>VRYO01000638.1:17051461-17100318 GCA_009812075.1 Sialia sialis | reverse complement strand
GGGGGGGGGGCGCGGGCGGAGAGAGAGAGAGTGAGGGAGGCTCCTAAGATGGAGGGAGCGTGGAAGGGCAGCGGGAGGAGGAGAAGGAGGAGTGCCGGTGTCTCCCAGGCTGCCGCCGGTGCCAGGGCTGGTGCGGTGCGAGCGCAGCCATGGCGGCTCCGCTCGCTCGCACTCCCCGCTCCGCGCACTCGCCGCTCCCAGACAAAGGGAGGTTTAACAAGGTGGAGGAGGGAACGCGCCTCCCAGCCCGCAAACTCGCCCACCCACCCTCCCACCCTCCCGCCGCGGGCGGGGGGACGCGGGCGGCCCGGCCCGGCCCGGCGGGTTCGGCCCGGCGGGGCCGGGGCGGAGCTCGGCGCCCCCCGCACCTCTCCGGGCCCGGCCCCGCTCGGGGTTTGTCGGCTGCTCCCGGCCCCGCGGGAGAGCGGCGGTGCGAGCAGGCGCTGGGTTTCGGGGCTCTGTAACATGGTTTCTCATGTGTGTGTTTTCTTTCTCTCCTCCTCCTCTCTCTCTCTCCTCCTCCCGCCGCCTCTCTCCTCCTCCCCAAACACACACGTACACACACACGCTTCCCCTCTCCCTCCCCCTCCTCAAGGCCGAAAAGGCAAGCCAAACCTGCAGCCGACGAAGGCTTTTGGGATTGTAGCGTGTGCACCTTCAGGAACAGCGCCGAAGCCTTCAAATGCAGCATCTGCGATGTCAGGAAAGGCACCTCCACAAGGTACGTCCGCACCTTCCAGCGCGGCTCGTGCTCCGCGCTGGGCTGCGCCGACTTGTTGATTTTTTTCGCTGTTGCCTGGATATCGGCTGCTTGCATCCCTTCTCTCCCCCCATGCGGGTCCCTTCTGTCCCCATTCGCAAGCCTGTGGATTTAAAAAATTCTCTTTCAAGCGTTTAATTGGAGCTGGAAGACATGTTTTGTGGATGTGGCAGCAACCTGAATCTTTTTGTTGTTCTGTGTTCTTTTTTTGTTGTTGTTGTTGCTGGTGTACAGAGAAGGTTTCGGAGATGCACAGCCAGCCAGAAACGCTCTGACTGTGGTTTGGGGCAGATGGTTTTCTGTGGTTTCGGTGGAGGGTTACCTGTGTTCTCTGCAGGAGTAGAAATGATTTAGGATTAGGGAGCAAGAAAGGAAACGGCTGAAACTAAAGATGCCGTGAGAACAACTCCCTCCCTGAGATGTTGATCTCTGGTGACTGTTGTCATCAGAAAGGAATCGGCTTTGTGCTCAGTGTGGGAATGGTGCGGGTTTTTGAAAGCTTTAGCTGTCAGGTCTCTCTGCCTTGCTCTGAGAAACTGTGGAGTTCTTTGTGATGTGGTGAGTCTGACATGCACTAGTTAATTTAATCTCAAAAAACTTGCCGTTTCTCCATTAGAGGATTTGGAAAGTTTGTCCTAGAGGAATCAGTTGATGCTAAAGCAGACATGTGGTACTCTGCTTTTCCTTTCTTTTCGTGATTTGTTCTACCATGTTGATTTATGATTTTGTTAATACTGTACCTTCCAAATTTGAGTTCCCATTGTGGGGCTCTGCCAAAGAAATAGTCTGTGAGGTTTCCATTGTGAAAGGCGTCGTTTTCCTTGAGTGCAGCTGTGTATTGAGGTGCTCTCATCAGCAGGCTGTTTGCATGACTTGGCTGTCTTGGCTTGATTGACAAAGGAGGTGAAAGCGTGTTGGATTGTTATTGTTCGCACTGTGCTTTAGACAATGTGAAGTGCCTACATTTTTAATGGGGAGCATGTTTTCGGGCCATTGAACCTCTGAGTTACAGTGTTTTGTGATGCACGTCAGCTACAAGTATCTGTGCTTTTTACAAAATGTTCGGAGGTGTCGAACTTAAACCAGTCGTAAATCGCGTGGTTAGAGCATTGAGTAAGGTCGAGCTTTGGGACAGCAGCGTTCCGTGTGCACCTGGAGCTGATTCTTGACTCTGTTAGTCGTGCAGCTGAGCCTTCCCAGCACGTTTGATTCCTGGGGGTTTCTGCTTCCTTGGCTTCCCCGTTGGCTCGGGTGGAACGTGTTGCTCCTGCCTGGTCCTGAGCTGCTCCTCCGGAGCGTAGCCGTGCTGCCCCACACTGTGCCGGTGTCACCGCAGTGCCTGGCTGTCAGTGGCAGCACAGCCCTGATGAAATGTGGGAGCCCTGATGGGATCTATCCCATATCAGACACTCTTGTTTTCATTGGCCACCATGCTGCTGTTCATTTGGAGAGCAGCAGCCTGCTCTCACATGCCCTTACGTTTTTTGGGGTTTTTTTTTAAAGATAATATTCAAACTGTTTGTTGCGGTAGTAGGATGGTTTGTCTTTTAAAGGGCCATTAAGAGCGATAGCAGTGGATGATTTCAGGTTAAGAGCTGTAGCCTTACTTGCAGATGTGATCATCGGGTCTAGAACATTGTAATTCTGTTTAGCTTTTAATGGACCCTTATGAATGGCTTCTAATTTTAATTCATTTAATTCATCAGCTTTCTATTCATTTTTGCTGCTTTTAAAATTGCTTTTGTTTGTAGAATTTGAGAAAGTATTTAAAATAGTCAATGGCCCATCATGTCTTCCTGCATATTTGTATAATTTATGCGTAAATATAACAGAAAGCAGGAGTGATTGAGTGTTGTGAGAGAGCATTGTGTGTTGGGAAGTTCTGGGAGGTCAGAGCTGTTTGTGGTGTTACTTTGAATTTTATAGTACGTGACATACGAGTCAGTGCTGGGAGATGATTCAGAATTTTTAAAATAAATGACTGATGTAAAGATATTAAATGAGTTATGATTGATAATTTATTACTTGAAATATAAGGTGTCTGATGAGCTTGACTTTTAAGTTGCAGTTTGACAAGTTGATGACACTTCTCCACAGTTAAAACTGCGTTGCTTCATTGTGACTTACTTCAGTAACACTTACGGAAATTTATCAAACTCACTTTAAAAAAAACCTCGACCAAGTAGTGAAAGACATAGTGAGGCAACTGTTTTTCATCAAATTATTGTGTGCAATCACAGCATGCCCAGGGATTTTTTTAAGATCTGGTATGACCTACTTCCCCCCTCCCTCCACTGTGAAGCCAGTTATTTGTTGTGGAATTTACTTTGGCTGATAAATATTCTCTTATTTAAGAGCTGGTGAGGCCCATAGCTGATTCTCACCGCGTGTATATTTTTTCAGACTCAATATAATCTGTTGACGTGTGGGAGGGGTGGCTGGCAGCAGTTAGAAGTTTTATCGTTTCAGATCCAGCTATCCCCTTTCCCTAGGATCTTGTAAAAGGAGCTGCAAAGAACAGTGAGTTTTAGAGTTGACCTGCTAAGTCAAAATCATTGTAGAGGCTAAACAGTTAAATTGCACTCGCCTGTTTTTTCAGGGAGCTGTTTATAAATATTTCAGGTGCACTTTTAAATAAAAATTAGGTCAAATCCATCTCTGAAGAATTGTTGTGCAAAGATTATATTAAACCTGTAGCACTTGAATACTGGATTTGTTACAGTATGTCACTGACTTCCTTTCCTCACCTGGATTCTTGCTATTTTATGGTTAAACTTTTATTACTTTCTATTTAGGAAGCGTGAGGTTTTGTTCTGTTTTTCTTCTGTGAGGATGATGGCAAAGACAGCAGCTCTGTTCAACACAGAGCTCAACTGGGTGAGATGATGATTTAGCTGGCTGCAGAGTGAGCAGTGGGGAGCTGTTTGCTGGGCATTACAGTGCTTTATTCCTTTCCTGGAGATTTTTATTGATGTCACAGCACAGGGAACTGCTGCTGGTCACCACTTTCACTTGTGTCCTGTGGTTCTTGTGGTGGTTTGCTCTGGTGCAGCAACACCAGCTCCTGTACTCAGGAGAAGACTGGAATTGAAACTTCTGCCAGGAAGTTTGCTCCACAGACGCATGTTCCTTTCCAATATCCATTACTTCTTCAAACACGGAAGGAAAGTTTACTTTGGATTTCCTAAGAATGTGAGGGCAGGATTTGGCCTTGTATTTCCTGTGAGTTCCTATTTAGGGGTCGGTGATGGCTCTGTGTTTCTATTTGTTTTTCTTAATGTCGTTCTCTCCTCTTCTCCTTTGGTTCTCTGATAGTTTACATATATTGTGTTCCTGTACACCTCTTGTAATTTCCTCTCTCCTCCCAGACAGGGCTGTGAAGTGTTTCTACATGGGACTGTTTTCAGACTTCATTGTGAAGGAGAATATTTGCCCCCCCTCCTTATGATTTAAATTATTGGAACTTTCTTTTTGGATGAATAGGCAAGCGGTGCGATGTGGTGGAGCTTCTCTGATGTTAATTTTACTGTAAATTTGGGATGAGTGCTTTTCCTAACTCCTCCTCTTATCATGAATGTGCCTTGAGTACAGAGAAATGCACTTAAAGTCAGTGAAAAATGTGAAAGCAACAAATGGGTGTCTGACATGCAAATTAACAACACAGTAGGAGCTTTTAGTACCAAATTGAGTTGAAATGTGTCCTCTGCAAGTATAAACTAAGCAAGCATTTCTGTTTTATTGCTAATACCTGTGTGCCTGAAGTGCAGGGTTTGGAGTTTGCATCAAGTGATGTGAATGTATACTTCATTGTGGAGTGCCCAGGGAGTGGTGACAGTAGTGCTTCACCTTTTTACCATCCTTATTTTTGAGAGGAGGCTGAGCTAAAACCATTCATATTTATAAACTGAATTCTCTTATGTGGAACAGATGTCTCAGATATTGGCCTTTGTTTCCCTTTAGCTCTGCAGAAAGTTTTCATGTTTGCAGGATCTGAACTACCACCTTGAAGGATGCAAACTACTGTCCATGTCACCATGGAAAAGAATTCTTTTCTGCATCCAGGCTGGGCTGACCAGAATAGGCACCAGATAGTCCTGCTATTCCTGGAATGAGGAATCAGGCTTATGATCTTGACCTTCATACAAATAATATGTGCCCTGCTTACTTGCCATATGTTTGCAGGACTTCTGAAAACTCTTGCAGCAGTGTGTGGCTGTGGTGTAGGTTTGGAAGCCAAGTGGTTGAATTTGGTTCTCTCAAGTTAGCTTTCACTTGCATCAAGGTGGGTTTTATTTAACATCATGGCTGGCCTTTATGTGGCTTAATTTCTTAATTGAATATGTAGCTTGTCTGAAAAAAAACCTTTTGGAAGCAGTTTTGGTGCTTTTACTCTGGAATACTTGTTTTGTTTAAATCTATTGTTAAATCACCCCTGTTTTTCCTGTTGATTGCTGAATTTAAATGGCTGTTGGATTAGGAGAGGAGTGAGGCGTGGACTGTCCTAGCCTGGAGTTGTGGCGCTGTTCCACTGGATCATCCACATCCTGAAGATGTGTCTCCTCAGGGACTGCTGTTCTGGTGGTGGAGGGTGCAGTGACTCTGCCTGGGTACTGCTGAGTGCTGGAATGCACAATATCTCTGCAAAATGCTTGCCCACGTGCCAGGAGTTCTGGAGCTCTCTATTGTCTCGTACCTTATTCACCAGCACTGCCTGAAACTCTGTGGCTGTTACTTAGTGGATTTGGGGAGTGCTTCTGCTAGGTCTGGCAAACCCACCAGGGCAGAGGAGCCAAGGGCAGGAGCAAACACCGTCTGACAAGCAGACAATGCTGATGGTTCACAGCAAACCCTGAATTCTGGGGCTGTGGTTTGACAACACACCAAGTTTGAATCTGTGACTTGTACTGCAGAACCACATGTGTCTCAGCCACATGGCTTGGAGTATTGATCCATTATGAGCTGACTTCTGGTACAGATTCATGCTGCACTTATTTTTTAATCTGGCATGGAGTTAGTCTGGGAGGCTTTAACTGAGCAGATGAAGCTGTTCAGCTTCAGATCAGCTGTATCTGTCAGCCTGGTGCAAGCATAGCCCTGGCATAAGATCTGTGTCTTGTACTTTGGCTGTTTGAAAGAAGTGAGAGTTGTGTCCTGATTTGCTCTTTGCAGTGTTTGGCTCTGATTAATGATCTCATTACCATCACCCCAGGATTTCTCTCAGATCGCAGCACCTCTGGGAAATCATTCTCAGCGGGGAGAATCCTCAGTGTTGATGTGCAGCACCAAGGCAATACCCCTTTGCTATGGCTGTCAAATTTGGGTACCTGAGAAGCTGTGGGTGGCAAATTCAGTAGGGAGTGTGGTGGTTCCTGTGACTGACTTTGCTTCTACCACTTCTTCTTTTCTGAATGTCCTACTAAGGAATAAACCTGTTGTTTTCCTTTTTTTATTAGGATAAAAAGATCTTTTTGGTTAAAATAAATAATGAAACCTTCAGCATGGATAAGGGGTGTTGATAGTATTTATGTTGATACCCGTTTGGGTTAATTGTGGGTGGTAGGGTTTAATGTCAATCTCTGATTTCTCATGCAGACTTTGAAGATCTAAAGGATAAACTGCAACACTGAGTGTATTAATACATCACTGGTAATATGCAGTGTGGATATTATTCATTTTTCCCTTCCTCCATAGGCTGCTTTTCTGGGAGATGGGAATCCAAATCAAAGTATGTATGTGCGTGTAGGAGGAGAGGGCATGCAACTCTCTCTTACTGCTGTGAACAGACATTGCATCCACTGGGATGCCGACCCTGCCTTCCAGCAGGTCCTCGTGGGGAACTGGTAGGCAGAAGAATGCAGAGCAACTTTCTCTGCATGCCTTTCTTAATTGCCCTGATTGTTTCATGTTCCCATCAGCTGCTGCTTTGGAGGCGCTGCTGCCTTTGCAGGGCTGGTGGGTGAGTTTGCTCCCTCATGTGGGGTTTGTCTGGTAAGGGGGATTGGTTGAACTGGCAATAAGGCAGTGTGCAGTGTTGTCTGTAGTGATAGTTGAGAGGGGGGAAGTGGTGGATTCAAACTGTGGCCATCCTCTGCTCCTGTGGCATCCCAGCTCAGTGTTCCCCAGCAGCGT
Source organism: Sialia sialis (assembly GCA_009812075.1). Lineage (NCBI taxonomy): Eukaryota > Metazoa > Chordata > Aves > Passeriformes > Turdidae > Sialia > Sialia sialis. Next base: position 17,093,429 of record VRYO01000638.1, on the reverse strand, counting down.
GCAGCACCCTGGAACTCTGTTTTGGCTGAATTTTCAGGTCCCTGAAGAAAATATATGAGACCCAAAACCCTCAAGAAAGGTGAAAGGAGTCAAGAGAGATGCTGTGGGCTGGATGGGTTGTTTTGCCTGGCTACATCTGGCTTTTGTGCTGTAACTTGGGCACCCCTGCCATCACTCCAGGCAAGTTCACTGCTGATCTTGAGTGTCACTCATACTCTGGCTGCTTTGCAGTATTGGTGGCGTTACTGTTCCTTGCTGTGGCACTGCTCCTTTTCTTCCTGCTCCATTGTTCCTGAACAAGCAGACAGGTCCTTCCAGGGCCCCTCAGTGAGGAGCACAGAAGTTCACAGCGCTTCTGGGGAGTCCTGCAGGAATACGGCAGCAGAGCGAGACACACGGCTCCTGTATCAGGCAAAGCACGTGCTCTGCTTGTCCTTTATTTCATGTGCCTCTGTCCTTGTCTGGGGAATTCTTCGTAGGAGGAAACCCACTGACCTATTTTGTGGGATTTCAGGTGGTTCTGTAGGTTAGTGGGTTCCAGTCCTGCAATGTAGGTCACTCGCAAGGTGTGCTGGAGTTTCGTAATGCGTAGCTCTGACCTGAAATAAGATTCACACAAACTCTCTCTGTGTCTGTATCTTGCAGCTGGGCTATTTCTTCACAAGGTGAAAGGAGCAAATCAGCCATTTCCAAAGGGAAGGGGTCTTACAGGAGGGTTCATGAGTATTTATTTAAAGTTGTTTCAGACAGGTAAGGGCAAATTTCCCTTATTGCACTTTATGTTAAGGGCACAGCAAATAAAAGCAGGAACACTGAGTTGCCCATCCATGCTACCCTGAGCAGATGTCCAGGATTACAGGATACAACAGAAATAGTGTGGAAATGCCTCCATTACATTTATGTAAGTTCCTTTTACAGCTGACATATGCTAAATACATTGATTGTCTCTTTGTGCAGACAGATTTTTCTTTACATCGAGCAGAGCTCCTTTTGCACTTTTTTGGTACATCTGGAGGTACAACCATATTCTTAATGTTGCTCTTCCCATAACCCAGCTCTTAATTAGGAGCATGTTCTTTGTAGCAGAGTGCTAATTGGTACACCAAAAAAGTCACTGCCTGATGAACAGGGGAAAGATAGTAATTCTGTCTGGATCAAATATAAGTGAGAGAAAAGCATCACTTCTCTTTGCTGGCCCACTGGGTTTTGTTTGACTCTTCAGTAACTCATTGTATTTCAAATCATGTGAATCTCAAGTTCTCCCTACAAAACCCAAAATTAATTGCTTAAAACTGAGTGTTGCTTTGATAATATTTTATTCCTGAAGTTCTCTGTGTTTTTCTGAAAGTTCAAAGTACACCCAAAGCCCATCTTCTATTAGTAATAGTGGAAATTCACAAGGAAAAGGGTTTGTAGGGATCTAAAATGTGGATCATGAAACCAGGAGATCTGATTAGAGCTGTATTTAGTCTTCTCTGGGACACTACCCTGGGAATGTGGAGCACACCCTTATGCCACAAGGATCAAGCTACTAAAAATTTGGAGAGCAAATTTTTATAAGAGTGTGAAGGGACAGGATAAGGGGAATGGCTTCAAACTGGACAGAGGGCAGGGTTAGATTAGGTATTAGGAAGAAATTCTTCATAGTGAGGGTGGTAAGGTCCTGGCACAGGTTGTCCAGAGAAGCTGTGGCATCCCTGGAACTGATCCAGAGCAGGTTGGACAGGATTTGGATCAGCCTGGGATAGTGGAAGATGTCCCTGCCCATGGCAGAGTGGAACAGGGTGATCTTTAGAATCCCTTCAAACCCAGCTCATTCTATGGTTCAGAAGTTCCAAAAACTTTAGTTTTAGGATCTTACCAGATTGGTGGTCTTAAAATAAAATGGAAGTAAAACAAGTCAGTTTTGGATTTTGTTTAGGGCTAAACAAGGAATAAATGTTTAGACATGTTTTCTCGAGCAGATTGTTTATGGGGATTTCAGAGTTATAATGAATTGTTTGTAACATGCAGAGGTGCTAAGTGAGACAAAATATCTTGCCTGAGATAAAGCTGCCTTCTTCAGATTTATATTTTTGAGTAGACAGAAGTGAGACTGATCATAATCTGAAGTATTTTATCTGAACTAAATTATTTTTGTCCGTGTGGGACTGTCTGGGTAATTCAAGTGCAGCTTCACGTGGTCCATTTGGGGAGGTGGACAGAAGATAAAGAACTGCTGGGATTTGGTGGCTTCAGTGATGTAAAGTTGACCAGAAAACTGCCCCATGAGTGGTGAGTGTGGGTTACTCCCTGCACCCCAGTCCCATATGTACAGCATTTTATATATTATAGGGCTATTTATTAATGGAATAGGATTGCCCTCTTTTGTTGTCTATGTAGTAAATAAATACATGGAAGGTTTTTTATTTTCTTTCACTTCTGTTTGCAGGTGACAGTGGGGCTTGTATGATGTTAATGTGATTTCAGGCTGCATAAGAGATGCTGGAATTCACCCTTTAGCAAGTCAGCCAGCTAAATATCCTCAGGATGCCATTTTTAATCTGTATGATGATATTCACTGTCTATGTTATAATTTGATCAAGAAATTTATGTCTATGGTACATGTTTCATTCCTTTGTTTAATTAAAAAGAAAAAAAAAAAGATCTAGTTTAGCAGAAGGACATAAATCTTACTTGTCCTGGATGGACAAAGCATGCTGATCTGTTCAGATTGCTGGAAATGTGTGTCTGTGCTGAAATATTTGGCTCTCATTATACATCTTGGAGCTCTTATTCTGAAAGTGCTTTCACTGTTTTTTTTCGGAAGTGGCACAGAGCACTTTCTCTTGCCGAGATGAGATTTCAATAAGAGAGGCAATACATTGATGGATGATGGCCCTGTGATGGAGTCAATCAGCCAGTGCAGTCATTTGTCTCCTGGGGATACAGGGTAGAGCACATCATTAGCAGCAGAAGGGGAGGCTTTCCTCTGTAATGCTAATAGGGCCAGGGAGCTGGTTGGTGCCTGTTTGCTGCCATTGCTCTGTTATTACAGGTGCCTTGTGAAGAAATAAAACCGTTTTCATTTGTTATCTATAGGTGTGGATCAATTTAGCAGAAATATTTAGTAAGCTTTAGGAAAGGTTTGTGATTGAGCATAGTATTAGTAATTTATAAACCTGTATGACATGGAAATGCTGCCCATAGAAATAGTGAATTTTTTCTGGGGGAATTGTGTGTGGCTTGTTGGTTTTACACACAAATAGCTTAACTGGTGGAGAGAAGACAGGCAGCTGCCTGATTTGAAGGGTGGTGGCCTTAATTGGAGAAAAAGTGTTGAAAGGGAAGCCTGTGGGATGCAGAAGTTACTGCAGCAGTCTGGTGGTGCTGGGTTTCTGTCAGAGCACCAGGCAGTGAGGGAGGGATGGCTTATCCCAGCTGGGGCTGGATTCAGGCTAGCTTGGTGTGCTGGCCATCATCCAGCTTTGCCCAGGGAGGGTGGGTTAACCTGCAAGCTGCTGTTCCTCCGTGGCTGCTTGGCTGCTTTTGGGGCTCTTGGGAGCCACAGCAGTGATCTCATGAGGAGCAAGCAGGGACTTCCCTCGAGGTGGCCACGAGTGCTCCTGTTGTGGGATATAGGGCTGCAAACTTTGTGTGAGCAGAATCTGCGTTCAGAGATGGTCAGTTCCAACAGGGTACACCCAGAAATTGTGAATTTGGAGGAAAGGCTTGTTCTGAGTTGCTAGTGGGTGTTTCTGTACCCTCCAGCACTGTGAGCAGGGAGCTGGCAGCAACTTCTTGGAGGGGGAAAAAAAAAAGCTTTAAGTTCTGTGAATCTGGACATTTAGGTAAATCACCTGCATATGTTTACCTGTCTGTAAAGTAAATGCACTATGAAGTCCACATGCAGCTTGTAGGAGGTAAAGTTAATTTCTGGGAAGCACTTTAGGTTCTGAATTGTCTTCTCATAAACTGCAGGTGAAGTCAGACTTAACAAACAATGTTTATCTTCTTTTCTCTGAACTGTATAGATAATGGTTAAAAAAAAAAAAAAGAACAAGGGCAGCCAGGAAGCAAGTGATGTTGAGCTGCTGGAATGGTGTGGTGGGTACTTTTGTACACTTCTTTTCTCCTGTGTAGAGCAATGTCTTTGCTTCTGAAGTATGGGAGGAGCTGTGTGGTACTAAAGGCATGAGCTTGTCAGAGTTGTGCAATTTTACATAGGGGTTAGCAGAGTGAGGAACATGCATTGTCATGGGTGTGGGAATACAGGGCTCTGGCAGCAATTAAGAGTCATTAATTAGGCGTGCTTATTGCCGGATGTGAGTCAAGTTAGTTGCAAGTTGCTTAACTTCTGAGGTCAAAAAGATTTGATGCATCTGAGACATGCTTTGTTAGCATCCATGGGACTGTGGGGCTGTCCACAGGGACAGGCTGGAATAGCAGAGCACAAACTGAAATTTGGAGCTTCATTAGATGACTTATTGACAGTGACAGTTTGGCAGCACCTCTGCCAGCTGGGACCACACATTTGCATTCAGAGCTGTGGACCTGTGAAGGGTTCCTTGAGGCTCCTGGGTTGCATCAGCTGGGAACATACAAGTGCACGCCAGGAATTTCCACTGCTGGGCTGAGACACACTGAATCAGCATTTAAAAAAGCAACAGTGAAACTTTCTGCTGAGGAAAAGCTGTCCTGTCTCTATGAAGGGGATAATTTTTTTTCCCAATTACAAGTTAATAAATGGATAGAAGAATGAATGACAAAGGATATCGTGCCCATGTGCTGCATACCTGCTGTGTGAATGCCTGGGAGATCAAACCTTCATGTTCAGCCTGTGCACTTACAAAGATGGAAAACACAGGACAGTCTCACTTCTTGTGCCTGAAAGAGGCACTTGTGCTGCCAGTAGCCCAGCATGTCAAGCAAGTAATGGAAAAAGAGCTGTAATAGTTTACCTGTTACAGTTCTCAGGGTTTTCCCTAATGTGCAAGGACAGTGAAGGATAGCACTGAGCTGTAGTTTGGTTTTATTTCCATCCCTCTAGTTTTTCCTCTCTTGCCTTTTTTTTTGAGTTTTAAGCCAGACTAACTTTCCCACTGGCACTCTGAATTCAAGACTCTGAAGTTGTACAGCTTTGTACTGCACTTAGTTGTTTATAAAAGCTGTCACAAGCGTGAGTGGTTTATTTATTTTTTTTTTTCTCCACAAAGGTGTAGTGTGAGGAGCAGGTTTACTTAGTCACGGGTGTGTGGGAATACAGACATTGTGCTTAGAAATGAGTTTAATAACAGTTGGCTGCTTTATTTCCGAGTGTGCTGGCATCTGAAAGTGTGTCTTGGTTCAACAGGTAGTTGGTGATTGGGGAGAATGTGACCTTCTGCTCCTTGCATTGATTTTTTGAGTCATGTCCAGAGGCTGCAGAAGTCAGAGCAGCACTTTGCTGTCAGCTGCAAGGGCTGGATCAGGCCTCTGGGATCCATGCACTGAGAAGAAAGGGAATAAGTTGACATGAAACTTTAACATGGTTGTCTTTTGTGATCTTGCTTTTTTTTTTTTTTTTCCAAAGCTGTTTGTTCAGGTAGATGTTTTTAGCAGATAAAAAAGATTTGAGAAATGTGTTGAATAAAGCCCTAAACAGAGACTTCAGGGAATAATGTGGTCTGTGTCCATGTAAGCAGAGGACTCTTCAGACTACTCTTTGCTCTTCCTGGAGCCTCTAAAGTCTGAACAGGGTCTGAGACTGCTACAATTCTGGATCTGGTTCTTTTTTGTTTGTTTTTCTTAGGGAGTACCTCTGTGACCAAACATTTTCTTGTTTTCAAGCAGCCTGAAACAAAAACCCAGAAGAACCCGAGAGATTCACCAAATTTTGCAGAGCTACAGTTTTCAGTGAGCCTCGTCTATGTGCTCACGTGTATCAAAAAGATTCCATTCCTTCTCCCTGGAGTTTGCTTGTATAGCCAGGATTATTAGTAGGTAAGACAGGTCGATTAGCATGGCTTGCTGTTTCCCTGCTTGAGCCAGTTCAGGGTATTAATGTTAAAGCTTCTAAAGTAAAGTTCCTGCTTGCAAGAATTGCTGGCTCCAGGCAGAAAAAGTTTTCCAACCAGCTCTGAACTGCTGGGACTGTTGATTTTTTTTGAAATGCTGTTCATAGCTCCACAAAACTGCTGCAAGTACACCTTGAATCATGCATAGCCTGAAGAGCATCCTGGGGATAGGGAGACATAAATAATTGTTTAATTGCCCTGCTGTGTAGCTTACATCATGTTGAGTATATAGAAAGGACCAATTCTAAACAGTTTTACTGTACCAAATCTCTTGAGTCTGAAGATGAGCATTTTTCCCAGTAGAGTTTAATGTGGTGGTAAGCAAGACATGCAAATGTGTCTTGACTTGAGTTGAAGTTTATTAATAACAGTGTTGCCAGTTTTTCGGCTTTCAGATGTTTGGTAATTATGCTAACTGAAGTCTTGAAGAGTTTTAAAAGCAAAACATCATTCTATTGGAAGGAAAGGCTTTGTCATTAACATGTACAAAATGTTAATAACTTTTCATATTTCATTAGATTAATGAAAAAAGGTTCTTCTGTGGTTATTAGCAGATACAGCAGAAATCAGATAATGTACTTACATTGTTCTAATTAAGAATACATTGATAACTCTAAAAATTCACTTTTGACATCCAGCTCTTAGGCTTGAGATTAATGTCAAACTTGGGCTTTTTTGCTAAAGCAAGCTCGTGAAAATCAGTATAACAGAGTATAGCCATTGGAAAATATCATTACAGCAGTTAAGTAATTAGCCCACTGCCTGACTTAGCAGGAGGGATAAATAATGCATGTAGAGTTGTGCTGGAGCTTGCAGGGAAGGTCCTGGCTGGCACAGGGGCTGGGAAGGGCACAGGCACAGCCCGTGTCACAGGGGGGTGTCTGCTGGGTCCAGGAGCTTTCAGTGCCTGTGAGGAAATGCAAACCAGACTCAGTTTTTATTTTTCTATAAATTCGAAGGTGGCCCTTGGGAAGAATGGCCTTTCTTTGCTGTGCTAGCACAGCTTGGCTGCTGCTGCTTCCCAGAGGTGTCCCATGGACAGCATGACAGAGCTGTGGGCCTGGTCAGCAGGAATATTGGCTTCTCTTGGGGTTTGATTTGTCTTCCTTTCAGCTAGAATATTCTGAGTATTCTGAATCTGTCAGTTGCTGTCAAGAGGATTGTACTTTGGATTAGCGAGCTCCTGGAAGCAGTTTGAATCATTGCAGTTAAAAGCACGCCGAACAGCAGTGTAATTAATAGTTATATAATGTACCCAACAAGCTTAGGAAGCCAGGATGTAACTTGGAAAGAAGCACAGCTCCATGCAATCCCTGCATTGCCTCAGGACCACTGATGCTTTTTGTCCCAGGACCATCATGGGCAGGGCAGGTTTGTTGCTGCTCTGTCAGTTCTACCACAAGACTTACAGAGGCATCTTCCGGCACCTTTCCCCTTCCCTTTCCTTTTCTCTGATGTCCTTCTCATCAGGCCCTGGTCCAACCAAGATCATTGCTCATGTTAGGCTTGTTGGAACTACCCTTTGCTTCTGTGTTTGCAGAAATCTTTGGCTGCTGTGTAATTATGGATGCCACATAAAAACTGCCCAGCTGCTGAGAATAAAACGTGTTTCTGTTGTGGAGTTTTTCAATAGACATTTCAGGGCAATTATGCAATACCTTTCTGCTCTGCAGTACCTGTCAGCCCTTAACCACTTGTGTTTTTAGGGGAGCTGAAGTGGTTGTTGAGCCTTCCAGAGTAGCTTCTGTTTTGTGACAAGCTGAAACCTGTCAGGCAAAGCTGTGTGTTTCAGCAAGGCAGCAGGGGAGTCTGTGCACCTCAGACCTCCTGTCTTGTAGGGGTTGGATGGGAGCTGTAATGCTTTCAAGTTTTCTGTATTAATGTCTGGGAATATCTTATGCACACAGAGGTGGTGATCAAAATTCTGAGGGGTTGCTCTAATTCTAGGTGAGTTTGATAAAAAATTAATGTCATTTTCTTCCTTTAGCTGACTGCTGAACACTTCAGTTGTCTCAAACCTTTGCACTCCAATGTCTAAAAATGTTCTTTTCTCTTAGTTGATGTGTAGGTGTGGTGTTTGGAGACATGGTTTAGTGGTGGACCTGGCACTGCAGGTTTGGACTCTATTAAATGTCTGTTGTGATTGTGTGCCTATGTGATTCTGTGAAAAAGAGACTTTTGCTGGTGCAGAACTTACTTCTGTTTCTAAAAAGGTACCTTATATAAAGTAAATTGGTGACTGGTTGATTGGTGATTGATTGGTGATTAATTAGAAAGTAATTCTCATCTGTAAAAAGAGCTGCTTTATTTTAAAATGGGATGCTACTGTTAAGCAAATGTAAAGCTGCCTGCCCTCCTGGATTCCATCTACATTGCTTCCCCAAGTCAGTTTGCTCAATATTCACTGCCACTGACCTTGGATAATTAAGAAAAAAGTCTGCTGTTCTGTGTTCTGAGAAGATAAATGCAGCTTCTGTTTGGAACGAGGGTGATTAGCTCAGTTGTGAAAGTGTCATTTATTGTCTGCAGTTTCTGGTGGGATGGATGCTGCCTGTGCCAGGCTTGCTGTCCCTCTTCTGCTCCCTGATAGCCAGCTGAAGCTGCTGCTGAAAATCCCCTGCGCCTCCAAGACCTGAAACTTGCAGTGGACCTCTTCAGTTTTCAGTGGAAAGGAATTCAAGGCTTCTTTTCCTTTCTGAAGCACTGCCACTTTCAGCATGTTCCCATGCAGCTACAATGCTGCAGTTGTGCCCTGGTGGGGGTTTGAGATCGCTGCTGAGCAGCAGCTGGAGCAGGGCTTGGTGCACGAGGCTGTTCTGTTCCACAGCAGGGCTGATGTCACTGCCAGCCTGTGCTCAGGGCTGAGAGGAGACCACAGAAACACCAGTGGAGAGAAAAGGCCAAGTCACAAAAACAACAAAAAATAAAGGAGAAGAAAAATTTCTTCAGACCTGTGAAAAGATTTGTCAAAATTTGTCTGTTGGATAAATCCCTTGCTCTTGTGTTTTTCTCTGCGCTGCTGCTTGGGCTTCATTTTTTACTTCTGTTTTTGCTCTCTGAATTATTTGCATTGTTCATGACTTAAAATATCTGCTTGTTTACAGTGTGAAGGCTGTTTGCTTTTTAAACATCTTCATGATGATCATGCAGTCGCATGGTATTTTAGTGGGCTTTTTTTTTCTTAGTCTAGGTTTTCCATGAGACTCTTACTACTGTGTTTGCTCTGGCAAATTACTGCAGGCTGAAGATGGTTTATAAAGTTATGTTTTAGTGATATTTTTTTGTTTTTCTTTAGCTGGTGCCAGGCTCTTCTTTAGAGAATCTGGTGGTAAATTGTGTATTTTTGTCAGGTTGTCTTTTGTTATTACACCATGGGAGATTGTTCCTGGTGGGATCTTTGAGTCCTGATGTGGTGGCAAGAATTATCAATAAGATTTTGAGTGGCATGTGGATTCTCAGCTTTTGAAGCTAGATCTGCAGCTTTGAGAATCTTCAAGTCATCATAATCTTTCCCCCCTACAAAGGTAGAAATTTATTTGGGAACTTGCATAAGACTTGTTATGCAAGCAGTCTCTTTTTAGCCTCTGTGTAAAGTGTATTATAGAAAAAAGTGTTAGGTTTTTTTTTCAAATTCAGGCAGCAAGTGGCACAAAAATCTCACAATGAGATGTTTTAATGAAGAGAGGTTTTAATGAAGGTTGTTTTGTGTTTGGAGCAGAGGTAAGGCAGAGCTGCACATATCTCCAGGAAATGCTCACACCTGTTCCCACAAAGAGATTGAATTCCCACCATGAATCCAGTTCCAAAGAACCGTGATGGAGTGGACAGACTGTGGATAAAATCAGCATATGTCTGTTAATTGAAATGCATTTTTCCTGGAATGTTGCTAGTAAACAACTTCTTAAATGAAATCTATCCTTACCTTACTTTACATCTCATTTAAGGATTTGCTGCTCACCCCAAGTTCTAGGTCATTTTTCACATGTCTGTGCATGTCCTGAGGTAACTCATTTTGCAGACATCTCTCCCTTTCCTCTGCAGGCTGGTGCATGGCTTAGTTTGAGTTTCCCTGGGAATCTGGTTTTAAATAGAAGGAGTTGATGCAGTGAGGTGTTGCTGGAGTTGTAGGGGGACACTGATCCCTCGTCCACTTTACACCTGTAACTACAGCATTAAAAAGCTGTGTGGCTGCTTCCCACCATCAAGGACCTTAGGGGTTTTACCTCCAGGTTGTAGCTGTGTACCTTGAATAAATCTTTTTAGTTGAGAAAGTATTGTTTCATGTAATGTCTGAGTGGAAGAGTTATTTGAACAAAACAGACTCAAAATGAAGCTGTTAATTGTCACAGCCAGTGACTTTTTTCTATGCATTGCTGCCAGCTGAGAACACTTTAAACTCCCATCTGAGGTATGAGAAGGCCCATGCCTCTTATCTGCACCTCCCTGAGTAAGGAAAGCAGTTGTTCAATTATTCTCTGTAATTAGTGTGCTTCAGTGGGTAGGCAGGTATTAGTTATTCACAGCCTCTTTCACTGCCTCCTGCTTTTCCAGGAGTGTTTGCTACCAGTCTTCTTCCTTCTCTGTCCCGAGGCATCTGGATGAACCTTACCTGCCAAGACCTGGGTGCTGACTGGGCTTTTCCTAATAGTTGGGGAAAGGAGGAAGTTTAGATCAGTACAAGAATGTCTCACCTAGGTTGAAAAAAATTTGAGAGGTGCTGTGGTTGCAATAATGAATGAAATATTTCAAATAACTTTTCCAGTTTTCTGTGGTTCCCATGAAAGGAGGCTTGCAAATCTGAGGGCCTATTTTTCAACTTAATGGGGTTAATTTAGACTAAGTTTACATCTTCCTGTAGATATTATTGAACTTAAGCCAGCAGATCTTCACAACCTTAGTACTAGTGTTGCTGCTGCTTTCTGTAAAATGCTTGTTATGAAGTATTGCAGGACCCAAAAGGTTTCTCATGAAATCTGGGCAGATTTGTTGTGCTCCTGTGTGTGGTGTAGACGGTATGTGCATATAGGATTAGCATAGTTTATCTATATGGAGAACTTTATGGTCTAAAATTCTGAGAGGAAATTTAGACCCTATGTTATGGGGATGATACTGTCCTGTAACTGACCAAAGCGGAATATATAACCTGATATTCTTGCTGATATGGAAAAAGAAATACAGAAGAATATTTTGTTGCTGGAACCTGTGTTATAAAAGAAAGTGAGTGTTGTGGATTTTTTAAGCAGTGAAGAAATAGCTTGTCAGAGGCTTTGTGTCCTGGTTTTGCTCATTAATAGGTCAGCTTCTTGAGACTTTATCATTCAAGGTTCTTTTATAAGCTTATCAGGTACTTTGTGTCACTACATGTCAGTCATTGAGATGGTGGCCTTTGAGAGAACATCTGTTTAGATTAAAAATCCACTTTCATGAGAAAAACCTTTTCTTGGAGACTTCTTTCACCAAGTACTTTGACGAGAGTCTGTCTGCTTTGGTGAAACTTGTTTCAGCTCCTGCTGTAAAGAAAAGGGACTGCTGGGGCAGACAGTGATGGAAAAGCACATTGCATTTTTGCTGGCTGGGTGTACCTGAGGTTAGGAGAATGAGGGTCCTGGATTTATACCTTAATGCAAGCACACCATTCCCAAAGGAAGTAGAGCAAAGGAGAGCACTGCTGTGGGTGTCAAAACGAGCAAAAGATGTTTAGTATCCAGGTTTTCTGCTGAAAAATCCACTTAAAAGGTTCTGTTACTCTTCCTTCAGCCCTGATCCCTCAGACAGTCTTGCCTGTGTAAAGCAAAGAAGTTTGCTTGAACCTGGTGCAATTGGTGTCACTGAGGTTAAACTTGATTCTAGGATGTATTGTCTGAAACACCACCAAAGTGCATTTGTCTGTGAGCAGAGAAGCCAGGTGCTTCCCAAGCATTTGGTATCAGTACCAGCATCTCTGGGAGATGTCTGCAGCCTCCAGGGAGGGAGCAAAGGATTCTCTTCCAGCTCACACTGGTAGCTTTTTAACCACTGTGTAAGTGGCATTTAAGCTACATCAAGCTTTGACTGTGTAACTTGTTGGCTTTTCCCTCTTCACCTCCACCACCTTCTTTGAGCTTAATGTGCTGCTTGGGGTCAAACATGGGAATTCTTTTCAAGGAAGCTCTGAGGTGATTTGCTACCTTTTCCTTCAGAGAAGACTTGAAGTTTTTTCCAGGTTCACGAGGACACGGCTATCTGTGTTTCAAAGAGCAGCATGGAGTGGCTGGCAGGATCCAGGGCTGCTTGTTGGTTTTGGATGGAGCTTCCTGCCCGTGCTGGCCTGGCTGCCACCAGGAGAGGGAAGAAGCTGAATAAACAGGGAAACTGTGAAGTAAACAGAAACAAAACCAAACCAAGCCCCTGCCTCGGGGCGTGGGCTCAAGTCAGTCAAGCAGACTTTCTTTTGTTAAAAGAAAGCACATAAAAGCTTTTCTGCTTTTGTTTTTGTGCCATAATGATAATTTCCATGTGTTTTTCTTTAGTATTTGACTGCTTTCAATGTCTTCCAAGGAAATTTAGTGGAAAAGCAAAAATTTGTGTTACTGCAGGTGGAGGGGTTGCTTCAACCTTTCCTGCCGCACATACTCCGAGTGTTTTTAGTAGAAGGGATCAATTTCAGGTAGTCAGCTTAAAGCCTGCATGTTTTTCCAAGATGCCACTTAGCTTTTAAAGATGTTATTGGATATTTTGGATTCCAGGTCAGGCTGTAAATATTCGCTCTGGGGCTTCAGTATTCAGAACCTTCCTCGCTGTTCACTGTGAATGACAAAGCTGCCACTGCACTGATGCCAACCCCTCTGGCTTTGTGGGTTCATCAGGGAGGAAGAGGTGGCTTTGGGAAGCAGGAATGGCAGCACCAGGCAGGGCTGTCTCATGTAGGCAGTGCAGACAGATGGGGGAGGTTTGTTTGGTTTGGATCCTGGCACTTGCTGCTGCTCTGAGTGACTCCGGAGATTATGAAAAGAGATGGTGATGAAAAATATTTTCTTGTTTTCCCTCTAGATGGTTCATATGTGTGTAATTGCTCACAAGGTTGTGCTAACCCCAAAGCTTGTGCTCTTTTACTCCCCAGTTTTGGTGCAGAGTGCGGGTAGGAGCTCCTTAGGAAGTGGTTGCTCAACTCCGTTTTCCGCAATGCGTTCAAGTGAAAACACGGTTCTGTTTTTAGCTTGCTTTAACTTGGAAATTCTAGTGATAAGCATTTAGTTGCACAAATCCAGTAAGAAATTAGAGGAGGATGCAGCATCACATAGTAGAATCCCACTGAGTCATTTTTGTAAATCTCCAGAAGCGACTAATTTCTCTGATCTGGTAGATGTGTATCATCAGTGGGGTGTAGTCCCAGAGCTCAATAAAACTTCCCCTGTAGTTAAATGGAAATAAACCCAAACCAAGGGGTGTCTTAATAAATACACCTGAGATTGAGGTGCTTGGGTATTGTGATGCTGGGAGCTGGATGATTGACTTAAACCACAGCCCAACCAAATATGGTTTAGCAGTGTCTTTCTTTAAGTTGTTTTGTTACTGTGTTTACTAATCTAAAATAATTGGTATGTGTTTGTTAGCACCAAAAAAATTTTGTAACATGTTGTCTAAAAATCTCTGGTTTTAGTTACATAGTTGGTAGTTCTATCTTTCCCTGCTCATATAATTCACAAAAATCTGTCATGTGACATCAGATATAAAGCAGAAGACCTCAGTGTGTCAGGGCAGTGTGTGTTGTCTGAGGAGGTTGTAGAGGATGTGCCATGTGCTGTTCTTGAGCTTTCTGTTCTCTTTTGCTGTACTGAGGAAATGAAACTTCAGCTGTGTTCTGAGTATTCTTTTCTTCAATTTCCAAGTAACATCTCTGCCAGCTTCTGTTTCATTCATCTACAAACCAGTTTCACTTTCATGACACTTCTTAGTTTCACATGGTGGTAAATTTGCATTTATTTGCTATTTGCACATTGTGTGGTATTTCCTGTTGTATATTCACCCTGTCAAAATTTACAGTGGGATTTACAGAGTTGATGCATTGTCTCACACCAAAAAATACCTCAGTATATCTTTTGTACAGAAAAATGCCCAAGCCTCGTTTCGTTCTGCCCTGACTAATTGCCAGGCATAGAGACAGTTTAACAACCCCTTAAATCCATCAGTGACAACTGACACGGTCGCAAATAATTTTTGAGTCCATATCTTTAAATTTTGACTGTCATTATTTAGTTTAACCGAAAGTAGGTTATATAAAAAGAAATTACTCAGATCTATATTCTCGATGTGCAGCTTTTGAGTCATTGCAAGACAACAGTCAAGCCAGGACGGATGTTTTGTACGAGAGCCTCGTGTTGACTGTCCAGCCTTTGCTTAGAGGATTGTGCTGGATGCTGTTCTTACCTCACACATTTGCCTCTCGGAAATCAAACGGTGGCAAACACCCAGCCACTCACTTCTGTAGCTCCTTTTCCACCAGGGCTGGGAGGTGAAGTAGCTGGAAGTGTTGGGAGCCGCGGGGGCCCTCTTTGCCCGGAGCCTGTGCAGATGACAGAGTGCATTAGGCTGACAAACCCACACGTGTTGCGGGTCAGGCAGGCTGCCAAGAGCTCCGCGCTGGCCAGTGGGGAGAGAAGCATTAGGAATCCCAATAATCCGCACATCAGTCTCTGTGTGCTGCCTGGTCAGTGGAGACCCAGTGAGCTGTGGAGAGATTGTGGGTATTAAGTGGGATGGGTAATGAAAGGCTGTGCTGGCACTGATGTGAGAGTCTTTAAATGGAAAATGACTTTAAATGATGGTGCCAGGGTGGTTGGAGTGATTTGCCGCTGGCACTGGATCACAGTGGAACCGGTAGTTTTCAGTGAGACTAAATGCTTCTCCAGGGTGGAACACCAGAGTTGTTTGAGGAATTAAGAAGTGGGGGGAAAAGAACTCCACTGAGTTTGCTTGCTTTCCCTCCTTGGGACTTGTACCACACTGATGGCAGTTCAGGATTTTGGTTGGGTGTGTTCATGTACCACACTGATGGCAGTTCAGGATTTTGGTTGGGTGTGTTCATGTACATGGCAATTCAGGATTTTGGTTGGGTGTGTTCGGGTGCGTACAAATAAGCACACACCGTGTGAGTAGATGGAAAGCTGCAAAGCGGGAGTCATCAGGATGAAAACAGTAGTAGGACAATAAAATCAGCATTTAGGTTCAAGATTATCTTATCTGAGAACTTTCGTGAAAAATTATAGTTTGCCTGGACAAGTAGATATCATTGTTATCCGTAGATCAGAAGTTGGCTCATGGAGAACTCGGAAATGTTTCTGTTGTTGTAATTATTCCTGGCTTTTTGTTGTGTAGGAGAGCGCTCTGTGGTAATTTTATTTACAAAGGTAGCTGTGTTGCCTTGTCCTACATGATGCTAGGCACATACAGGTAACTCTCGCTGGTACTCCAAGTGGGAACCAAAGTTTCCTAAGCAGCTTCTTCTAAGGCTTTCTAGCTAGTGGGAGGAAGAGCTTTCAAACCCAGTATTGTAATACTGTTTTCTGGCAAATTTTGAAACCATCTGGGTCAGTTCCTCACGCCCAGGAGTAATAATTCTGAAAGCAAAAGTTTCAGTGCTCTGGAGCTGCCTTGTTCCCACGGTGCCTGCACAGCAGCTATCGACAGCAGCCTGACTTTCCCTGCGGCTTTCCCGGGCAGCGGCAGTGTGTGCAGGATTGCTGGCGCTGGACACCCCCAAATGTCACTGGTACATCTGTGTTCACTTATCACATTGTGTTCAGAGAACACAATGGACAAAAAGAGCTCCTCTAAGCACATGGTGGCCTTTTGAAAACGCATGTCTGCTTGCCCCGTCCTTCAGAGCGTCTTTTATTTCTTGGTGTGTTTAGAAAAGCAAGCTGGGTTATTGAGCAGTGGGGTTTTCTCTAAACCACTGGCAGTGACCTTTTCAGTGCTCAGGGTGCTGGGACAGAGGTGTGAAGGAGTAGGTGGGTACCACTTACTGATACCAGTGTGCTGCTTCTGGGCTGCACCTTGGAGCAGCCCTGATGTCTCTCAAAGTGCTCGGCTGCTGCAGACTGGGGCTTTGTCACGAAGCTGCATTCCTGGCTCTTCAAGGGCTCTTGAAACGCTGCTTTCATATGAAAGGAAATCCTATCATTGATGTTCTTTTAACAAAAAGGAGGTTTGGCTTGCTGGAAAAGCTCAGTTTTTGCTCATTTAGGTAAAGCCTGCAGTGTCTGATGTATCTGAATTAAAATTACTGCCTTGCTCAATTGGTGCTTTTTTTTCTTCTTTTTTATGGCATCCCTAGAGATTTAGGGCTTATTAAGTCTATTCAGAATCTGTTGTGGAAATGGTAGTTTGTCATTTTGCTTCTATCTGGACTTATGCTGGTTGGTAAATGATAGAGAAGTCTGCATTCTTAAGTGTACAGTATTCCAGTGTCATGCAAGCATAGCAGAATTCTGCTCTGATAAACCAGCCCACATTTTTTGGGGGCACTTTGCAAGAGTTGCTTAGTAGAAATTCTTTCATTGTTTTGAAGAAAAGCCATTGTGCCTCTCTATCCACTGGTTGGGTGTTCAAGTGATTTCCATTTCTCAAACAGTAAATATTAAGTCTATTTAAGCACTGTTCTCCAAATTCTGGACTGGTTATAAGGGAGAGATCAGGTTGAGAATTTAACTGACATATCTTCTTTGTTTGGTAGGGAGCATATTTTCTCTGCATTCCTACCTTTTGCTTCTTGTTTTCCAAGTTTGGTCTCTCTCCTGCTGTGATTTTTGAAGTGTGAGACCCGAGTATCCCAAAACCTGGAGGCAGATGCTCACAGATGGGAGATGTCAAGCTGGATTATATGTGACAATTTCCATTATTGGTCAGGATTTCAGTGTCTGAAACAGAAATACATGTATTGGCTGCAGTGATAAGATACCTTTATAACACCAAGCCTGGTATTCCTATTTTCTAGCTTTAGTGCTAAGAACTGTCATTTTCCTCATATTTTTGTTATTTGAATTTATAATACAATAACCATGAGCAGTTGCTTTGGGGAATCTACAAGTTAAATTTTTATCAGACTCATTTATTCCCTCATGCTGCACTGCACTGTGTTACTCACCAGGAAGTTTTGAGCCAGCGTGCTTGTCTCAGGATTACACATATCTTAATAAACAGTTAAAAAAAGTATTTTAAGTAATTGTTTTTGTTGTAAATCTATGTATTTTATTATACACATCTTGATTGCTGTCAGCTTTATGAACTGTTTTCAAATTTTTGCTAGTGAGAGTAGCTTATTTTTGTCAAGCAAGTAAAATGGCCTTAGTTTTCTCATCATTCTGGTGCTTGTAGGCAAGTAAATTTTGTGCTGAGATCAGTGATTTTCCATAACAACTTTGTAAGTCTGTGTAAATCATGGCACATTTGGTATTTTGCAGTAAGGTATGGCCATAGATGAAAACACCAGAAGCAGCTGCATGATAAATTCTCCTCTTTGGGAGTACAAGTAGCGATTGGAATTTTCAGTGATGGATTAAACTGAAGCTCCAAGTGGATCTGTGATGGGTCAATAGCATGAGCAGGGCAGTTCAGCAAGTTTCCAGAAATGAAGCTTGTGCAGCACTTGCAACATAGAACTAAAATTATTGGTGACCAAGGAAATTGGTATACCTAAGCAGAATGACTTTGGAATCTCAAGGCCATCTTTTCAAGTTTGGGCTCAGGATGATCTTTACATTTCCAGTTGCATCTCATTTCAGTTATGGGTTTTGTGTATACTCAGACGATTTTTCTGCTGCTGTAGAACTTCTTCCCTGTAAATGCAATAAATTAATAAGAAGCAATGCTCTTTCTGGAATGCATAGGCATGGACCAAGCCACTGCTGGTGGCAGAGGGCAAGAAGGGGAGTTGTAAAGTTGTTTTTGTTCAGCTGGAATTTAGGGTGATGTTGCAATTGGAAGTTGATGCCATTTTAATCTATTACATATTGTGAGTTTTGTTTTAAGCAGAAGAGATGTATTGTGCTGTATTTTCTTAATTTATGATTTTTTTAAATGGACCATTAAAAAAAAATAGAATTTTTTTTCTAGTAAAATAATGGAGCAAGAAATCATCTGAAAAAACATATTCCTGGCTGTGTACTTTGGTCTTACAGAGTCAGAATCCTGGAATGGTTTGGGTGGGAGGGCACCTTAGATGTCATCTTGTTCCACCCTCCTGCCATGGGCCGGGACACCTTTCACTGGGCCAGGTTGCCTAAAGCCTCATCCAGCTTGGCCTTGAAACTCTCAGGGATAAAATGTTTTCTATATAGCCATGAATCAGAAGTGGTAATTTTATAGTATTTGTAGGCATAATGAAGTTATGATCACTTGGACAGTTAGGCTTCCCCATCAGATGAGAAAAAAAAGGTCTTAAAACATGGTAAATTTGGTGTTGTGCCAAGTCTTTACTAATTTAATACTTAATTGTGTCAAACCCTTTATTTAAGGAAATGTTACTTTTTTAAATGAATGCAGAAAAAGCAGTTTCACACATTTCCCCACTCTAGTCCCTAAAAGATGTTGTGTTGGAAATTAACTGCAGCAGATAAACACAGAGCAATCCTTAGAGCACCCAGCTCTTCAGCACTGTCCTGCTGGGAGTGGTGTGTGAATCTATTTATTTATACACACACAGAGCTCCTGCACTGCCCACTGACAGGGAGCTGGGAGGGCTGCAGCTCCGGGGATGGAGCTGGGACTGGCTGGGAGCATCCAAGGAAATGTTTTCCAGGGATTTGGGCTAGTCACAGACAGCAGCTGTGGGATGAGCCTTGCTGGGCTGCCTCGGGGCTTTCTCTGGCGCTCATTAATGCAGATTAGATATGAAATGATCTGCTTAGATGGGTGCTGCAGGTGAGCAGGCAGGTGAGGCTGCCAGCACTGACTGTGCTTCCAGGCAGGCTTTTCCTCTGGAAGGAGGAGCAGCAGCTTTTCTTGCAGAACTTCAGCCTGACTTTTGTTTTGCCTCCCGCAGACACAGTAAGTTAAATTTCACGGTATTAGCGCTTAAGTAAACGTCAGGCTCTGTTCCAATAACTGATACTCAGTGTTGTTACTCATCATCACTGCTATTTCCAGTCCTCACTCTGGTAGCAAAGAAGCCTGAAGAACAACTTCTGTTTAACTCTTGCTTTTGGCTCGCTGTTCTCCGGAGTGTACAGGAGCTCCTTGCTGCTGTCTCGAAGCTGCTTGGTGTCAGGAACCCTCCTCAGAGGCACATCAGAATAAACCTGTGATCCAAAACCAAATCAAAGTGCAATACAGAGTCAGATACCACTTTTTGAATTATTTTATAGTGCTGTGTGATAGGCATGCACCGGGAGCAGAGCCTCGTGGGACTTGGTAGAACAAACCCAGTTTTGTGGTCACTCAGGTTCAGCCCTATGTGATTTATCCATTTCCCCGGAGGAAAAAAAACCCAAAATAAACCAAAAGAAGGGGCCAAATGCTTGCAAAAATGCAAACAGTGATGCTTCTCTGTTGAACACTTTCCAGCAAAATCCCAAATAGCCCCATTTTCTGGCTCAGGGCTCCTTTCTTGTTGGCAGCCCACCAGGTCCCAAGTCCAGCTGTGCAAGAAGCACCATATAAGATGTTCCTTAATGTGATAGGAGGTGAATGGGCCAGATTTACTTCCATGATTGCATTTGCGGTGATGCCAGCAAATGGCATTTGCAGTTTCTAGTTCTGTACTGTATTAGGATGGGTGTTTGAGGAATTCTGTGACTGCTCCATTTTGAGTTGGCAAAATTCTGGTCAAACTGCTTCCAAAAACATCTTACAGCCCTGACTTTAGATTTGTAATGGGATTATATGGAACAATGTATATTAACAAAGAACTGTGAAAGTATGGAAAAACCTGTTACACTGTGCTGTTGAGCAGTCATAGTGGAATAGTTTATAGAGTAGTTCTGGTACTCTCTTAGAACTGTTTCTGCATGTTTTCACTAAAATCAGAATTGTGAGCTGCAGAATCTGTACAGTGACAACTCTGGGAATAAATCCCTTTTATTTATACACTTTGATTTGTAAACATGCCCAGATATGTTAAAAAAGTAGTGCTGTGGCTCCTGTAACAAGCAAGAATGGAGTATTCTTTTTACAGGCATCATTCAGAGTCTCAGCTCTCCTCTTGTGGCACTGACCTGACACTTCCCAACAACCAGGAATGCCTGTCCTGTTCTGTGTATGCAGGTGACAGCTTGCATTTCATTTAATAATGTTCTCATTCTTGTTTGATTCAAAAGAAAAGTGGGAAAAGTAGAAGAAAATAGATTTTCATCCAAAAAGAAAAAGAACTGGCAGCTTTGTGTTAGCCCAGTAAATATTAACTACTGCCAATATTTTTTTAAAGTATACAAACATAAGTATGAGCTGGTGTGGGGGAGGATTGTTCAATCTGTGAGAAGTGACCTGAAGTCTGTAAACTTCTGGTGGACAAGCAAAAAGTTTAAACACTCTTCTGAAATGTGAACAGCTCAAGGTTTGTTGTCGTGGCTGGGAATAGTTATCAGCAGAGCTGAGGCTTCTTTATCTCTCTTGGCTATTCTTGACTCTTCCAAGGAGGTGGAAGACAGGGGCTGCATGGTCACGGAGGATGAAACAGTTGGACAATTTTTGGAAGTGGCTGTACACTTTTAAATGTACTTAGTTTATTTTGTGACAAAGAGTTGCTTTCTTTGTGTGAAGCTGTTGTTTTCTTTCATGTTTTTTTGTTATAATATTCAGATTTACACTCAGAGTCTTTCTAACTTGTTGCTGTGCCTAACACCTGGGGCACACAAGATGGACTTCTGTATTTTTAAACATCTGTCTTCTAAATAAAAACACAGTGCTAACACATCAGAAAAATCTGTTCTTCCATCAAAATATTGCTCAGTCACATATTTCTTGCAGTTTGTCCTTCTAGTCTTCTTTCACTGTTGTTATTGTTGCTTTGTTTCTGGATCACAGAGGACTTGAGATAAATGTGTACAGCTTCCATACAGCTTTGCAGTTCTACTCTAGGACAATGTGTCCGTTCATCTTTGTTCTTGTTGCTAAAAAGGACCATGTGGTCATCACAAATGAGCTGGAAAATATTCATGTAGGAATGGGAGCTCACCCCATCATGTTTATAGCTCAATTTCTCCAAAGCTCTGGTTCTTCTGGATGCGAAATGCCTTTGAGGAGATGTTAATTTAGTTTGTGCTCGTGGGTTAGTTTCTAATCCTGCTTCATGCTCAGAAGGATGCTTGTTGTGTAAGTGTTTTGGCACTAACTGTTTTATAAACACTGTAAATACTTTCAGCCTTGTTTTCTTGTTTTTCTTTGAGCAAAGATATATTCATGTGCGACTGGGGTTATTAAAATAATCATGTACTTCACACTGCACAGTGCCTGACACACATTTTCTCAAAGCGCCGCTGAGCTGCGCGGAGGTCGGCCGGTATCGCCGCGTGCATCAAAGGCAGAACAGCATGAAATTATCCAAATCCTCCCTGCTCCACGTTACATGAGGCTTTTGACTCTGAAATCCCACTCGATGCCACTTTCATTCTTCTGATAACATAGTTGTAGGGAAGTCAGAGCAGTTGTAATTGGATCCACGTTGCTGGGGATTGCGGGGTCCCTCCAGGTCTGTGTTGCTGCAGGGATGAAGCTCAGGCACTTCCCTGTTCCATGGTGTCTGCAGGAGACAGGTGCCTTCCTTTTCTCAAGGCAGAGGGGCCAGAGAAATCCCAAACAGACACAGAAATTAGAGTCACGTGAAAAATGAGATGCAATTTATCCTCCTATATCCCTCCTGAAATGCAGGTCTGAGTAACTCCCCTGTTGGATGTGTGGTGATTTGTGCTGCTGCATTCCTCGGTCTGCTAGCAGGGATTATGAGTGGAGCAGCAGAATTCCTGGATGTCCACGCTCTGGATTTGGTTCTGAGGCATGCTTTAAAGAGAACCTTTGAGATACAGTAGTGAAACAGTACTTGCCAGAACCTCAAAGTCACTTTGCATTTAATTTTTCATTTATTAAAAGAGCACAGCAATATAGGCAGTGAGGTCTTCACAAAGTCCTGCATTTATTCCACTTCTCATGAGTGAAACATCCCAGTGTCACTTCACATGGCAATCTGAGGGTACAATATTTGCATCTAGTGTATATATATATTTTTGTATATTTGCATATAGTATGTATTTGCAGGCACAGTGTTTCTGTGAAGTATGTTACTAAAATGCAGTAAAGATTATTTGTGTGCATCATTTACAGGAGTTGGTGATGAAGAGACCCAGGTGCCACAGCCATTCTTAGAGCAGACAAATATATTTCAGCTTTTTCCTGCAGCAGCGTGTCCTTGCTGCAGAGGTCAGGAGTTGTTGTGCAAGTGTCTGCTCCTGGGATGTAAACTACAGTTCAATTAATGTGCAACAATTTATTTGGCTGTACATAACTTGGAAAGCACAGTTTAATTTTGTTTAATTGCTCTTCGTTTTAGAGGGGGAGAAAACAATCCTCTTCATGTTGTAGAAAGAAAAATGATGTGCATTTGTTCATCACATCACTGCTGGATCTTTGCTCAGGCTGTCACCTAAATTAAGGGGAAATTGCCCAAGCAAAGCATAGCTTTATTATCTTAAAGAAATTCAGGCAGGAGGAAATGCACCTATTTCAGATACTTGCATTGAAAGATCAAGAACTAAGTATTGCATCTCTTCAGATAATTTTTGGGAAGTTGAGGGTTTTTAGCTGTGAGTTGTGAGTAATGTTGATACTTCCAAACTTCTAGTAGGCAACCTAATACTTAAGCATGAGTGCAGGTTAGAAAGCCTGAGGAGCCTGAGCTAGGGTTTGGTTTTGGTGACTTAGATGTATTCTCTGTGTACTGAACACTTTAATGATGCATAAAGTCAACTGATGAGATTTTGGGATAAAAAATGGTTAATAGTTGTTTCTGTAGCTGTTTATTCTTACAAATAAAGTTTAGAACTAGTTGCAGCTTTCTGTTCAGAATGTTTTGTTTGTGATAACTTCTTTAACATAATAGTGGTGTATTTGGGTTGAAGCATTCGCTTTGGAGGTGGCCAAATAAATCATTTTTGGTAGGCAGGGAAACTTGGAGTAAGTTTTGGATGTTGCAGCTGCTTTAGTCAATTGTGGTTCCTATGGTTATAGTTTGCTGTGGTTAAAAATGTGCTGCTCAACTTGCTTTGCTTGGCTTTTTAGTAAAGGGCTTTTAACGAGTGTGTCCTGGCTGTAGTGGCAGTGTGGGCCTTACTTGAAGGATTTTATTACTCCTATTATTATTATTCTTCCTTGCGCCAGTTACTTAAATTACCTAGTTTTTACCCTTTTCCTAAGCTTGCTGCTGGCACGGGTGAAACAGATTAGGAGCTGGAAAGTTGTTGGGTTATTTGCATTATTTAAAAAAACAAAAATAAAAAAATCTGTTCTAGTAGTGCAGCAGATCTTGAAAAATGCTCAGTGTTGACCAAAGTCTCAGCAGCTTTGAGCAGGAGGCCATGAGCAGGGCTGGTTCTCCTTCCCACAGGTCCCTGGCTGCTCTGAGCTCTCTTCCCTTCCAGTTTTGGCTTTGCCTTCACCATCCTGGTGGGTGAGAGGGACCATGTAAATATGGATTTTGGAGAAGTTCTGTTAGTGACTGGTTCAGAAAATGATAAAACTTAATAAATGCAGTGTGCTATCCCAGGCAAAGATAAGGAGCAGAAGAGAGAGCACAGGGCAGCATCTCCAGAGGATTGCTTTAAGACTGTCCTTTTGCCATTCCAGCCTTCTCTAGGGAAATACAGTGGGACATATTTATGTAGGTTTGGTTTTTATTTTAGCTTGCATTTCAAAATTTGTGTCTTGATTCAAGCAGTGCAGCACTCCTGCAACAGGAAGGGCAGCTGGGCAGGTTGGGCACAAGGCTTGGAAATCACATCACAAGGAGCACATCAGGGTTGTGCAGAGTGGGAAAATCTCTCAGATTCATGGATTGGGATTTCCCATGAATGGCTCAGGTTTCTGACTCAGCTGGTTGTGTAAACAGCAAGTAACTAACTGTAAGTCTGGACAGAAGTGGCAGCTTCAAGCAGTGAGGTTTATCATGTATAATCATGCAGGGAGATGGTATCTGCCCTCTCCTTGAAGATTTCTTGACATTTTCTTCTTTTCAGTAGGCGGTGAGCAGGTTGCTTGACACAAGTCACTGTTGTCAGCTTTTAGTGTGGTTGCATCAATCTGAAAATCTTTTCCATGTAACCAAACTGCTTCTTTTCACATATTTATTCTCAGTCATACAGACAGAAATTGCTGCGTACTGGATTTCAAGGATGCTGAATATCTTCAGTGTTCTGTGGAACAGGTAGCTGCTTGATCTGATCTACAAACCATTTCAGTAGCACAGTTAACTTAGGCTGGAGATTCTTCATTCACATGTGTATGCAGATCGTAGCATCAGCTGAGTTATTTTTTCTATGAAAAGTCCAAATGCCAGAGCTGTTGATGGGTCAGGGGCCTGATTACAACCTGTTGCTTAGACTTTATAATAATCTGTGGTAGAGAAAGGAAGTACTTGGATATATCTGGCTTTAGTAAGAAAATTTTGGTACCATTATACAGGAAACCACTACCAAGAGAGACTTAGCAGATACTTGGATTTTCCCATGACAGGGAGTAGAAATTCTCTGGGTGTTCCCTTGTGTGCATCATCTCTCAGTGCAAATGTTATGTGTGGGTAATTAATGTTTTATACTTTTTTTCCAGCACATCACACCACTAAGTAGGTGCTTGAAACCTCTCTAGATGTTTGTGGTAAAAACTGGGTGCAGGTACAGAGCTCTTCAGCACAAACCCCTGTAGAGCTGATGGTACTTGGGTGCAACTTTCACTAGCAATCTGTTGTAGTCTGATCTGTGTGCAAAATTTGAATTGTATTTATGAATTAACAGCTCTGGACAAGCCCGTGCAACTGCTGCAATTAGTATTTGGTTTATTACGGACGACTAAGGGAGCTGATTACCTGTCTTTGTTCCTCTCCCACGAGCTGTGTGGTCACAGGGAACGTAGATCTTTCTGGAGTGTTGAAGGGATTAAATCGATCACAAATAGAGTATTTGCGTTATCAAGAGAGGACATTAGAGTCTGGGTGAGGAGTGCAGGAGAGACAAAGGTACCAGTTCCTGTGGGATATGTGAGGATCAATAACCAAGGTATTGGTTACATGCAGAGCTGCTGTCTGTGTAAGCCATAATTTGCAGTGGAAGCAGCCTTTGAAAGGCAGTTTGGGGCTGGTTTTTGTTTGAGCACGCTGAGGACAATGGTGTGAGCACGGTGTGTCGGAGGCTGGCACGGGTGTCCCAGTGCAAGTGTGAATGCCCACTTGTCTCCTGTGCCCCTGCCAGCCCAGCCCTTGGGACAAAGTCATCTCAGTTACCTTCTCTTGTTCTTTGTTATTTGTGCAAGGTTTGCTGCTGCTGAACCAGAGGCTTACTTGAGAAATTAAATTGAAGGATATGAAGGAGGCTGATGTTTATCAGGAAACTTTTTCTTGTCACATTCTGTTCCTTTTCTTAAAGTGTAGCCACAGTGTATGGCTGGCAGCTTCTTGAAAGCTGTTTTTTTCACTATGCCCCCCCCCCCCCAAATTTGCTGTGATTTCATGACATAGATGAAGAAAGGGAGCATTATACTTAAGAGTTAGATGCTAAAACTTGATGAAACAGCAGTTCAGAGTATTTCTTTCTTTTAACGTTTCTGTCTCATTTGGTTACAGCAGTAGTACTTCACATCAAGTAAGGACATCCATTTGGTTCTTTAAGTGGAGTGTTCTTCCCTGGTTGCTGAAATAAATCTTCATACTGCTCTCAGTGTAGTTATTTTTACAGTGTAAGACTGACTATAGATCTCTTTTTTCATTGTCATTACAGAAAACCTAGAATAAACTCTCAGCTGGTGGCACAACAAGTCGCCCAGCAATATGCAACCCCACCACCACCTAAGAAGGAGAAGAAGGAGAAAGTGGAAAAACAAGACAAAGAAAAACCTGACAAAGAGAAGGAAATTAGTCCAAGTGTTACAAAGAAGAACACTAACAAGAAGACTAAGTAAGTTTGAAGGATGCAGTATTAAATGTGATGTGATTTCAGTGGCACTGGGCTGTAGTTAATTGTGCAGTTAAACCAACATCGTAATCTCCCTCTTCCCTCCAATTCTCACAGACCAAAGTCGGATATTGTGAAAGATCCTCCTAGTGAAGCAAACAGCATACAGTCTGGGAATACTACAACAAAGACCAGCGACTCAAATCACACTTCAAGGTAACTGTAGACTAAAGTTGAGCCCGTGGTAGCGGAGAACTGTGTTAAAAAGCAAGCATTTCTTTTCTTGATGTACGAGCACTTGAACACTCTGAGTGAGGATAGATTCAGGCTTTGGAAATACTAATTCTGTTGTCCATCCTGTTTTCATTTCTCTGCTAAAATAATTGTATTGTCAGTTGGGTAGTAATGCTTTTGACTGTAGACACAGTGGGGGGAAAACATTAACCAGCAATCGTATCAAATGCTTATCGTGGCTCGATAGCAGTAACAAAGGTTACTTTTTTACTTCCTTGTCAGTAATTCAGTCACTGTAATTGTCAAGATAATTTTCCAGGTATACAGGAACTAAGTATACATGAACAGATTTGCTGGGATCTTGCTATCAACAAAAAGCACAAAAGGCTGTTTAATTTTGAAATGAGCACATGGAGAGAGGTTTATTCCTAGTCTTGCCTATACTGTTCTTCCATTTTTTAAATAAAAAATTCAACATCACAGAACAGTTTTTGTGTAATTGAACTTGAGAGCTACAAGAGGCAGAAATGAACTGGGTGCTTAGCCTGTGTGGGCTGTCTAAGAATTGCATCTCTCTTTAAAATGTGCTGTACTAGTTGTTTTATAGTGAAGCCCCAAGAACTGGGGCAGTATTGGCAATATTAGCTGCAAACATTTGTAAAGCACATGAGAGATACGGTTGGCAACAAGTTGGCAAGGTGTGACTGCAGAAAACTCTTAGTCTTGGAAATTTTTAAATAATATCATGAAAATCTTTTACAAGAGGGAATATCCTTTGCAGAGTAACCCCCTGGAATGTAGTGAGGGCAGAAATCTGCTATGCTGCAAGACTGAGCTGTTTGCAGGGACTGCTGTTAACTCTCCTCAGTCCCCAAAGAGTGAAGTGTCCATTCCTCATTTGGTTACAGAGAGGCAGCTTTGTTGCAGTGACTCTTTTCTTGTCCTGTTCTTCTTTAAATGGTACTTACTTTGAGACTTGGGATGCAGGAGACTTGATGTACTTGACTAATGACATAATATTAAATTGAGAGATTACATCAAATAATTGTTTTTACTCATTAAAGGAGTCACTCTGTCTAGTGCAGTCTTTCAGTCCGTGTTTTGTGGCAAGCTTTTGCCAGGCCTAATTAAGCCTTTATAGTACCTGGTTTAGCTTGGTATTTTTAAAGGATACCTCATCTCCTTTACTATTTAAACTGTCTTTTTAAGTGTTTTGTTTAGTGGAACTTTTCTAGCAATTCGCTGTTCTCAGGAGTGCTGTCAAGAGTCTTTCTCTGATTTTTACAGAATAAGTTTTTTTTATGCCCAGATTGCTTAACAGTTGTTCTGGGCTTTTTGTAAATTGTCTTTTAGGGCTCTCTGGATTTTGAAGAAATCCTTTTTAAATTTCTTGGATACCATGCCTGTTTCTGACAAAATATCTTGGTTTATACCGTGCCTTCCTGTGTACTTTCAGATTGAATGTTTTGAAACACTTCACTTATTTGGCCATAAAACGTTTTTGCTATAAACATGAAGCATCAGGGTGTTTAATTTTGCAAAATAACGTGAGTGGGCCAATCCCTTTCTTCTATAAGAAACAAAAATTGTATGCATGTGCTGAAGAGATTGGTGGTTTCCATCTGTGCTTAATCAGCTCTTTGTACAGGGGAAACCCTGAAAACCTCCCAGAGAAATGACTGGGAGGCTCAGTTCTAAAAGTGATAATGTGAATGTTTGTGAGTGGGACTGTGGGGAAATCCTGTACCTCAGCCCTTCTATGCAACTTGGTCATGGCATTTAAAGATGCATGGGCAGTTCTTTTTTTAAAACTAATTACAACTCAGAGCTGCCTTTTAACGGGCAGTAGCTGGAGTTCACATCCAACCCTGTAGGAAGGTGGAGGCAGCAGGCTCTGTTCCGGTATCTGGGCCAGCATTTTGGCTGTTTCTGAGTACAAGAGGAAACAGATGACCCAGGCAAATTACAGGAAGAGCTGGGTTTCCTAGAGGAACTCGGGGCTCGGGGAGGAAAATACGTCCTCGTACTCGGCTTCCGGGAACACCGCGGCCGTGCGGGGATCTGCCGGCGCCGTGCAGAGGAAACCTCAAACCCTGCTGAGCCAGCTGGCCTTGCTTGTGAGCACAAACGAGGTGCCATCCTTTCATCTCCCCTGCTTATAGGTGTGGCAGCTCCTGTGAGTGTGGCTGTATCTCCCTGCCCTGGGAACCCAGAGTGCGGCTCCAGGCTTGGAAATGCAAAGGGGCTGCTGCAGGAAGGTGTTTTAATGAGTGTTAGCCCAGTGCAGCAGGAGTTTGTGTGTTTGTTTTTTTTGTTTGTGTTTTCTGTCTATTAAAAATGCTTTTCCTGTGGAACTTGTTAAAAATTGCAGCACCCTCCTAGGTTAGATAAGAAAATACTATTTTTGGTGGAGTAACTTAATTTTTGGTGAGGAAGTTTGCAGAAATACGATTGTTCTATCCATCCTCACTGCATTTTTCTTTTCTGTCTGATTCTGGAATACCACTTGGATAACTGCTGCTTAAGGACTTTTCTCCTTGTTAACTTACCACTGCAAGCCATTGCGTATTCATGGCGGGTAGAAAATGAGCTTAATTCCCTCTTTTTCTGTTTCACTGCGCTAGCCTTGTGTGCTGCAAGTGAGGAGGAGAAAAGGCAGAGTGGTTTAAAAGCTGGAGCTTGATCCCAAAGTAAACTAACCTTCCCTCCATCCCTCTCAATAAGGCAGCTCTCAGCAAGCTACTTTTCACTGATGTATAAAGACTCTCCTTTTTAATTTCCCTATTGGGAATATTCCGCTGCTTAAGCCTGACCCTTAATTAGGAGCAAAAGCTGTAAATTACAGCAGTCGCTGTAGCTGACTTGGTATTTGCTGTAGCTGGAGGAGTGTCCAAGGCTTGTTGAAGCAGAGATTTGGACCAGCCCATGAAATGTGCTTGAATGTCAACCTCCTAGAGCTTCGACCCTTATTAGCTACATTACTAATTGAATGATAGCACAGCATGCAAATTACGGAGATAATCCTGAGCAATAAATACCAGCGGGTTCTTTTCGGGTGGTTTGTATTTCTTTTTTCCCCTAACCAAAAGCTCTGGCTGCAAAAAATACAGTTGTACATTCTGGATTTTATTTCCAACAGTCTCAATTCCAGAGGGAACATTTTGAGCTATTTTATCCATAGGCTGATTGGGCATCTGATTTGTATAAGCTCAAAGCAGTTGAAAGAGAAGCCAAGTTGTCCCAGTGCCTGTGTTGTTTGCAGCTGCAGAGTTCCAACATGGGAATGAAAGAGCCGTGGCCGAATGCTTTCATGTGGTTTTGTATTGCAGAGTCACAGCCTTGTCTCATAACATCAGGGCACATGATGAGATGGTGAATTTAGATAAGAGAACTCTTTCATCTGCCCCTTGGGGAGGAGATCCTTCGCTCTGTCTGGCTCCTGTCCGCTTGGCTCTGCTGTGGTGTCCTCCTTTCTGGCAGGGTTGTGTAGGGAGAAGCCTGCAAGAGACTCCCTGTGCAGGGCTCTGTGAAACAGGTTGTTCTGAGGGGCTGAGTGTGCTCCAGAGGCACAGGGAGCAGGGCACACCTTCACCCTGTGCTCTGCAGCACTCTGCCTGCCTGGCTTCTCCTCCCATCCACTGCCATCTGCACAGGCGAGGGAGCGCGAGTCACAGAGAGTTTGTTTTCAAATGCTTTTCCTAACAAACTTTCTCCTTTATTTTTTATCCTCTTAATAAATATCTTTTCATTCGTTTTAGACCCAGACTGAAAAATGTGGACAGAAGTACCGCGCAGCAGCTGGCAGTCACAGTGGGAAATGTCACAGTAATTATCACAGACTTTAAAGAAAAGACTCGCTCTTCATCCACGTCGTCTTCTACAGTGACCTCCAGTGCAGGATCAGAACAACAGAATCAGAGCAGCTCGGGCTCTGAGAGCACAGACAAGGGCTCGTCCCGTTCCTCCACACCCAAGGGGGACATGTCGGCAGTCAACGACGAATCTTTCTGAAAAATTGCACATGGAGTTGTGGAAACTATGAATCAGGGTATGAAATTCAAACACTCCACCTGCCCACGCTGTTCAAATCCTGGAGAGCCTCTTCTGTGCTTGAACACACTTTCTCGGACATCGACCTCTTACTGATGCAACCAGGATCATTTCTGCTTGCCGTGGGCATCTGGCCACCAAGGAATTTCTCACCCTAGCGATTACTCTTGACACTTTTATGTATTCCATTGTTTTATATGATTTTCCTAACAATCATTTATAATTGGATGTGCTCCTGAATCTACTTTTTTATAATATCTGCTGTGCACAATTTTCCATGAACATGACAACTTTTTGTTTTGGGGTGGGACGTGGGTGGGGTGGGAAGGGGGCTTTATTTATTGCATTCACAAACTCCATCCTCTTTCAACATATCCTTTTTAAGTTCAGTTCTTCTTCCAGTTATACTGTGTACTATCAGTTTTGATATAAATTATATATAAATATATATATAAATAAATATATATAAAGGGTTATTTGAAACCAATACATGGAAACGCTGGTGCTTGAAACACTGTGAAGTGATTAAACAAAATAACTGAACAGTTCAAGATCTGGGACAGTCCCCTTCTGTGAAAGTACTGAAACTGAAATGGAACTGGTCTTAGGTGAAAAGCGTTCCTGCAGGTTTGAACCTGGATGGGACCTGTTCTCTCTATCGTTCCTCCCCCGTTTTTCCCTGAGCAATGGCTAAAGTGTACTGGACACGGTTTGCATTGTTACAGCTTGGGATCTGAGATGAGAGGGGATTGCTCCAGGGAGCTGGTGTTTCCCCTAGAGTCACTCAGCTTGGTGATGGGCAGGTTCATGCCCAGCTGGAGCAAAGCCTTCCCAACCAGACTGCTGGTGTTACACCACACTGTGTGTGTCTGGTAACATGAGCGTGGCTGTGTCACGCACAGCCAGTCCCACACGTGTTGGTGTTGTTAATGAATTGCAGCCAGCAGCCTCAGTGCCTGACGTAACCAGGACTGGAGTGGTTGCTGTGGGTTGAAGGCAGCAGGGAGCCTGGGAGCAATCTCGAGTTCAGGAACTGAGCTGGTGCTTGCTCCAGCCTCGTGGGTCAGTGCTTGTCAGCCCTGTTCCATCTGTCCTGTCCGTGCTGTTGGGTGGCTCTTATCCTTGAAGTCCATCTGGATCCCAAGAGTGCTTTCTGAGCAGCACCTTGTCCAGTGCTGGGCTTGTCAGCGTTGGGACACTTCAGAGTCTCCTGCTGTGGGAGCAAAAGTAGGGAAAAGTTTTTGTGCTGGCAAGTGAGCGACGTGTGGCTCATGCTCATGACCAGCATCTCCTTCATTCTTACTCTAAAGCTATCCAGACTATAATTTCTTTTCCTGGCCTGTTAGTGTTGCTTTACAGTTTACCTTCCATGCATTATCCTGCTAAAACACTTGGCTGAAGAGGTGAAACAAACTTTTTTTTAAAAAGCAAAACAAACCCCAAACCTCTTTGGCTCTTCATCTTTATTTAGTGGCCCCAGGGTGCTTTGCAGTAATTTCAAGTGCAGAGGCTGTGGCTTCATCTGACATCAAATGCATAACTTTTGGGCGTGATGAAAGAGGGCCACATTTTGACAACTTTGTGCCTGCTTGTTATATTGTGAATTATTTGCTCGGCAAGAGAAATTTCTCTTTGTGGAGGCAACTGATTTAAGATTTCTTTTAAAATCTGTGTGGTTTTGAGTAGCAGACGTAGGTTCCTTTCACACTGGTGACAGAAATGTGTGAGTAAGGGATCTGGTAGAGCCCCTGCTTGAAGGCATGTGCAGTGGCAGTGCCTTGGCAGCAGTGGTTTTATTCGGAACATGTTAACATGGGCACCCCAACTTAATTCTGCTTATATTCACAGTATAGGCTGTCTTTTGTAAGCATTTTTAAAAGTATTAAAGAACCAAAGGAAAACAGATGCTTCCTATGAGCATCAGGACAATTTATTATACATAGTTTTAAATACTATGAATATCTCAATCCACATTTTAACATTAGTGGGATATTGCAAAGACATTCCTTTTCCAGTTTTTACTATTCCTTTAAGGGTCTCAGGGAGGGTAAACTGGTCAGCCATATTTATTTATTTTACTGAAATGTATTGGAATAATTTTTTAAGAGAGATTTTTTGAAGATGCCCCCGAACTTGTATATTTTGCACTGCTTTATAAATGATCCATTATCAATTAGGCTTGCGTGCATCTCGGCCGTGATCCAGCCAAGAGCGTGAGCGAGTGGCAGGTCCCGCTGGCCTCAGCAGGGCTCCTTCTGGTGCTTCAAGTCAAACCACGTGCTCACCTTCTTCATTGGATCTGGGAATTTGTGAAAAAAAAAAAAAAAAAAAAAAAATTAAAAAAAAAAAGGAAAAAAAATAGCATTGTGTGTACCAGGAAATTGCTTCTTTTTCACGTGAAACCAGACCTGTAGATCAGTTAAAAAGCTTTAACGCCGTACCCAGCTACTCGTGGTAAAGTCGATAACATCTGTCCCTTTGGCTCCTCCATCAAGTAGCTTGCTATAAACAGATGGGAAAACTTCTTAGGGACGAGTGACGTGTAATTGTGCAGTCAGTTAGGAGGTTAGCTCAGCGTTGACCCCCAGCCTCACCCGTAGCTGTTGGTTGTGGGTTTGAAGGACAGCCTCGGCTTTCGCGCTCCGTTTCGGAATTGCCGTTCCCGCCGCGCCGTGGCCCTGGGGGGGAAGGTTCCAGAACCAATCCAAGCAAACACTAGCGTAGGGAAGGACCAGATTCACGGTGTTCAGTGGCACAGAACGCAGGTAAGTGAAGCACAGTGTTCCGATGGCCAAGTTTGGGCTCTTACACAGACACACACACAGACACTGACACAGCTTGCCTGACTCGCTCAGTTGATGTAGTTCTGCAAAGGAAAGGTGACAGCGTTTTACACCACCAGGCTATTTATTTCAATTGGAACTTTGCTTCAAATTGGACAGATCCAAAATTTGGCAGCAGCTTCTGTGAGTTTATTTCCACTGAGATGTTTTCACCTGCCTTACCAAGATCATTCTCAGTCTACTTTTTTAAGCTCTACCATAAACTTAAATTATTGAAAATTTATTAATTGCTGACTATATAATAATCTTTGCTTGTATGTAACCGAATGGTTTTAAGAGCCAACATTTAGAGTATGACAATGGAGCTGAACAGTTTTTAATGCGCAAGCAGTTCTGTTCTTGTGTATGACTTGTAACCTTAATTTACTGTGTAAAGATGGTTACATTATTTCCTTAGCTTTGTTTGTTGGAGACAAATATAGAATGCTTGTTTAAGTATGTCAAAACATAATCTTATCTTGTGGATTTTTATGTTAATGTATTATACGAGCTCTATTTTTCATTTGCCCAGAAAGACAGCTTGTATAACGCTTCTGAAAGTTTTTCCGCTCTGTAAAGTCTTTAGAGCTGACAGTCCTGTTAGGTTTGTTTTAATCTTCATGCTAAAGTGTCAATGGTGGTTTTGTGAACTGGTCAGAAATTCACAGGTCTTAAATGTTTTTGGGAAATTTATATTGGACACTGCTCTTTGTCTAGCAAATAAAAGATGTTAATATATTCCTGTTACTGGCATGTGCACGACTGTTATTAGAAGCCACTTTATCATTTTCCTGCTTTAAATAGAAATGTCTATTTATTAATTCTGCTTGTAGTTTTTTCACAAATAAAATAGTAAAATTTAATTAAATCTGAAAGCTCTCTTTTTTGGGAGATGCCAGTATTCAGAGAAGGTGGAGAGTCCTGTCCTCAGTGTGTCCAGCTCCTTCCCGAGCCACCGTTTGAGCACCCACTTCTGCAAACACAGCTTGTGCCCATGGAAAACCTCAGGCCAGGGACTAAATCCAGTTTGTTCCCTGGGACTCTCAGCGTAGGGAGACTTTGTGGCTGATGTGTCTGCAGAATTTGGGTTTCTGGTCCCTGGAAATAACAATTTTCCCTCTTTCTGTAGCTGCAGGAATGGCAAGGCTTAGCACAGAGGATTTAGTGAGAGCCCTTAGGAGTTGCTTTGCCTGCCTTGCTCTAACAAAGTCCCAGGAGTAAATTTAATAAAATGTAATTGAGAGTCTAATTGTATTTTTGTAGCATAAAAACAGTGGTATTTTGCAAGCAGTGTTTTGGTCCTCTGCCTAGGAAACAAGGTGATGTGAATTACTGTGCTCTTTCTGGTTTGTTTCCCCTCCGCCACCCAAGATGGGAGATGTGTGATGTAACTGTTCAAATATGAAGCTGAAATTTGAAAACAAAGCAATGGATAAAAGGCTGAGGGGACAAAATCTTTTCCCTGGGAATAGGAGGGCAGTTCCTAAATGCAAAGGCATTTGGATACTTTTAGGTATGCTGGGGGAAGCGTGTGTTACAAATAGAGGTCACTTTAGAAAACCCCATGTGCAAACAGACGCTTGGATGCTTTTAACCTCAGTTGGAAACAATTCAGGGCCCTTTGTGCCAAGAATGAGAAGGAACAGGAAAGGTAGTGGTTGTTCTACAGACCTGGAAAGCACTTCCTTGGCATGCTGAGGACTGAGCAGAGCAACAGTCCTTGCCTTGAGGAGTGCACAGACCCTGTCCTCAAGCTGTGACCAGCCAAAGTGCCAGAGCCACCATGGGGGAAAAACACAGGAGCTGCAGGGAGAGGAGGAGGCAGCCTCATCTTCATCACCTGAATGCTTCAATGGAGCCAGCAGAAAACTTTCACAGCAGAGTTGTCTCCCTCAGAGCCTGCCCAGTCTCCCTTTTGCTGGGATTTCAGTGACTGGTCTGGAAATTCCTTGCCTTGGAGCCACCTCCAGTGCTGGGGCTGCAGTTGTCCCCACCGCTGGCTGTCACTGTTTGAGGAGATGCAGTGCCACACTCACAGATCTGTGGATCCCTGCAGGATGCACATGTTCACATTCAGGCTGGTGGCAGCTGGATGGATTCTCACAGCCCCACTTGGCTGTTTAAACCTGAGTCTGTAATGCTTTCAACAGCAGAGCTGGGAAACTTCTCATGTGATTCACAAGTGGATCAGATTGAAAGGAAACCAGAACAAACTGAACTGGAGAACCAGCAGGATCTGGAAGGAAGAGGGAGACTGGCTGCATTTTGTGGCACCTGGATGCCCTCTTGGCTTTTGTGGTTGTGACAAGGAGAGGGAAATGTTCGGTCTTTCTGCCTGCCTTTCTCTTGGCTGTTCCTTGAATATTTACATGCCCAAGTCTTGCTTGCCTGTGCTCCTGCTGTCAGCAAACACAGCAAGGCTTGTTTGCTGTTTTCCCTTACAGTGATGGATTGCTTGATATTTGTATGGAGCCTTTTCCAGGCAGTGTTGGGGCTGGTGCTGATTCCAGCTGAACCCATCTAATAGGAAACACTGGAAACTTCAGCCGTGTTTTCTCATCATTTATCCTCAGCAGAGGAAAAAACCTGCATGCAGAGATCACCAATAACATCAAAAGCTGTTTCAGAATTTCCTAATCAAAGCACTTCACACCACTGCAATTATCCCTCTTGCAAAACTTCCCCGTGGCAGAGCACGGCAGCCTGTGACAGTGAAGAGCACTCTGTGCTCACTCTGGGCTGCAGTTAGTAGTGATAAAGGTAAAAATGTCATCTTCCTGCAGCCAGTGCTGCACATCTCAGTCCCCTGTTGCTCCTCAGACAGGGATCACTCCTCACTCACACAGCAGGAGCTGATCTGGCAGCCCTGGCTGTGCAGGAAGCACAGAAGGCACGAGCCAGTTGTGCTTCCTAGATGAGGAATCAAGAAACAAATACTCCCTTGTTCTCCTCTGTCTCCATAAAAAAAAACAAAAAACAAGAAAAGAGAGAGACATTGCTCTCCACCATGACTATTTATTATTCCCAGGATACTGGAATTTCATTACTTTCTAACATTCTTAATTTTTCCCAACTGCTTCTCCTTTCATCGTTAGGAGTTGTCAAAAGTGTTCTGATGTTCTTAAGAGGCTGTTCCACTTCCCCCCTTTTGCAAAACCATTCTGAGGAGGACTGAAAATGGCACAGTGGCAACTGGAGAGTCCCAATGTGAGAATCCCTGCTGCTCCACATCCCTGCCTTGGCAATCCTCCCTTCCTCCTGCCAGCAGGTGAGGCACAGGCATCCAAAGCTGAGATTCCCTCACACACTGTGAAATTCCCAGTGAAATACACACTTGATAACAGCACTTCAAAAGGTTTTTAGGAAGCTTTTTAATTGGCCACAGCTACTGGAGCTGGACAGAGTGTGAGGGAGGAGATCTGAAGTGTTTAAGCTGCTCTAAGTTTCTCTCAAGTGTTGGAAAAAACAAATTTGGGTACAGAATATCCCTGTGAGCAGATGAGCTCAGCTGGGCTTTAGGAACAGCCCAGGTAAGTAGAATGAGAATGGATAAAGCTGATTTTTGTTCCTCCTCATGCTGTGCTGTCTGATTCATGTTGCCCAGGAGGTTTGGTGTGGAGTTGGCAGGAGGAGTTTTCCATGTTTGTCTGTGTATTTTAGGAGGGATTAAAGCTCACAGCAGAGAAGCAGAACCACAGAAATTTTAATTCTGCCTTCACCCAGGAATTGATACCTATCTGATACATACAAGCTATAATCTCAAATATAGGTGGTGCATTTTTACATAGGTTATAGATATATTCTATGGGACAGGCCAAAGGTGCAGCCAAGTTTAAAAGCACAACTTGTTAAAAGTTGTCTCTGATAGGGATTTACTCTTTTTCTGACTCTCTTGAGGAATCACCAGCATAAGCCAAGAGTAAATAGGGCCAGCAATCCCTCCCACCCCTTTGGGTGGTTATTACTGTCTTACTCTGCAAATTGGCTTCCACAGCAAGTAGGCTGTCTCTGTTCATATGCTTTACTTCCCTATGGGGTTTATAAAAATAAGATGAAAAAAAAAGGCAGGAAAAAAGGAGCTTTCTATGAAATTAATTTCCTTCTGATCCAAGGAAGACAAAATCATGGAGCAGCAGAAGGAACTGGTTAGGGCTCAAGGCTGATGCTACTCTCTGGGTGGGTTAATTTATTAATACATCCAGATTTTTTTTAAAGGTTTGAGGAGATGTCCAGGATCTTGGCTTTGGAAGAGGCTCCACAGAGCCTGGGTGGAGAAGCTGCCCCCCAGCCAGGGGAACCCAGCAGCAAACAACTCGTGCCTTTCAACCTTCCTCACATGCACATGTCCCTTTTCTTCATTCCCAGCAAGGAGAATCCTCTGAAATCTCCAAATCTCTCTGCTCAGCCTTTGTGAGAGGTTGAGGCTTTGGCTGAGGGTTAGTGCTGCATCCAGGCTTTAAGAGATTTGGCAGCAGAGCCTGTGGAAGCCTGGCAGCATCCCTGCATGCCCAGCACTTGTGCTTGCTACCAGGAGACAGGGATGGAAATGCATTTAGCTGCTCCCATTGTTCTCCTCGTTCAACCCAAGTTATGTTGGTGTGAGGCTGAGGAAGGAAAATGTGGACTGGAGTTAGGGAAGCATTCCCTGGAAAAGGAATACGGTGATTCCTGGGATTGTTGTGTCAGGGTGGGATGTGACAGCTGTGTGACAGCCCCTGACAGGGATCTACCTGGGAGCACGGAGGGAAATGAGTGATGGGAACCTCCCCTGGCTGCTCAGCTCCCCAGTTGTGGTGGCATTCAGAGAGGGACAAGCCTGGCTGGCAGGAGAGCGGGGTTTGGGAGTGCAGGCTGTGTCTGTGACAGCCCTGGCTGCTGCCTGTGCTGGCTGCCTCCACACTGCCACTCATCCCAGGAGGGTCTGCCACCCCCCTGTCACCCCCTGTCACCCCCTGTCACCCCCTGCCATCCCCCTGCCATCCTCCTGGCTTCTGCAGGGTCTGTCATCCCCACTGTAACTCCCCTGCCATCCCTCTGCCACCCCCATCACCCCCTGCCATCCCCCTGCCACTCCCCTGGCCTCTGCAGGGTCTGCCATCCCCCTGCCATCTCCTCTGGCCATTGCAGGGTCTGCCATCCCCCCTGTCACCCCCCTGGCCATTGCAGGGTCTGCCATCCCCTGCCACCACCCCCTGTGGCGCTGGCAGGAGGAGCCAGGCTGCAGGAGCAGCAGAGAGCAGCCTGCATTCTGTTTCTCCAGCAGTCCTGGAGCAGGCTTGGGGAGATGGCTCCACTGGACACCCCTCACCAAGAGCTTTGTCAGCCCCCACACTGTTCCCACATCAGTTTATCTCACCACACAGGACCAGCTCTGGTTTTGGGTCCTAATGAACCCATTGTTTCCTCTGCAAGTCCTGCTAGAGATGCCAATTGTCATTGTCATTCTATGCCAAGTTATAAATCCCACAGATTTATATATCCAAAGCCCTCATCAATCAGAATATTTCTCAAAGGCAATGAGTTAAAACAAGTGGGAGGTGACCACTGAGCAGTGACGAGCCAGCCCTCACTCCTGCAGGGCTGGTGATTCCCCTGAGCTGGCTGTTGTGGGCTCACTCTGCCCTCTCTGCCAGCCAGACAGCTAAACCTGTGCAGAAAAGAGTTTTATCTAAAGGATTTAATTGGAGGGATCCCTTTCCTCCCCACATCCATACACTGTCTGAGCAGCAGGAGCTGGATGAGCAGGGTGTGAAGCTCTCAGAGCCCTGGTCTCCTGGCTGAAACCAGAAGGCAGAGCACCAACCTTCCTTTTCTTGGGGAGGAGCCTGCCCTGGGTCACTGCAGTTCCTCCTGCTGATGTCTTGAGTGTTGTACTTTACACATGGCTGGGACACTGGGAGATGTTTTTCCCAACAGAGGATCAGCAGTTTATTTGTAGTGGGTTAGTGACTCTCCTGGTGCTCAACAGGTTCTCCTTCATGTTGGGTTTGCCAGAAGGGGTTGGCATTCCCAAAAGTGGATCTCAAACAGCACTGAAACCCAGTGATGCTTTTTTCTTTTCTCACCTTTATCTAGCACGAACAATTCTCTTGACACCTGGGCTAGGGTAAATAGAGATTTTTAAACTGTGTCTCTGCATCTGGATTGTTTCCATGTTGTTGGCAGAGCTGGAGGAATTCTGTTCCTGCAGGGACAGGGGCTTGGGGTCTGGTCACAGATCTGGTGACACACAGAAGCAGAGGGTGAGCAGGGAAAGCTGCCCCTGCTCCAGTCATCCCTGCCTTGTCATGTGTGTTTGGACCTTGAGGTGCTCCTGCTGAGGCTTTCACAAGCTCTCTCCTGGGATTTTGGACAGTGCAAGTAGTTCCACTTGGGAGTCTTAAAACTGCTGTCCGGGGAGGCAGCGCTCAGCCTGCAGCTCTGTGTGCATATATCCTTGCTATTCCATAGATTAAAAAAAAAATAATAAAATAAACAGTGGTGCTCTTACCTCGGGCTATCCATTAGGAGTGTGATTTAGTGCAGGGAGGGCTATAAAGGCAGTTGATAAATCTTCTGTGCAGCACAAATAAAATCTCTTGCAGGAGGAGGAAGGGCCCTGGATAACGAAGCGGGGAGGGAACAGCCCTTTCTCCCTTGTCTAATTAGGCTGTCCAGGAGGAGTTAATATAAAATAATAGATCTGGAAAGCCCGAATCTTCACAGCCTCAGGAAGGACTTCATCCCCTTAAATTAGGAGGCTAAGACCTCATTCAGCAGTGCTTTGAAGGAGATCAACTGGCAGCGCTATTCACGGCGGCTCTGGGCTTGGGCGCGGGCGCTGCGTGATTGCAGCATCTTCTGAAGAGAACAGCTCACTCCTGTTCCCATTGAATGCTACTATTTTTATCCTCCTTAATTTCTAGAAGGTATTTCCAAGTGGGAAGCAGAGCAGAGAATAGCAGATCTTAACTCTGCTCCATGTAACAATTGCTGTAAAAAAGGAGGGAGAAGTGTTTGAAATAGCTTGCATCTATTTTTGGTACCAGCGGAGTGGCAGCAAAGCGCCTTGGAGGTGTTTGCAGCCCCTGGCACCCTGAGGGTGATGGGGCATGGGTTGAGGGGGTCACTGCTGGCCCTGTCTCCTATGGGGTTCACAGCTCCTGATTCTGCTTGGAGCCAATACCTGGGGATTTTGGAGAGGGAAGGGTGATGCTGGCAGGGAAAAAGGGGATGTCTGTGGTTGACTGTGTCCCCCTCCCAGCCCAGGAGACCCCTCCTGTCCACCCCTCCTGGCCCCCTCGCCTCTGCAGTGTGGTGGGAGAGCTTTGATCCTTTCCCATATGGGAGGCAGAGGAGCAGAGGGACTTAATTAGGTGCAGTTACCTCACCCAGCACAGAGCAGCCAGGCCTGCTGGCACCAGGTCAAAGAGGAAATCCAGACCCACCAGGGCCAGAGTGGAGCAGTTTTGGGGGATGCCTTGGACTTTGTGCTCTCTCCCACTGAGCTGTAAATGGTTCAAAGTCTTCCAGCATCATGGAGAGCTCAGAACTGACCCCTGGATCACTGTTGGAGCAGTGGGGTGAGGGGAGTGCTTTGGGAAAAGTGTGAGAGAGAATGGATCCAGGCTGGAAAACACAGCCTGGGACTGAGCATTGTGCAAGGGGGCAAATAGGGACAGTGATTTGTGAGTCCCCATCTCAGTTTGTGACCTTAGCCACGCAGTTTTGGATGTGTAACAGGGCTTTTATCTCGTGATTACTGCCTTCTGCAGCCACAGCTTTTGCTTCTCTCCATGCCCAGGTTCTCTGAAGCTGCTGAGCACAATGTTGGCACACACAGCTCTTGTGCTGGACAGAAGCATCCTGCTTCACTTGAACATGAAATATAAATCAGAGATCAAGTGAATTATTGTGCCATGCTGCTGCTCAGGCAATAGGGAGTCTTTAAATCAATCAAGCCCCAAATAAATAAATAAACGTGCAGCAGACATGCTGGAGTGCATGTCTGATTCCTATCAGAGGCAGTAATTCAAGGCAGATGCTTGCAGTTCTCTGCTTCCAGCTCTGTGTTACCTGGGCTGCTGGAGTCACAGGAGACAGAAAGCAGATTTTTTTTTTTCCTAAGCTTTCATTATTGTTGCCAAAGAAACCATTTCATTTGGTTGCCACGTGTGCAGCAAATCTGGTTCAATCCATCTGGATGCCGAGGGATGAAGGGGAAGGTTTTTGGGGAGGGAGGTCTGCAGGGTCCAGCCACCTCAATGCCTGTGATGTGCCCTGACCGTGGTGTTGGAGATGGCAGCTGCAGGAGGAAGAGTCGTGCTGCTGCTTGGAGAGGCTGAAGGGTCCAGCCTGGGCTTTGACCTGCACAGGCATCCCCAGGGCAGTGTGGACAGCTGGGGG
Organism: Sialia sialis; assembly: GCA_009812075.1. Classification (NCBI taxonomy): domain Eukaryota; kingdom Metazoa; phylum Chordata; class Aves; order Passeriformes; family Turdidae; genus Sialia; species Sialia sialis. Next base: position 17,051,777 of record VRYO01000638.1, on the reverse strand, counting down.
AGCTGGGCTGAGGGCTCATCCCTCAGAGACCCCCCAGACATCACCCCAGCGAGCAGCACCCTGTGAGTGCCTGGCAGGGAGATCCTTCCACCCTCCAGCACTTCCCTGGTTTTCCTTTCAGCTCACACTGGCACTGGGGAGAGAAGCATTTGAAGTGTTTGATCTTTCTGGGCTGCTGTTTCCCTCCCGCAGGCGCTGGGCTCGGGAGCAGAGCAGAGATTCTGAGTCTGCTGGCACCATCCTGCTCCTCCTAGGACTGCCATCATCCTTTTTTCTCCTGGCTGGCACCATCCTGCTCCTTCCACAGCCAGCACCA
>VRYO01000638.1:17022321-17050322 GCA_009812075.1 Sialia sialis | reverse complement strand
CCATCATCCTGCTCTCCCCATGGCTGGCACCATCCTGCTCCCCCCGTGCTGGTCAGCCTGGGCAGGAGCGTGCAGGGTGCTGTGGGTGACTCTCCCCATCGCTGCCCAGCCCTGGGGATGATGGTTCCAACACCAGCAGTGAGTGTGGGCAGCCAAGCCTGGCCTGGAGGGGACTGGGACACGAGCTGTGCGAGCCAGGGAGAGCAGGGGCTGTCAGGTGGGTGTGCTGCCCCAGGAAGGTGGCTCTGGGGGCTTAGTCCCTTTTCCAGGGCGGTTTTTGTCACTTGAAAATGGTCCTGGACCCCTGTCACAGCCCCTGAGGCTGGAGGTGTGCATTTGGATTTCACAGGAGCTTTGCCTGAAGCTGCAGTCCCTGCCCTTGTGTGTGCCCTGTTCTTTGTAAAGGTAAAGGAGCCTTGGAGCTGAGGGGAGCTGCTGGCACAGCAGGGCTTTCCCTTATGCCATTTCTTCTGTCCTGAGCAGACCTGGCAACATCAGTCCAGGGTGATGATATTTCACTAAGTCAGGGCCTCTTCTCCCTTCAGTTCCTCCAGGAGAGTGTTGAAAGTGAACCTTGGACCAGTGGAGCTGACAGTGTGATAAAAGATAAAGCTCTTGCAACACGGGGGATTCAGCCTGGATTTCTGAAGATTTATCCCCAGGGAAGAGCTGAACTGATGCATGGGTAAGGTTTTTTCCTCCTAAAACTCCACTTGTAACTCCAAAAGAATAAAGGTCAATCAGCTAAAGCCACTCAGCACATAATCCTGTGCCCTTCTGAGCTAGCACAGTCTCTGTAAGAGCAAGGCATGCTGACACACGTGGTGGTGCTGGACAGACACACTTCATCCCACAGCAGGATCACCCCTCAGCTCTGAGTGCCATTTTTGGTGTGTGCCTCCTCCAGAAGCTCATCCCAGCCCTGGACAGCAGTGTAAATCCTTCTTTGCAAATCATTGACCCAATAGGTCATAAAAGTTCCTTTATGGCCTGTCAAGACAAGCGAGGTTCTTTACGTGCACCCTAAGTCAGCACAGTAAAACTTTTATGGTGTTTTCAATAACAAGAGCTACTGCACATGAACAGCAACTAATTTTTAAAGCCCTGGTATTTCAGCTGAGATGAGGTTTTTTCCTCTCTTCTGCTGGAAAAACACTTAGATTAGTGTGTTCAGCAGTCAGTGCCTGCAGCTGACCTCTCTGCCTGACGTGGTGCTCCAACTTCCACAATTACTGAGCATCCCTGGAAAGGAACTTCTGCAGACCAGGCTGTTCTTGTGGTGACATCTGTGCAAGGTGAGAAGCTGAGCTTCAGGTTCCCAGGTGCCCTTGGGAAGCAGGAATCCCCAATCCCAGGCACTGCTGCACCCACTGCTGAGTGTGGAGATACCCAAAGGGGCACAGAGGGGCACAAGCCATCCTGGCACACCTTCATTAGTGAATTCACAGGGTTTATGCAGAGTGCTCAGCCTGCTGCTTGCTCCAGTCATGATTTTGCTCCTCTAATGTTGATGCTGTGGCCATGAGTGCCTGCTCCACCCCAGGGTCCAGTCTGGGCAGAGATGATGGGGTTTGCTGACCTGGACAAGGGAATTGCTTCTTTGTGGTGTTGCTGTGTTTTATTTGTTGGGTTTTCATATAAGAGAATGAATTATTTTCTGAGCTCTGCCAGGCCTGAGCTGTCCTGGCTCTGCATCTGACCTGTGATGTCCTCAGACAAGGTGTGATGGGTATTGTCCCTGTCCCCTTTAATTACCTGCTGGGAATGACTAGGCCCTAAATTCACCCTGCAGCAGCCAGGGATTGTAATTCTTCACTGGAGCCTCAGCCACTTCACTGCTTCTCCTTTGCCCCCATCACAGCCTTTGCCTCTTTGGACTCAGGCTTGCTTGGAGCTGTGCTGCCCATGACCCCAGTGTGGGGATCCACACGTGTCCCTGACCCCAGTGGGTGACAGGATTGGGGTCTGTGCTCCCTTGGCAACAGTGGGGTCCCTGCCTGAGCCCTCAGTGCTGCTCATGGTGAGCAGAGCTCCAGGGTGTGAATCGATGCTGGGACAGCCAGTTCTGATTTCCCAGCCCTGACAGAAACAGGGAGCAGAAGGTGAGAGAGGCTCTGCTGTTGGGGTTTGGTTTGGATTGATTTTACCACAATTTCATAGATAATCTGTCTGGGCTTGCTTTATTTTTTATTTAAAAAAAGAGATCCTTCTCCTATGAAACATGCAAACATGGGGAAACCCTTCCTCTCTCAGGTCTGTCCCTGGACAAAGGACATGGGACAGTCTGGGGACTGTGGGTGCTGCATCACAGCAGGATCTGTGTCTGGGGTGGAGGGGATGCTCCTGGTCCCAGCTATGGGTGGATGTGCTTCTGGTCTCTCAGCTGGGCTCAGTTGGGTTTAGCTGGGCTCAGCTGGGCTCAGTTGGGTTTAGCTGGGCTCAGCTGGGCTCAGTTGGGCTCAGCTCTGCTCAGCTGGGCTCAGCTGGGCCACCAGGAGGGCAGGAGCCAGTGGAGCCCCTCCATCTGCGTGCAGAATTTGGGCTTTTTCCCTGTGTCAGGAACAACAGTGATGCTGGAGCAGAAGCACAGCAAAGGCTGGGAATGCTCAGGGGAGCTTCAGGGAGGAACTGTTGCTGTCGATCTGTTAATTAAGATTAATGTGCTAGCTGATAAGGATGACTCTGCGCCAATTGCTGCTACGAGCCAAGATGCTGCGAGGCAGCGAGCAGCACATTCCTGCTTCCTCAGCACTTGGAGCCTCTGCTTGCAGCCTGAGGTTTGGGGCAGAATTGGGATCTGCACAGCTCCCCAAACCCCTGAGGGCCCCTGGGCTCACTTGCTCTGCTGCTGGGATTCTCCAGAGCTTGGTCTCGTGCTCTCTTGGCAAAGGAAGGGATTTAGCTTTCCACAGGGTGTCAAGGCAGAGCTTTGCATCCTCTCCTCTTGGGATTAGTGTGGAAATTTCTCCACCCAGAAAGTGCATGAAATGAGGGACATCACTGAAAAATACATGTGTGCATATTTGTTTTTCCCCTCTCAGCTGGGGTGTCTGGGGAAGCTGGATGTGCCTGGTACAGTAGGATGTGATGAATTAGGACTTGGTTTGCCTTTGCCACAGCTGTCAGGGCAGGATTTTGGAGCACAGGCTGCTGAGCACCACAGCACCCCATCCTGAATCAACATCTCCACAGTACCTGAGGGAACCCAAAAAGCCAGCAGAACCACTGAAACTGGAACAGCTGCAGGCGACCATGTGCTCAAGGCTTCAGAGCATCACAGATTGTGGAGGAGCTCGTTTTAATGTTCCTTACTCACTTCTTTGCTTTCACAGCCTCCTCATTCCCCAGGTTTCTGAGTCTGGTACCAGCTGCATTTAAAGGCAGAATTTGTGTAACCAGCCTTATTAAACAAACAGGTTTGCAAAGCCTCCAAGTTCCCCTCCTTGGATAGCATTGTTTTATTAGTAGAAGGTAGAAGTGGAAGGATTGAATTCTCCCTGAATCCCAGATGAATTTCCCCCCTGCTCTGTCCCCTCCTGCCTTCTCCCTTTCCTGCCCTGCCCGCTCCTGCAGCTGCTTTCATTTCCCTGCTGTTCCCACAGAGGCCTCTGGCACCAGCCCTAATGAGCAAGTGGAATTAACCTGTGACACCTCCCAGCGTGGGGACAGGGACAGTGGTGTCCCAAGCCCTGCAGGATGGGATGCAGCACTGGTGCAGCCAGGCAAGGACCAGCCCTGGCTGTCTGGGACATCACCTCGGCTCAGGGGCAGTGTCTGCTGTCATGCAGAACAGAGATTTTGCTGAAATAACACTGCCCTGGGGGAGGAAATGCCATTTTCCCTGCCATAAAAGCAATTCACCTTACATCAAAGGGGGAAGCTAATTTATTTTTTTTTAAACTTTGAAGTGGGATATGATTTTGAAGCCTCTGCTGTCCCACAATTTGCTTTTCCTTACAGACACTGCTCCTTGGCCTCACCAGCATCCCCTTCCCACCCTGTTCCTGAGCTCCACAAGTTTCCAAGTTGAGCCAAAGTCTTCTTGCCCTGACACAGATGCCCGAGTCACACAGGCAGAAGGAGACAACCTTATCCCTGCACCCATCAGTAACTCCTGTGACTGCCAGCTCCTTGCAGACAGAGCAATCTCCTAGCAACCTTGCACTGGCTCTTTGGATGCAGCCTAATTCAGTTTCTGGTCATCCAGAACAAAACCTCATGAAGGCATCTGGCAAGCAGAGCGACAGACAGGCTGTGGTGGAGTGCTGGAGCATCTGGCACGATGATAATTTCAGCAAAATCCCTGCTTGGGGCTGATTTTGAGTTTTTTTATGTGAGTGCAACATTCAGGTGAGGGCTCTGCAGCATCGTGCTGTGTGCTGGGTCCCACCTACCTGAGCTGAGTGCTCAAAGAAATGATCCTGGTGCTGCTGAGGGTGCTCCTGCTTGTTTTTATTTCATCCTTGTTTCCCGGTAAAAAGGAGTGAGAGAATGTGCTGATGGCTGTGATGCCAGCAAAAAAAGAGGAAAGAGATGAGGAGTGAGGAAAAGAGTGGCATTTCTCTAGCCTAAGGGAACAACACATCCAGCTCAAAAAATTTGAAAAATTTGGCAGCCTTCCACTGCCAGTAGATTCTTTTGCAAATTGCAGCAGTGGAAGGATTTCAGCCACATCTGCTCTCATGTCTGTAGGTGACTCACAGTGATGCCCAGCAACATGCTGGGCACTGGGAGCTGCTTTAGTGGAAACTTTGAGCACTGCTGGCTTGTAGTGCCAAGCTCTGACTTGGCAGGATGGGTTATGGAGCCCAAATTCCAGCATTTACTGACTGGTGAGCATTTGGCTCTGGGATCTGAGCACTGGTCTTTACCGTGCTCCCTACGCAGAATCCACACAGGCAAAGCAGTAAGTCTTGCTGAAATAAATTAAATGCTGATGCTCATTTAGAGAGGATTTATAGGATGCAGCGTGCAGCTCCAGCTGGCAGTGCAGGAATGGAAAGTGGAGCAGGAGGCAGGGATGGGGGTCAGGTCACACCGTACCCCTCGTGGCAGCTGTGGCTGGGGGGTGGCTCTGTCCCTGTGGGGACACAGCTGTGCCATCCCACAGGTTAACAGTGCCCAGCATTGCTCAGCTCCCTGGGAGCTGCCTGGAGATGAGTGTGGCCAGTGGTTTCGAGTCCTCAGGGATGTTAAAATTTAAGTACAAGCCATTTCACGTGGAGGGGTGAGAGCCCTTTGTGCTGTCACTGAGCTCAGTGACTCCCAGCACTGATTGTACTGATCTGGAATCTCTCCAGAGGTGTCCAAATCCCAGGCTCGGAGCCAGCCCTCTGCCCCAGCACCAGCTGAAGGATCTGAATTTAAATCCAGACACTAAATCTGAGGGTGCAGGGATTCAGGAATTTCCTGTGATATCTTTGTGCCACCCTCTCTGCCCCAGCTCTCCCATCCCTCCCTGGAGTGGCTCCAGGTCCAATGCTGCTCACACAAAACCCCTGGCACCAGCTGGTTCTCTGGAGCTCTGCAGGGGAAGGTTTTCCTCATGCACTGCTGCGCTCTGGGGCAGTTTATTCTCTTGGCATCTGGTTCTGCCCTGCCCTGGCTGCTCACAGAGGGTTTCAGAGAACAAGGGGCCGGTTTCAGACCTTGCTATTACAACCTCACATTCAAGAATTACTACTACTATTATTTCCAAGGAAACAGGGACTCACACTCGTATCTTTTATGTGATTTCTCACATCCGGAGGTTCTCACGTGACTTTGCTGCCTATTTTTAGCTCCTCAAACATCTCTGCCAGGATGAAAGCTTTAAAGAAAACCCACCCTTGAAAGGGATGAAACAGGCATTTGCTTTAATGGTAAATTTGTGACTGTGACCCCCAAATCCCTACATTTCAGCAGCCTGGGGAGAGCAGGCAGGCACATCAGGCTGCAGTTAACTGTTTCTGTGTTTGCTGTTACACCCTCCTTCTTCAAACAGCAAAGCCTTGTTGTAAAACAGAGCTGTTTCTAGAACCAGATCCACCTACAAGTCATTTAAAAGCCTCCTACCTCAATTTTGCAGGTAAAATGTTAGTCTAGCAGGAATTGAGAGGAGGGATTTTCCCCTCCATCTGCTTCTTGGCTGGTCTGGGGGAGGGAAAAAGCCACCGTGGCTGTTTTCACTTGCACCCATCTTGGGGTGGAATGGGTGAGGATGGGACCCCTCTGTCCTCGTGGGCACCCACCTGGTCCTGCCCATTCCAGCACATTTGATGCAAAACTTGGCATTTATTTTGGATGCCTCACAGGAAGCATCCTATTTAAAAAACCCAGCCATAAATAACACATAGTTGTACCCAGCTATTCGAGCGAGAGGAAAATTGCTCTCATTGTCCCAAACTTTCATTTCCATTTTTGTCTCAATTTCAGCTTCATTAACACCCACTGACCTGCCTTATCAATTACAGCTATTTCTAGCGTGGGCATTTTGGTAATTGGCATCAAAATGTCAGGACAGCCAGTTGGAGCTCTCTGGGTACAGAAACCTCAGCAGTGCCTCTCGCTGATTACAAGCTTTGGTAATTAGTGATCAGCAGAGTCCCACCCTCGCTGCCACAGCTGCAAAACCCCCTTGGTGCCACACTGGGAGCAAAGCCCCAGCTCTGGCACAGGATGGCTCACTGGGCACAGAGCAGGGTGGCATCAGCCCCTCCCTGCCACCCCAGAGCCACACGGAGCTGTGCACAGAGCAGCTCTGCTGAAGGTGGCACATTTATCCTGGATGAGTCAGGGCTAAATTTGTTCTCCTTCCCTGAGCCTGCAGCCTGCAGCCCATGGCTTTGCTCTGGCTGTTGCTGTCCCTGTTCTTTCCTGGATTTAGGGTCAGAGGCCTGGAGCTGTGAGAGCTGTTGGGGTGATGTGGAGCCCGTTCCTGAGGAGGAGGAGGAGGATGGAGGAGGATGGAGGGGCTCAGCACTCCAGGCTGGGGGTGCTGGGCTGTAGGAGGGATGAGCTGGGAGCTGGAACAAGCTTCTGCCAGGCAAATAATTGGGATTGCTCCAGCAGTGGGAGGTGGAGATTTTGTAGGGCCTCTTGGTGCTTGGTTTCCTTTTAAATCCTGGTCTCCAGGGCAGGGGCTGTGCTGCCTGCAGAAAGCACAAGAGGATGAGAGGAGCAAGGTTTGGACCTGGCTGTCTGCAGCACCTCAGTGGCAGGGCTGTGGTTAAGGGCTGGCATCAGATGTGGCCAGGGCAGGTCACTGCTGAGCTTTGCCTCTCCAAATTTTCCTTTCCTTGGGGAAGCTGGGATGAGCAGAGGCCTCTCCTCCGCCTGAGTGCTTCACTGCTCTGTGTCCTGCCCTGGGGCCAGTCTCTCGCAGGGAAGGGGCAGCTCCAGGCACTGCTGGGAGCTGCAGATGTATTTACCTTTCCATGCTGAATGCACAGAGCTGTGGAGACCTGGTGACCCCGTGTCACACGCTGCCCTGCCACAGGGACAGGGCTAATTGAGACGTGACAGCCTGCGAAAGCAAACTTCTCCTCAGAGGTCAGCAAGGCAAAGCTCATCAACAGATGCACAAGCTGACACTCGGAGAAGCTCCTGGAGGAGCATCACAAGCAAGTGAAGGCACATCCCAGCCGTGTGCTCCTCTGTGCTGACAGGGAATTTGGGCAAATCCCTGCAAAGCCTGGGGGTTTTTGTGGCTGGATGCTGGGGAGCAGTGGGATGGCTGGGTCCTGGGAGAAGGGTGCAGATAACAGGGATCATCAGGTGATTTGGGAGGGAAAGACAAGTGGTGATGGGAGAGCAATCCTGAGCACCTAGAGGAACCTGAACTCCTCGTGTCTGAGATAAATTAAAATGGAACGAGAAAAATTACCTGGCTGAGGCGGATTAAATGTGTGTGTGCCTGTGTTTCTCTTCAGGAGCAAAAAAAGCATGAACAAAATCGAGCTAACAAAAAGCTGCCAACATTTTTGAAATGGGGCAAGGCTATAATTCTTAAAAACCCACAGAGTGCAGGGGGACCTTGCTCCAGCTGCCCCCTCCCATCAGCACAGGCAGTCAGTGAGCACAGCGGTTCCCAGCCTCTCTCAGGGTGACATCCCAAAGATAAATGATTCCCATTATTGCCTCCATTCCCCAGAAATCCCCTGAGGACCCGGCAGCCGTGACCCAGGTGCTCAGGGCTCATCTCAGCAAATCCTCCCAGCCCTGTCTGTTCATGCAGGTGGGGTTTGCAAGGGCTCTGAACCTGGCCCAGCTCTGAGAATCTGAGCCAGCTCTGGGAGAGAGCTGAGGCTGCTGCAGTGTTTCACCAAGAACAAGCCTGCTGCCAATATCTCTGTGCCTGGCCCTTCTGCAGGTGTTTTTTGTGGCATCTCCCTCTGCTCAGGTTTTACAGAGGCAGGGGCAGTGAGATGCTCTGGTGCTGTGCACTGCAGCCACCAGAAACTCTCCTGCCGCTCTGTTTTATTATTTTCCCTGTTAGTTGTCTCCATTCCCCACCTTGTCTTTGTGTTTGCTGTGCCCCACAAGCACTTTTCTTATCCAGGAGAGCAGGTATAACTGGCCCTGTGCAAGCCACAGCCAAAGGCAGAGTTTGGGCTTGTTACCATCAGCACGAGTGGAAAATGGCTTTGGGGTTAAACCATTCTCACAATCATCAGGTTTCACGAACATCTCATTGCGCCTGGAACTGACGTGGGTTCATTTGTGCAGAGGAGTCCCTCATGGAGGTTTGTGCTACCTTGGCTTTCTAGAATGGACATGGGTGCAGAGATCCTGAGTTTCTGATCTCTCAGCCTCGAGACACCCCACAAGAGGCTGTACATGAGCCCAGAACCAGTTCAGCTGCCAGCCAGGGGTTCAGGTTTGCCTCCCCACCCCAGGGGCTGGCCCCACATCTGGGGGATGCTGAGAGCTCAGAGATGTGATCTGAGTGGTTCCATTCTATTACTCGTGAGCTCTGAATAGCTGCTTTGGACACCCTTGACCTTCTGCTGCACAACAGATCAAAGCAAATCTCTCTGCACTGATACACTTTATCTGATTCAAAGGGGAAGCATCCAATGAAGCGCTTGTTTTGAAAACATTATTTTACGTCGTGCCCCATTAAATTGTTGACATGTTGCCCTCTGGCTATTTGGCATTAGTTATACTCAAATGCTATCTACAGCCTTAATCTAATTTCTCCTTTCCTCATCTTTATTCCTTGATCTTCATATTACACTGCTTAACAAATCTGTTCAAGGACAAAATTGTTTCAAGACAGGCTTTGATAAGCTGGGGGAAAGGGCTGCAGAGCTGGGCAGGGATTGTGGCTCAGGTCCAGGCACTGGAATTCAGAGCAGCCAGGAGGGCTCTGGTTTATCTAAACTTTGCTCTTTTGGATGAATTCAGGTTTCTGAATTCTGTGCCAGGAGGGGTTTGTGGTGTGTGCCACCGATGGGGTGGTTTTTGTGCCTCTCCCTTTGGGCAGCTGCAGAGCTCTGTGGGTGCCCTGGGACAGTCCCTGTGCACTGTCCCCATGGGTGGCAATGCTCCAGGGAGGGGTTGTTGCTTTGCTCTTCTTCACAGCTTGTGCTACAGCCCTTCAGGCTGGATCACCTACACATTTCATCAAATATCCTGCTGGTTCAGGGGTGTTGGAGTGCTCTGTACCCCTCCTGAGCCCTGCCAGTCCTGTGCTTGCTGATATTTTACTGGGCTGCTCCTGAAGGAATCATTTCTTCAGCAGGGCTGGACCCCAATTCCCATCATTTTGGTGTAAAATCACTAAGAAATCCACAGGGAGAAAGAGGTTCCAGTGCCTTCCAGCCACTGAACCACCACTCTGGAGGGAGGATCTTTTGCTACCACCCCTCCGAGCTCCCCCATGCCTTGGAGGGTTTATGCTGGGTATTGAGTCATGTTTATTCTGTGCTCCTTTGTGATAAGCCACAGGATTTGGTGGGGAATTTGGGAAAAGTGAGTCCTGCTGTGCTGGAAGTGTGCTGGATGCTCTCACTATTTGCATTGTGAGTCTAGATTGGAACCAGGTGAAAAAACCTGCTCACAAAGCGGCCAGTGGGAAAAAAAATAGTTTGATTTTTTAAAGTGTTTCATTTTGAAAAAGGGAAGAGAAGCTAAACAATCAGTGCTATTAAAACTTTCCACCACTATCCTTTTCATGCAACAGGACTTTTCTTGTGCTCCAAAGCTCCAGCAGCAGCTCGTGGCTCCTGGGAAACAGATTTCATTAGAGGAGCATGGAAAAGGTCCTCAGAAGTGAATGAAAACAAGAGTTTTCATTAAATCCTTTTCCACCCTTGTAGTTCTTTCTAGGGGGTTAGAGTGGGTCCTCTTGTGCTGGCCAAGTCACTGTCCCCAAAGATCTCCAACAGCTGGCATTTGCATGTGGGATTCTCCAAATGACAGCCTGGCAGTCCCTTCAAGAGCTTCAGACAGGGATCCTAGCAATTTTCCTAGGAGTAGAACATAAATTTATACTTTCTGTTTCTAGTAAACTGTCATGGGAATAAAAAAATAATAGCCCCTGACAAGATAAGAAGACCCAAGACATTGAAAAATCCTTTGGCAATCCAAAACTGAATGAAACCCCAACAAACTGGACATGTTTAGCACCAGCTCATCTCTTTCTGACATCCAAGCAGTTGGAAATATAGATATAATTAAAAGGATTTGCAAAGCCAGCGTAACGCAATAAGGCAATTTTACATTATTTTTATAATGAATTTTAGTATTTACACTATGGCAGCAGGAATTCAAAGAAATGTTTGTGGTTTATCTCTTTTCTGCCTCCAGTACATTGACTTTGGTTAAACAACTCTATTTATCAGTGCAATGCTGGCTATAAAAGTGAAAGAAACAAACTATAAAATGTCCAGTGAAGCTCTGTATTTCTTCAGGTAGGTGGGGACATGGACAGTTCATAATTCTGGGGGTGTAGCCACCTTTATTGCACATGAACAATGTCACCCACAGTGATGGTCCAGATTTGCCAAGGCTTTTAGGACTCAAAAGCAATAGATATGTGTTTATCATGATCATAAAATGGTTGGGACTGGAAAGGACTTTAAAGATCCTCTGGTTCCAAGCCCTTGCCGTGGTCAGGGATGTCGCTGCACCACAGCTGCTTGGGAAACCCTGTCCTCTCTGTCTGGGTACATCTGGGTTCCTCCTGGGTGACCCTGCCTTCCTAAAGGGAATGAGTAACACGAGGTGGCTATAACTCTGCTTTTTTAAAGATTGAATCTTTCACCTGATGTAAAAATGGAAATGGTGCTGCAGAGACAAGAATGAAGATCAGCTCCAAAACTAACAAATGAGCAAAAAGGCCCCAGAAGAAGGAGCAAGGAGCCAGATCCCAAAAGGACACAATGGTTTAGGTTTCTCTATGCCGGAAAATGGAAGATAAGGATCATTCTTCACTCCTTATACTCTGCCTAATTCCGTGATGGTCCGTGGTGAATGGTCCACAGCTCTGCTCTTGAAGTGATGGTTCTGCTTCGGGTTGAACATCGTTTGCTCTCATCCAGGAGTTTCTCCTGAACTGTGTGCCTGTAGGGTTCCTGTTTCAGCCTTGGCTGGAGCAGAGCAGAGTCCAGGCTCCTACAGGGCTGTGCAAGCAGACAAATACATGGGAGTTTTTGGAAAGAAAGAAAAAAAAGTTAAAAAAAAGTGGTAGAATGCCTGGTTGAGTTACAGTAAATCTTAGGAAGCAAGAGCAGAGGGCAGCTCCTTACATCTGGGTTAAAACTAATTGATCGCTTTCCCCCAGCACACAGACCTGTCTTTATACTGAGCCTGTAAAGAAAAGTTCCCTGAAAGTCACCGGAGACAAATAATCCTTCAGGAGTCAGTGCTGACACAGAATTACATTTTCAGTCATTTTTCAGTTGTATGCGTCTCCATCCTGTCACATTAGTTTGCTAACACTTCCAATGCAACAATGAGACAAACAGAGCATTGTGCTGGTCCAAGCCAAACATTCATCTCTGCTTGGCACCGGTTCAACAGGCCTGTCAAAACTGCTGGCGAGCTGGCCAAAGCTCATTAAGTGGTTGGATGCATATTTAGCATGGAAAAGAGCTTTACCCAGGGCTCTGAGTAATGTGTGGACTGAGCAGGCAGGGAAGAGGGACGGTAGGAAGGGGAGCAGGGTGTATTCCTTGGGGATTGTACCTAAGCTGGAATAAAAGAGTGATGTAAATATCTACTGAGGGAACATATTTCAAGGCAGAACAGAAGTGAATTGCAAAATCCCCGGGCCCAAAGCCAAGCTTGAATGTGTCTCAGAAGAGACCTGGATGTCACTGCTCCTCGGTGTGCACAGCGTCACGGGGATGGTTTCCTGGTAGCTGCTCTGCTGGACTCAGCTTTCCTCTCCTGAGCTGGCTGGGTTTGGAGAGGGCTGACCAGAGGCTTCCCTTGCACACTGACTCCACCAGAATGGAAGAATCTGGGTTTTGGGAATCCCGGGTGAAGCATCCCGAGGTGCCGGCAGGAGCCTGGCTCAGCCCCCGGCACTGGCACAGCTGTTAGCAGCTGGAGAAGCGTTTCCTCAGGAGGAGACGAATTAAGAGAGAGATTTAATTGCAGAGCCTGAATGTTTGTGTTGCCTTCTGGTGTTGAGCTGATGTCAAGGAAAGAATGATCAGGCTGCAAGTGGCACTTCCCAACTCATCCACCTTCCCGTGCCTTTGCTTTCTGGACTGCTGAGTTTCAACCTGCAGGAATGCTGATGATTTTTCACAGGCAAATGGTCAAATATTAAAGAAATGTACCTCCAAACTTGTATACACATGACAGAAAATTTCCTTTCTTCTTCGTGTATCCATGTTGATATACCAGTGTCTGCATAAATTCCTAAATTCATGCCTAAAACTCCCAGCACTGTTCCATTAAGTACTCACTCTTGGACAAGGAGCAAAAAAAAAAAGGGAGGGGGTAAAAGAGAGAGAAAAACTTACTGCTGAGGAAAGAAATTTTTCTGCGTGCACTGAGATGATCCAATATGAAGGCAAATAATTAGGATGCTGGAATTGAGAAATCCTTTATTGCAGATGAAGAAAGAAGCCATTCATGGACTAATTAACAGAATGCTTCAAGCAAATATTAACAATTAACCGATTGAGTATTTAAATGTGTGGTTTATTTTAAACCTAGCACCTCTGATTGCTTACTTGTTTGCTTACTTGTACTCTTGCAAACAATTGCTCTGTTCATTCAGCTTGTCTTCTTCCCCCACCTTTGTTTTTTCTAACTGTAAGTTCTTGCAGGGTTTTAGAAGGAGTCCTTTAATTTGCAGTGATGCCATCCTGATCTGTGCAAGGAATTCAGGATCACCAGGACTGTGATCTCTGTGCCAGGATCCAGCCTTGCTGAGCATCTCCTGAGATCTCTTTGGAAGGTGCTGAGAGGTTATTGCAGCTGGATTTTGTTGTAGCTGTCAATCAACTATGAATTGTTCAGCTTCAGTGTCTGTGATTTTAAAATTATGCTTAAAAGTACAGAACTTCCAGAACTGATTTAAAGTCTGTGAGAGGAGAAGGAGTTCAATCTTCCTGGTCTAAGCAAAGAGCATAATGAGCATATCTAGGAGCAAGGTAATTTCCTGGATAACTGTGATGACTTCTGGTGGATGGAGGTGCAACTGGTCTGGCTGTAAGAGAAGATGAGGAGGTGATGTTCCCCTGGTTGTTACCAACCCCTCCTGAGTCTGATTCACCCAGAGACAGGGTGGGCACTCTGAGCTCCCTGCTTCAAGTCTGGCTGGCAGTGGTTTTGTGGTTACAGGTGTGCATGGTCAGGTGAAGATAGAAATTTTTTCTCCTCATGGAATCACATCAGATGGAGAGTGGCAGAGATGTGCTGGAGTTTGATTAATTCAATCACTCCTCGAGGCAGAACTCCAACCTCACAGCAGATATTCTGTAATCTGCCTCTTGCAAAGCCCCTTTTTGGCTGAGGGATAAGATCCCATCCCTCTCCAGGCTTTGGGGAGTTAACAGGTTGCAATGTTTCATTTCCACAAACCGGAGACATGAGCGCTGAGAAGACATCCAGAGCAGGATTTGCTTTATCTCTCTGGCCTTTGGGTGACTTTTTCTCTCACTATGGTGAGCATTGTTCCCTCTGCATGCAGTTACCTGACACACTTACCTGACACTTAATCACTGCTGTCTGGGGTTGCTGTTCTGGGTGTGCTCAGCAAAAGAGTGCCTTGGAGGCAGAAGTCTTTGGCAAGGGTAAAAACCCCCTCACAGCTTGGGTTTGGGAAATTCTTTTTGCCCCTACTTCTCCAGGGCTCATTATTGAAGGACTCCAGGCTCAATTAGACCATAAAAGCTGCCTGGCATTGTGATTTATGAGATCTTAAAGGTGAGTGCTGCTTATCTGCCAGGCGTGCAGGGAGAGCCCTGTGCTCAGTGCTGTTCTGCAGGATGGAGCAGGGCTCTGCAGGGAAGGAGCCTGGAAATTCTGCTGGGGCAAGGTCCAAACCCACCTGAAGGGCTGGACTACACAGAACGAGAGGGAACGAGTGAGGTGCAGCCACTGATGGATGGCACAGGCACTGCTGCTCCTCTACATCCACAGGGAAGGGTTTCAGGGATGCCCAGCTCTGGCATACTGAGTTTAAGAGCTAAGGATGTGCTTCTCAGGGGTGTTCTCCTTTTTGCAGGATTTGGGAGTGTCTTCATTTATAAAGCTCTGCATTGTGTGGAGTGACTGGGAAAGCACAGCCCATCACAAAAATACTAATTCTGATGTGTTTTAGCTTTTTTCCAGCTGACAGAATGACTGAAAAGTGTCCCTTCTTACAGCTGGCCAGAAACCTACTCCATTAAATTATTGTGGGTTTCGTAAATCAACATCTTTGCTTTTTTGAAATCACAGGTATCTCTGGTGCTCCTCTCCAGCCCTTGCAGGAGCTGCAGCCAGAGCTCAGTCACAGCTGGCACGCTGGGATCCACGAGCAGCATCTTGTGAGAACTGTGCTTAAATTCCTGCCTGTCCCTGCCTGTCCCTGCCTGTCCCTGCATCCCTGCCTGTCCCTGCCATCCCTCCCTGCCTGTCCCTGCCTGTCCCTGTCATTCCTGTCTGTCCCTGCCTGTCCCTGCCTGTCCCTGCATCCCTGCCTGTCCCTGCCATCCCTCCCTGCCTGTCCCTGCCTGTCCCTGCTATCCCTCCCTGCCTGTCCCTGCCATCCCTTCCTGCCTGTCCCTACCATCCCTTCCTTGTCCCTGCCCTCCCTGCCTGTCCCTGCTTCTCTCTGCTTGTCCCTGCCATCCTTTCCTGCCCCTGCATCCCTGCCTGTCGCTGCTCTGGCTCCTGCTCCGGACATCCCTCGGTTCTGCCAGAGGCCAGCGGGAGGTGACGTTATTGCTGTGACCCACAGCATTCCCGTTCTGCCTTCCCCAGCCAGGACTGGGTTTCTCAGCCCACAGGGAGGCAGGAAGGTGTTTGACAGCCCTGTAGTCGGATGCCTTTGTGACAAGCCCAGTCTTAACAGCTCCGGGTCTAAGGTTGTTTTTAAATGTATTATAAATTTATTTTTTCCCCCTGAGGTTCAAGCATCTTAATGTGCTATGAAAGAAATACTTCATGACTAAATACTGTTCTTCCACAATAGATGCCATAGCATGCAGCTGCTGGCTCCAGCACAACATCTGTTAAGAATCTACACATTGTAGCTAATGGGATTTTTCACCTTAAATGAGGTTTCTGTGATCTGCATAGGTCCTCAGGTGATGAGGGAAAATGTAGCTGCAGGACTTTGATCTCCAGTGTACTCTTATCCCAAACCACTGTTGAGAGGCTTAATTGTACAAGATGCAAAACAAAACCTCTGTTAAAGCAGCACTTGGGTATTTTAAGTAGACTTAGATTTGCAGTTACAATAACAGACTACAAAGTGCTCCAAAAGGTAAGGTTACAGCAGTGTTGGCTTGATTGCATTCTATACCCTGTGGATTTTTATGACATGAACCCCAATACTCACATCTTAGCCAAAACCCCTGGGTTTAACATGGATTGCTTGGAAAAATTCACTCTGTGATACGAGCAGCACAGAGCCTGGCTGGTGGGGGAGCACAGGGCTGAGCATCCCTGGTCCTGCATGGCCAGGGAGACCTGACCTGGTCCACACTGCTGCAGAACAGGGCTCTGCAGCCTGGTTTTGCATCCCTCTGAGCTGGGATGCTGCCTCCTTCCACCTTCTTCTGTGGGTAGATCCTCTCTGGCTTTCACATTGCCTTTTCATCCCTCTCCCTGCCTCCAAAACTGCATTGGAGTTGGCTTGGTTTGGTATTCCAACCTCTTGTCTTCACCTTTTTGCAGTTCTAAAGCACTAAACCATGTCATGTAACACCAAGTTATGGGACATAAAATCATTTCCCCAAAGGATTTTAAATGTCTCCCAACCAGAGCATCCAATCTGATAGATCATAGCCAAAGTACAAAGCTATTTTTCTACATATGTAAGTTTCAGGTTGGGAGATTATTTATTTTTAAATGGAATTTAGAGTAAAAGGGAGCCCAGGTGGTGTCTAGAGCTGGAGTATCCTGGAAGAGCAGAAAAATGTGGCCCAGGCAGATGCAAAGGGAGGGGAATGCTGGCAGGTGACAAGGGGAGATAAAGTAGGTGATGCTGGGGCTGGAGTGGAGAGCTACAGGATAAAACGGAGATATAAAACAGCAGGAGAATAAAACTTTGTCTCTGGTAATAAGATTTGTATTGGGGAAAGGGAGGAGCAGTAAAGACTTTTAAGAGTTACTATGAAACTTCAGGGTTTTTAAAAATATATTACTTTGTCCTTCAAAGAGACTGACTTTATTTTTATTTTTTTAATAATGCAATAATCAATAATAGATTATATCACCATTCCATTACAAATCCTTTTGCACAGTAACAACAGAGCCAAAATCTCTCGTGGTACATTAGAAAATGTAATTTGAACCCAAATCTGGCTGGAGTGTGCTTTATTCCAGGCCTAGCAAGACTGTCTGCCCAGACCTTTCCCTTTTACAGACTGTGCATTTGATGAAGGCCTGTCTGGAAAGCCAAAACCTGAGAGTCTTACCCAGCCCTCTCATTAGATTTAGCCCTGCAATAGATGCTCACGGACTTCAGTGCCTGTAAATTAATTTTCAAAGCCTCTCCAGCCTCTGGGCTGGGCTGTGCTGCCAGCAGGAAGAGCTTGGTGTGTTCCTGGAGTGCCAAGGATGGCCTGCAACACCACCAGAAAAACAATGGACTTGAGGGGTCCTGGAAGTCCTGGGCGGCTTTCAAACCTGAAAGTTTTATTCTCTGTTGGCTTCTTGCCTCTCTCTGCCCTTCTCCCCACGCTCAGGAAAATTCCACGCACTCAAGCTCTCTGGGTGTCCTGCAAGACATGAACACGAGGTTTCTGTCCATGCAGGATGGCTCAGAGAGTGGAAATAGGGAAGGAGAGTTTTCTCCTTCCTCATCACAGGCACAGGGTACAGTGAGAGCAAGAAGTGCTCCCTGCTCTGCCCTGATGTCTGGGAGGTTTTTGTGGCAATTTTCCCGTGAGCAGGCTTGCTGCTGGGAACGTGCTATCTCCTCTGGAAGCAGAAAATCCCACTTTCCCATGCTGTCTGACTGCATCTCTCCTGGGTATTAACATTAGCTCATAAAGAAGTGTTTGTGAAGGAGAATTGAAGCCCAGAACTGCTTGCTTGGCAGAATGCAGGGGGGAAGGAGGGAGCATCGGTGAACCTTGAGCTTCTGACACACGGTGATGCTGAAGCACATGTGGGACATGTTTCTTCCAGTGACATCTTAAAAATGCCTACTAAGCACAGGATGCAGATAAGTGTGGGGCTGATGAATGCTTGCATGGGGGAGCAGAGCTGGACACCATATGGTCCAAAAAAAATCCAGGCAGAAACGGGTCCAGCAGGTATTTATTTCTCCAGCAAAGTCTCTGCTAATTTGGGATTTTGCTGCTTGGTCCTTGGAATGGGGATGGCTCCCAGGGCTGAGCTGTGTCTGTCCTGGAGCCAAGCTCCTCCAGACCTCACCTGGTTCAGCTTCACTGCAGCATCTGGTGTCTCAGTGTCTCTTACAAATGGTGACAAACACGAGGGTGACTCCTTCAGCAGTGCTTGCACACAGTCCTGAGCAGCAGCTGTGCGACTGAGGATGCTGCTGATCTTTTCTGGACAGGCAGGTTGATAAACCCCATCAAATACCAAGTGTTTTATAAATCACCAGACTCAACCAACACAGAAATCTTTTGGAGCTCACTGCCAGGAAGGCAGGTCAGTGCTGCCCAAGCCTGGGGTGATGTTTGCTGCTTTCCTTTCACAAACTGTGTTTTCCTGCAGCTCTGCAGGATGTCAAACCCTTTGGGACAGGGCGTGTGTGTTTGTGTGCACACGTGTGTGTACACTCCAAGCCTGGATTCTTTGAAGCGCCTTGTCCAGTGCGTCCCTGCAGTGTGTGTGCTGAAGGAAAAGCTGAATTTCACATCTGTCTGGCTGTGACACAAGGTTTCCATGTGAAAGTGCCTCCAGTGAAGCAGAGAGCAGGGTGGAATGCCTGCCCTCATTGAAGTCAAGGGGAATTTTGCCACTGACCTTGATGGATCCAGGCTTTCACCCCTGGCTATGCAGTAGCTGATCCAGCCCTTTTGTCCATCAATCGTGGCAGCAAGTGCCTCTATAAATCGCTCCTTGAAAGAGAAGAAAGGACACGACTTCAAAGTCTCCCCAGCAGAGGCTGGTCCTGGCCGGGGCTTTTTTGAGGTTTCCGACACATCCCAAGCGCTCAGCATCGAGCCACGGGGATTTTCACCCACCAGCAAGAAATGGGGACTCCATGGGATGGGGCAGATTCCCTGCCCGTTTCACTGGCTGACAAAGCCAGGCACTGCTCCAAAAAGGGCCGAAATTCATTTTTGACACAGGTCAGAGCAATGGCTGTGTGCTCTCTCATGCACAGAGCTCTGGAGCATCCCCCTGGTTTGTGCTCACCAGGGAGCAACTGCTGGGATTTTTCAAACAGCATTTGCTTGTTGGCTTAGTCAAAGCCTTTTTACTAATTTGGATGTGACATTCGGACAAGATAATGTCTCCGCCACGAGTTTTGTATCCTGTGGTCCAAAAGGAAATGTGTGGAGTGCAGCTCCCTGAAGTTATTTCGGAGCAGGAGGGGATGCAGATGCTGCGGGACCGGCTGCAGGGAGCTGCCCATCACACCAGGCAGGGGCTGCCTTTACAAAATACCGTCCAGATAGTGATTTGCCGGGCCGAGAAAACAAAGAAAGGAGCCCAGCCACAGGGCAGGCTGTAAGCACTTTGCAAAGCACTTTCTTCACCTCTCAATGTCCTCGGGGCTGCTGGAGTTTTTTCCCCATCGTGAGCCCCCACTGACTTGCGGGCCTCTCGCTGGCAATTTGGGCAGAATCTGCTTTGTTAGATGGCCTCCTGCTGCTCTTTTCTTCCCTTCTCTCCCCACCCCTTTCTCTTTTCTTTAAAAGCTTTATTGCAAAGCAATAAGTCGTTTCCCACCTCCCTGCCTCTCCCTTCCCAGACCCCTTTCCTAAGTCACTGGGGATTTTTTTACCTCTGTGTGCAAGTTGGCTCAAACAACATTCACCCTACTGTCAGTTCTCAGCTAATAAAATAAACAGATTGTTATGAAAGTCAGAAGTTTAAAGAAGTTGTGGGTTTGGGTTCCTTTACTGTCCATTTTTTTGCAAGGAGCTGCTCTGTGTGATGATTGAGAGAGAAAAATGCATACCCAGGACCCAGACAGTGCTTGGACAGAGCTAATTAAAATAATAATCCAACTTTTCAGAGCAGATGAAATGTTTGTAGGCTCACCACACCCCTCCAGAGCCTCAGGCACTTCCGTTGGGTGAACCCAGGAGAATTCATCATCTCCCCAAGCAGGGCAATAGGTGTTCTGCTCTCAGCTGTCCACGTCCCTAAATGCCTTTGATATAGAAGCTGCTAATGCATTAAATGAGCAATTTTGGTCAGCCCGGGGGCCAGAACTGCAGAGCCCTTTGGTGTTGGGCACCTGGGCTGTAGGATGGAGCAGGACCAGGGAAAAGGCAAAATGACAGCGGGGCTGTGTGACAAGAAGGCAAAGCCCTCTGGGATGGGGGCAGTGGTGCCTGCTCTCAAAGGACATTTGTGACCATCCAGAGCTGTGTGAGACCCCCCCACATGCCTCCTGCTCACCAAGGTGACCCCCTCAGTCCCCATGGCTGTCATAAGGCTTTGTGCTAATTTGTGTGGAATAAATGAGGCAATGGAGTACAAAATGTGTCTCTGCTGCTCAAACAGAGCAAAAAAAGTGACAGGAGGTCTAGGGCAAAAGTCCTAAGAGCTTCACTTGCCTCTTCCCAGAGTAACAACTGCCATTATAAATAATTTGCTCCTTTCATTAAAGCTCCAGTAAAAAGAAAATTGGCTTCAAAATTTCAGATGTGCAGTACTAAATTGGAGGAGAGGTTAGCTGGAGAGCTTTTCCAAAGGAGCCTTTCTGGGCAGCCCTTCAGATGGCATTAACTGTCACATCTGGGCAAAAACTCACCTAGTCCCTGTGTGATCAAAGTCCCACACTGTGTCACTTAGGACAAAACAGAAGCTCCAGAACTGGGAGGGAGGAATTAAAACAGGAAATGCAGTTTTCACCCCTGCCTCTCTCAGAAAGGCTGTTAGCTGTCTGGAGGCACTGCTATTATTCCATCCATGGGGAGGTCCCATCCCTCACCAGGAACCCTGCTCCAGCCTCCCTCCTCTTCCGCAGGCAGAGCTTTGGTACCAGCTTCAGATATTGATCTTTGGGCTAATTCAGCCTGTTTTCCATTTTTTATCCTTTTAAAGCCTTTTTCTGTCTCAGTCCAAGGGGCACTGCCATGGTCAGCACAGAGAACCTGCCCAGCAGGACACAAACCCCTCCTGGGAAATCTCTGCTGGCTTCCCCTAGACCTTAATTCATCTGGTAAAGGCCAAATGTAAACAATCTAATGCCCCCTCAGGCCTCACAACTCCTTCTAATTACTAGCACCAGAAGGGAGCTAAGTTAGATTCCTTCTCCACCGAGCTGGGGGGATTATTGCCACTTCCAGGCCTCTCCCTGATTTTTTAACAGCAGCATGTTTAGGGCTGTTCTGGTAGCCAACAATAAAGCCTTTGCTGGATGCTCTTAATTTATTTAGTCTATGAGCACCACAGACTTATTTTGATGCCTGTGGAACTTTGTCCTGAGCTGGGGTTTTGTGATTTACCATTTTCATTGCAGCTTGGGGAATACAAAGGATGCAAAGAAAGTACCTGGAGAAACTCTGCGGTTTTTTGTGTCCTCCTATTTCTCTTGTTCATTCCTCACAGGTAAAGAGTTCTCTTTCTTCCCAGCCTCTTTTTATCTCAGAAGCTGTAATATTCATCACTGGAAAAAGGAAAAAAAAAGTAAATGTAAAGAGGTAAATCTCCAAAGTCTGGAGACCACAGAGCTGCTGAATGAGACAGAGCTGCGTGAAGGTAATTGCAGGGGGATAAAGGATGTTCTGTGTTGTAGGATGTCCTCGTTGTAGGACGTGGATATCAGGTACACACTTCCAATATTTTATGACACTTCAAGATATTCAGAGTGAGTTTTGTCAGTCAGCTGGAGCTGAGTCTGTATAAACCAGTTGTGTGTATTTAAGGAATTCAGTTATCTGGACCCACAGATCTGCGTGGTTTTTTTTTGCAAAAATGAGAGGCAAAAGGTGCATTTCCACTTTTATCTGCAGCCAGGGCTTTTGTTTGCTCTTGAGTCCCCAAAGCTGCCATGTACTTTTAAAATCAGCATTGAATTTGCATTCCAGATGGATTTCCAGAGTTTAAAATGTGACTGTGGCAAGTCAGAGGGTCTTGAGGAACAGTATGGCTCAGGTCAGGACAGTCTTATCCAGGTAATAATAAAATATTAATTCTTCATCCAGTACTTGCACAGACTTCGCCCCCTCTCCATTCTCTCCTTCTCAGCTGCCCAGGAGAGTTCCTGCTCTTTTCTGTCCTTTTTCTCACTCATGACTCCCCTCCTTTTCTTGGATCCATTTAAGATTTCTTCCGAAATAACTTTTTTTTGGAGGGGAGAATCGCTTTCCCAGTGGGTTTCACATCAGCACATTGCTTTGAACTGGAGCTGATTTCCTCAGCCACCCCCTGATCCCGTTTGGCAGCACAGAAAGGAGCTGTGTGTGGGTGCCAGCCCCTTGTGCTGCTGCTGGCAGTGCCCAGAGCCGGTGTCCCTGTGCCAGTGTCCCTGTGCCAGTGTCCCTGTGCCAGCCTTGGCTCTGCCCCCTCCACCAGCAGCAATCCCTGCTGCTGCCTGCAGCACTGGGCGGCTTCCAAGCTGCTGCAGGGAAAAACATCCCCAAATTTTGGAGGTCTGAGTGCTCAGGGGGTGAAGGGAGCAGCCCTGGCAGGGAGGATGGGCATCACTGTGGGGAGGGAACCACCACAGCTAAACATTGGTACTGGGCTGTGATTTTGCTCCTGATCTCTGGAATATCTCTCCTGTGCCTCCCTGGTGTCCTGTTCAGGGGCTCTGAGGCAGATTTGGAAGCAGGTTAAGCATCTTTTTTTTTTCTCACAGCACTGGGCCGTCTGGGCAGCATTTGCCTTCTTCACCCAAGCTTTCTGTGGTCTGGGCTGTTTCTTGGCACCAGCAGAGAGGGTCATGGCACTGCCAGCTGTCTCCATCTCTTGTCTTTTTAGTGGCATTTCAGTATTTAATTACTTTCTTTATGGTCCTTTTCAGATCAGCTGCTGCCTGGAAGATGTCAGAGCTACTGGAGGTGCCAGATGTTTCTGTAAACACCTCAGCCCTCATGGTTAGATGAGGCCAGCTTGCTGCTGACGCCTGCCCCTGCCAGAAGGGCTTAGACTGGAGAATATGAACATTTCACAGATGAGATTAAGCATGGACAAGTCACTCCTGTGCCCATCCTTACCAGTCCCTTCAGGAGATTTGTTTGTCTGGAGCAGCTGGAAATCAAGCATTCCCCAGTATGTAACTTATTTCAGTGCTGTTCCAAAGGCTGCTGGAATGCAAGAGGCTTCCAGAGCATTTTAATAAATATAAAACTCCAAAACAAGTGCAGACGTGCTGGTTTCTGCCAATTCTCCTTCCTTTCTCATCCCAGGAGTGTGTTGCATTACTTTTTTCTTAAAGCACCAGCTGAGGAAAAATCGAGGCAGGCTGTAACGGTGTGAGAGAAGAAACATCCTTGCCCTGCTCCTCGTTTTCCCCCAACCCCTCTGAATAGCTCATCCCATGCCTCTCAGTCCCCCTTTCAAGCAACCAGCCACGTTTTCCCACAGGAAGCGTCTTTGGGACTAGAAAGCCGGGATTTTTCATAGGGAGAGTGTTTGTTTCTGTGATCAGGCAGGAGCACAATGCACGAGTCAATCACCCGTCAGCGAGGGCTCCCTGCGGGGCGGAGGGCAGGCTGTGCCCGGCGGGCAGCGTGGCACGGGCAGCGCTCTCCCTGCGCCCCGCACTGCCCCATCCCCTCCTGACTGCGCTGGGCATCGGCCCCGGGGCTGCAGAGAGCCCCCGGCCGGGGATGAGGGATGGGGGATGCGGGGATGGGGAATGCAGGGTGTGGGATGCAGGCTGCCGGATTAGGGATGAGGGACGTGGGATGAGGGATGCAGAGTGCAGGATGCAGGGTGCGGGATGCAGGACACAGGACGCAGGATGCAGGATGTGCAATGCGGGGTGCAAGATGCGGGATGGGGGATGCGAGATTAGGAATGCGGGATGCGGGATGTGGGATGCAAGGTGCTGGATTAGGGATGAGGGATGTGGGATGGGGGATGCAGGATATGGGATGCAGGGTGTGGGATGCGGGATTAGGGGTGCGGGGTGAGGGATGCGGGGTGCAGGATGTGGTATGTGGGATGCGAGATTAGGAATGCGGGATGCAGGATGTGGGATGCAGGGTGCAGGGATGTGGGATGTGTGATGCGGGATGTGGGATGCAGGGTGCGGTATTAGGGGTGCAGGATGAGGGATGAGGGATGCAGGATGCAGAATGTGGGATGCAGGATGCAGGGTGCAGGATGTGGGATGCGGGACACAGGATGAGGGATGTGGGATGTGCGATGCAGGGTGCGGGATGCAGGATGTGAGATGCGAGATTAGGAATGCGAGATGCAGAATGTCGGTGCCAGATGTGGGATGCTGGATGCGGGGATGTGGGATGCAGGATGCTGGATGTGGGATGCGGGATGTTGGATGCGGGATGAGGGATGTGGGATGCTGGATGCGGGATTTGCGATGCGTGATGAAGGATGCAGAATGCGGGTTCGGGATGCGGGATGCTCAGCCGAGCTCCCGCAGCTGTGGCTGCGGTGGCCGCGTCCCAGTGGCCGCTCCCAGGACGCGTGCAGCCCGGAGTGACCAGGACCAGCCCGTCCCACACCTTTCCTGCTGCACATCTGCTGCTCCTCATTCCCTCTCCGCTTCCCGACCCGCCACGGGGCTCAGCGCTCTGCCGAGCTCCTGAAATTGCTGTGAAATGAGGGCAACGCTAATTAGTGCAATTAGTCCTTTGCTCTTTCCCTGATGGAAAATGAAGGCAGCGGTCGCCCCGCCGAAGCCAGGCGTAGCTTTTTGCCCGGGGCTGCGAGGATGTGCGCAGCGGGGACGTGCTGGCACCTCCCCGAGCCTGCCGAGCTGACCTGGGGTTAATTGAGAGCAGGTCTCTTAACCCATTTTGCAAAGACAAATTTGTTGCCCGTGTCCCTCCCGGCTGCGGGATTATGGCTTTCTCGCCTTGCTGGTGTCCCGCCAGCTCCAGGGCAATCTGCGGGCTCTCGCCTGGAAGCGGGATGAGGCAGCGGGAACATCCCCAAGCCAGAAGTTAATCCAGCTCCACGCGACCAGAAACTTATGCTGTGTAGCAGCAGAAACGAGCTTCCCTCCACCATTCCAGAGCTAATCCTGCCCAGAGCTGCTTTAGCACAGTCTCGCCTCCCCGGTATCTACAGGCACGGAAACTCAGCCATTTTGACATTTCTGGCTGCGAATCCTGCCCTTAGCAAACACACTTGATGCTGATACAAGGTCTCTTGGCTGCCTGTGCTCGTACCCATCTGTCGCGGTGGCACCATGCCCGTGAGCAAGATGCTCTGCTATATTTGCTGCAGCATAGGTGCCAAGCAGACCAGATGTTTTCAGCAGGAAAGTGAAATGGGGAGGCAGGGTCCTTTTTTTAAAACTCCTGGCTCTCTTGGCAGCTCTGTGGGGTGTGATGGCCCCTTGCCTGTCCCTGCCACCCGCAGCCACGCACCCCGGCTCTTGGAGGGTGTTGGCTGAGCCACCCCACTCCTGCTGCCTGTGGAGGGACAGTCACAGGTTGCCTGAGGTGGCTGGGGGCAGAAAGTCCCATTTCTGGTCCGTGGGGACAGCCGGGAGGGCCGGCCGGCGCTGGCACTGGTACCAGTACAGGTGCGGTACTGGTGCGGGGCTCTGCCAGCGCCGAGGAGAGCTCACAGCTCGCAGCTGGGGCTTGCATTTCGGCACCTCTCCGCAGCCTGTGAGTCAGCACTTGCTCAGCCCTCAGACGAGTCCCAGGAGAGACGGTAAATAAGATGTTATTTTCCTCTCCGGCTGAGCAGTAATTTTCTGCCAGCCCACACGAGCAGGGAATTGCAGCGCCTAATCGCAGCCCCTTATCCCCTCGGCAGCGCTGCTCAGCCCCGGGAGAGCTCGGCAGCAGGGCAGGAGCAGGCAGGGCAGAGCCACAGAGAGGGCACAAACACAGAGCAGGGAGAGGAGGATGCTCTGCCTGCATCTGGAGCCTCCTCTAGCAGATGGGCTGCGCCCAGCTGTGCCTTTTGGGGCAAAACGCAACACACGCCTCCAGTGCAGGCAGCAGCCTTCCCAAAGCTGGGGGAGAAAGGAGAGGGAGTGTCTGGCTCCTGGTTGCTCTGAGGAACTCGAAGTTTTTCAAGCAAGGTTAAAAAAAAAAAAGCATCAGTAGCAGTGGTGAGTGTTTCAGGAAACAACTCGGTGGTGTCTGTTCTCACCAGTGAGAGAAAAATCAACCCTATAGGATTACAGCCTGCTTAAATCCGGGAATAAAGGATGTTTGAAGTTTGTCTCTATTAACAAAACCCCTGGAGTTTTTTTCTTGATATCGTTGTCAGGGAAATGTTGAGGTTGGAGATATCCGCCCCATGCATACACTGGCTTGCCTGTCAGATGGGAGAGCTGGAAGAAATGTGTGTAGGAGCTTTTTCCCAGTGCTGAGACCATTCAATGAGACAAATTCCAAGTAAGCTGAGGAGTGGCCACCTACAGTGATGCCCCTTGGCCGAAGAAGGAATGTGATTCTTCAGGAAAATTGAATTAAAAGCAAAAGCAAGGAAAATGTTTGATTAATTCTTGTGAAAAATCTGTTGGTTCTATGTTTATTGTTCTGATTGGCTTAAAAATTGAACTGCATCTGTGTTATTCTAATTAAGCAGCTCAGTGCTTCTGCAGTGTTGTAGCGAGCATCTTGTCATGCAGTCGAACTCTGGAAAATAGTTTGAAGGCTCCTGAGACCAAAACCTGTATTTTTATTGCTTTTGGCTGCTGATGTTTGTGGAAGTTGGAGCAATGACCTGATAATTTGCCAATCACCATGAAACATGCGCTGTTAAACTTCTCTCCTGGGTGTCCCATGTGAAATCTCAGCTGCTTTAGATGCTTTGTGAAACACGACTGGGCTTTTTTAATTTATGGGGAGTTGTGATAGACCTGGGAAGGAAGATTTGATATTGCTGGCTTTCAAACAGATGAAGCTGGGTTTTTTCAAGGCAGAAAAATTGAACTTCTTGCTCTTTGTATTAGCTAGTGCCTATGAGGACTAAGCCAATTTGCTGAGCCAACTCCAGAGCTTGCAGCATTTGTTTGTTTTAAAGTAGTGCTGGCCAGAAAACAAAGATCCTGTAATACTACTGTAGTGAGGCCTTGGGTTTCCTTACCTTTAATTACAAAACCTTGGAAAACTTTTTCTACTGGAATTAAAAACTGTTGAGAGACAGAAATTCATCTTCTGTGGACAACAAACGCCTACGGAGGAGCCACCGCCTGCTACCGCTGCTGGAGATCCTCGTCAGCAGTTCTGCTCATCAAAGCTGATGTGGTTCCCTCAAAATAAGCTGGTTTCAGTACATCAGTGCACTTTTTTCCCCACCCCCATTCAAATCCAGCACCCAGGAGGATTTAGAGAGGTTTCTGACCTGCCTGAAGCAGAGAAGGACAAGTCCTTGTGAAGCCTGTTGCTGGTTTTGGGAGGCTGGAGCAAGGTTAAAGGCAAGAAAAAGACTCCTTCTGGCAAAATTACTTTAAGCCTCAAGGTGTATTTAATGAGATTAAAGTTCCCTGGTTGCTCTCTCTTCCTGTCCTATTTAATTTCCAGTTGAGCTCCCTTCCCAAGCCACTGACCTCGCCGGAGTCACTGGGATTCCGTGGGAGCCCCGCTGGCTTGGAGAGGTGTCTGTGCACACAGGTGACAGGGTGGAACTCCAAGGGGTTGGAAGGTCACCTGGTGTGCTGGATCCTCCTTCTCCCAGCAGGACCCCAGGAGAGGAGAAGGGCTTCAGGCACAGCCCCAGCCCCAGATGAGGCATGGAAGCACTTCAGCATTCAGGACCTGCCCTCTTGCCCGTGGCTAGTTTTGCCATGAGTCAGTAATTTGGAGCACAGGAATTTGTTACAATTTCTTCTCCCCACCACTTGGTCTCAGTCCCTGCCCTCCTCACATCTCTGCTAAGATGCTGTGGTGGAGCTGCTGACCCATTTCTGGGACTGTCCCGGGTTGGTGTTGTGTCCACCCCTCTCCCTGCATACCCGCTCCTCCCCCGCCCCTCGCTGTCTGCACGGAGCTGTTGTGGCTCCTCCCCCTTGCTTGGCTTCTGCCTGCCTGCTGCTGCTGCCCCTGCTGCTGATGGTTTTTTCCCCTTCCCCCTCCCTTCTTCCCCTCATC
>VRYO01000638.1:16955143-17021321 GCA_009812075.1 Sialia sialis | reverse complement strand
GCTGGTCATTCCCTGAACCCTCATGGAAAGCGGGGACGTATGCAGCCCCCAGTGCTGTGAGTCCCTGGCTCAGGACTGAACCCCTGGCATGGTGAATCCTTGGGAGGGGTTGGAGAAGCCCAAACACAACAGCAGCAGCTGCCTGCCAGGTGCCCTGCCCAGCCCTGGCTGCCTGTGGGATCTCTGCTGGCACTGGGATGTGCCACCACTCCCTCCAGACCTGAGGGCACCTGGGAGCTGCAGATGCTGTCCTGGGGAGCTGCAGATGCTCTCCTGGGCCCTGTCCCTCCCCAGGGATGCTCTCCCTGTGTCCCACTTGCCCCTGCACTGCTGAAGGAGAGCCCATCTCTGAAGGATATTTTTAACATCACCTTGGTAAAGCGTAAAGGCTCCGAGTCTGTTGGCAGACAGAGAGCTATTCTTCTCATTCTGATGAAGAAACTATTTCCTTGTACATCTGGTTCATATTTTTCTTTAGGTTTCTGCCAGAAACAATTCTGAAAACAAAACGCAGAGCCGAGTGGAGTGAATGTATACATTCCTGAAAGATTCCTTCACCGCTCCTCTCCGACCCAAACCTACCAGTCCTCTTCACAAACCTTCTCTTTTTTTTCCCCCTTTTCATTTTTCATTTCTTTTTAATTAGTTTTCTTTTCAAAATGTGGAAACATATGGCCTGATTGGCTCTGAAATACTGCTGCCTCCATCATATATAATGATCTACGTTTAGAAAATAATTACAGCAAATAGGATGAGAAAATACTCCATCACTCAAATTTTTATTTTTATTTTTTCTTTTTGTTTTAATTGTTTAAGCCTATTATCTCTCCAGTCAGATTTGTCTGGAAAGCCTTATTAATGACTGTGTGACACGAGCCTCATGCTGAGGCCTTGCGGCTCAGAGATGAGTTTTTTCTTCAAAACCCACACTTCAGGCTAGAAAAGGGGAAACAGCAGCGAGTGGAGCTTGAGGCCACGCTGGGCTGCACACATCCTGCTTTGGTCCACTGCCACAAGAAATGTGGGCAACTGGCCAGGGGGGCTTTGCTGCTGCAAACAAACCCAACCTGGGTGGGTTGGGCTGTGAAAAAAATATTTTAAAAAGAGGGGAAAAAAAAAAAAAAGGCAAAGGGAGAGTGATATCCCAGATGCAGCCTACCTAAGCGCCGGTAATTGGGAGGGAGGGGCCGGGCAGGTCACGGGTGGGTGCACCCAGAGGCTGCCGGTGCCACCTGTGAGATGGATGGCACCCACAGGGTTGTCATAGCACCGCCATCGCTCCCGCATCCGCCGCCGAGGAAGCGCGGAGCTGAGAGCCGGCGGCTCTGCCTAATTGGGAGCAGAGGCAATGCGCTGAGGAAGAGATGCGTAGCCCCAAATTATTCATGTTCCTGGTGGGAGGAGTGCAGCTGCCGTGTGACAGTCAGTCTCCGCTCCCTCACCGAGGTATCCGAGGGATGCCTGGGCTGCAGGACCGCGTGTTTTGCAGGTGATGCTCTGGAAATGTTTGAAAAGCTTTTTTTGAGGCAGGTTTGTGTTGAGGGAAAGAAATCAGACTTGGGAGTAGGACCGCACTTTGGTTCCTCCACAAATATCTCCAGGTTTTCCTTGCTGGCTGTGAGGCAGCAGTTCACGTTAGGGTAGGAGAGGTGAGTGGCTGGGACATGACCTGCACACCACTCAGTATGTCTTGCCTTGCCCTTAAACCCTGTATAAATGTTTCTTTGAACACCAGTGGCAGTGCAGGGAGTCCTGTTTGCAGAGAAATGGGCTGGCTCTGGAGGTGGGGACACCTTTTCTCGGGGGCTCTGAGGTGGGATGAGAGGAGGGCTGCAGAGGTTCTGGCAGGGTTATGAACCACAGCCTGCTCCTTCACTGCAGAGAGCTGCCTGCTTTCACTCCAGTAATTGCACGCTTGGAAACGCTCCTGCTAAAAGACCGAAATGACTGATTACAAAAATTGGAAAGGATTAAAATCTCTAAAACAATGCAAAGGGAAGAAAATAGATGAACCGGCGAGGGAATGGGCTTATCGCTTCTTGAGCAAACAAACAAGTGAAAGCTAATTTTCTGAGCCAGCACATGAATGATTAATGAAGCGAGGCGTGATTAACCCTTCATCAGGAGCTCCCCTCCTCGGGTGACTGCTCTGCACAGCTATCGCTCTGCTTCACGTTGCAATGAAGACACAGCTTGATGGTCATAAATCTGCTGCTCAGGTTGTATTTCAAAGGGCTCTGGCATAGCAGGTATATCTGGGGAAGGAGGAAAATATGGTTTAAAGATGTTCCAGATATACAGTGGGATGTGATGTTGTTTCAAGAGCCTCCCATTTTTGTGTCTTTCCCAGCATGGTGATAAACAGGCCCCCTTGACAAAGGCACAACATATTTTGAAATATGAACTTGTCGTTTCACTGCATTTTGTTAAATGATTAATTTGCCTTATATTAACTTAAAATGAGCTCATTAAAAGATTTCTTTTTTTCTTTGAAAGCACTGCTCATTATATTATCATTTTAAGTAATTAAATCAGAATAAATGGCTCTGTGAAGCTATTTTAATGTAACATCTAATTATATCTGACCTAGACACTGAACTATAATCATTAACTACATGAACTGTGTAATGTTCTGCAGACTCTTTAATAATTTATACAGGCTGAATTCAGCTGCGTGGAGTTGTAAGCTGGAGTGGTTGGATGCTGTGCACCTGTAGTGGTGTGGTACAGCTGATGAGAGTCTGCTTCTCAATTTCCAGCCTTGCCTTGGCTCTGGGAAGTTTTTCCTGCGAAGTTGTGCTGGCTTGGTTGGACCTGGCTGGGGTTGTTTCTCCTTTGTTGTGTGTACAGACGTCAAGCATGTTTGTCTTGAGCACACGTGTGGTGTGATGTTTTCTTCTGTAGGATGCTCTAGCCAAGGTAGCACATTTATACAATATATTTAAACCGTGTTAGATTGTGATTTAGATGTTTTCACATGAGTGGACAGCCTCAGTTACAAGAAGTTTTGGGTTTGCTGTGCTCTTGCTGTGTCTCCTACAGAGGCTTAGTCGGTCTTCCCATTTCAAACAATTTTTCCTGATCTGTTTGCATACAGCTTCCAGACTCATATTCCCTGAAAAACTCATTCAAGTTAGGTTTATTCCTGGAAATAAATTTGTTTGAGGAAGGAAAAATTGGCTTGTGGGAGTTTGAACCTTCCCCCTCCCCAGAGGAAAAGAGAGGGGCTGGGTGCTGCCATGGCAATAGATGCTCCATCCATCCTCCCTGCCCCACCATGGGCTGGGCGCCCTGTGGCAGGGGAACAGATGCACCATGTTGTAGCACATCCAAAAATTGCTGGTGCCACCTATTGGTGGAAAACTGCAGATTAAAACGTGATTAATGTGTATTATTATGGCCTCTGCTTATCTCTCCCCAGCTGACAGGTGGGTCGGAGCAGTTCTGCTGCGAGTTTGAATATCAGTAACCGTTGGCAAACATTGCTGGCATTCCTCGTGTATCTGGGGTGTGATTTGCAAACAGGAGGCTTTGCTGCCCCAGGGATGCCCGTGAGGACAGGCCAGCTCTGCAGTGGAGGGCAGGCTGGAAAACCAGGCTGCTGCTGCTGGATGTGACCATAAACCCACTGGGCTGAGAGAAATTTGGGGTGTTCCTACAGCTGCTGGCCACAGCTGGGATGCAGGGGGAGAGCTGGTGTGGTGCATCCCATGTGGGTGATGATGCAGAGCTGCCTCAGGGGCCCCACAGGCAGGGCTCAGGGATGGATAATCTCTCCAGCCACAGGAGATCCGAGCAGGGATGCAAAGGCTTTGTGGATTTTTCCAGCCTCAGGGGGTTTTCCAGCCTTGCAAAGGAGGTGAGGGAAAGCTGAATCCCTGCCTAGGGCCCTGCTTCCTCCTGCCTTGTTGCAGGGGACCTTTAGCCAAGCCCTGATAGCCACAAAAAGCCCTGCTGGCCTCCTGCCTGGTTGGCTGAAGCAGTTTTATAGCTGTCATACAGAACAGCCCTATATTAGCATCAGGTTTAGTACTCCCAGGAAACATCCAGCCACAGCACTGACATCACGGACTAAAGGCTCCAAAGGTTCACTTGCTTAAGTGGCTATTTGTAATAGAGTCTTTTAATAAAATCTCATTAAAGGAGAGCTCCTGCCCGAGCCTGGTTCCTGAGATTGCTGGAACACAGCACCAAGAGCAGCCTCGAGCTGCTGCAAGAGGCAGGGGAGAGGAAAAGGGGCCCTGCAAGGCTCGAGTGAGGGCTGAGAGAGGTGTTTGGTGCTCATCCATGCTGCCTCTGTCTGCATCCAGAGTGTAAAAGAGCCTTGTAGAGCAAGGGGTGAGCAGTGCAGAGGGAAAGGGAGAGAGTTACCCCCAGCTCTTCCACCCGGGCTAGGAAGGACTGGTGGGAGACAAGAAGGGCTCAGACTCGTGTTCAGTTTTCCTTCCCCACCACAAGCTCAGAAATGCTGATTATCTCAGCCCTAAGCAATGGGCAGAGGATTCAGGCTGCTCCTGAGTGAAGACAATGTAAGATTGGGGCTCTGGTGCTCCCAGGACTTTCTTTATGTTTCCTGTTGCAGCTTGGCTGAACCTTTTTTACGGCGTGCTTGAAGAATAATCTGAATTCCAGGGAAGAGTTTTCTAAACACTTGTCTCCTCTGTAATTTTACTGTCATGTCATAGAGAGGAGCTGCTTGAAAGATTTCAGGGAAGAAATTATTCTCTGCTTCAATCCTAGGGTTTTTTTTGTTGTTTTTACTTTTTTTAAATACCTAAAAAAAAATTACCCTTTGATGTGAAAATTATATGCACTTAGAGATATGCTAATATGAAAATGATTGGAGAAATGTTGAACATGGAGAACAGCTCATTTCCGGGCTCTTTCCTTCCCCACCTGCACCCCTGACAGCCTCAATCCCACCCTTCCACTTCTCTCTCTCAAGCTGTTGTAAAACCTGTCCTGATTTTATGTGGGTTCGTACACAGATAGCTTGTTTTAACTGGGGGGAATTTTAAAAATTATTTTTCAAGTGAAGGACTTCATGTCAGTTCTGTGGATTTGTCAGAAGGACTGGGGTAAAATTCCTGCTCAGGATGATTCCTGAAGGACCAGCAGTGCTTTTCCAGTCTGGACTTGGGCTGTGCATGGATCCCAAGGCCAGTCATGGCAGAGTTAAAGCTTTCCAGCAGATCCCCTGATTCTTTAATGCCAGAAGTGATCCCAGCCTCCCTTCCTTAGGCACAGATTAAAAACCTGCTGCTGAATGAATGACAGCTGCCTGTGCTGGCCACTGCTTTGGGGGGATGCAGCATGCTCTGGTGTCTGTTTACTTTCAGAGATGTCTTGCCTGTGGTTCTTTACATATGTGAAATGAGATAAGCTGGGGGGAGAAAAGGACGGTTGTGGAGTGGCAGCCAGGATTGCATCTTCTTGTTTTCTTCCCTTGCTGACTTCAAAAGCAGACTTTGAGAGTCAACAGAGGCAGAGCTGCTCTCATCTGACTGAGGGTGGGTTTGTTTGCAGCAGGTGCCCTGCTGCGTGCCTGCTGTGCTGCTGCAGATAGGAGAAGCTGCTTGAGAGAGCCTGGAAAGCAGATGTGTCCTGTCTGTGAAGCGGGATGGTGGCTGCCAAGGGGCAGTGCCCTGCTCCCTCAGAGCCCCAGGTTCCTGGTGCCATTGGTGGTGTCAGGGCAGCATCTCCTCAGGCTGTGGGTGCTGCTCGGTGCCGTTAACACAGAAATCAGAGCAAAAGGTTTTCCCTTCAGAGTGTTGCAGTGAAAACTTCCAGTGAGCAGCTCCTGCCTGGAAGGGGCACAGAGGGCATCCTTTCCCTCATCAGCTCTAGTTCCCCTGCTGGAATAGCCTGACTTGTGCTTTTCCAGGTGGAATTCTTGGTAGATAATATGCCTGGGAGGTGTTAGCACAAGGCAGAGGCTGCTGCTGCAGTCCTGGCTCGTGTTGTCATCGCTCTGTGAGCTCTCCTGGGTGTTCTTTTCCTGGCTCAGCCTGCAGGGAGCCCTCCTGCATCCCTGAGGATGCCCTTCCTGTTTGTGGGGGTGATCAGCAGCCTCCAGCACATCCCAGCTTCCTGGAAATCCACGTCTTTGTTTTGTCTTTCCCCTGCTGTTGGAATCTGGGGTGAGGGGAAAATACTCTTCCTTTTCCTGCTTGCTTTTTTCCAAATGAACATCTGTTGAGCCACAGGTAGTCATGTCAGGGAAGAAAAAAAAAAGCACCTCTTCAAAAGAACCCTGATATATTGAATTTCCAGCTGTTTTACAGGGCTGCTCTAAATCAACAGGTTGCATTAGTTAATTAAAAGAACTTTGATTTCAAGAGTCCCCAGAGTTTATACCCAAATTCCATGAAAGCATGCAAATGCCATGTAGTAAATGTTGCCTTAACTCATGTATAACTTGGTTCTGTATTTTTTCTAATTGAGAGAGGCATTAAAAATACCTATGAAATCTAAAATATACATTATAAGAAGTGGAACTCCGAATATAGGAGCACACATGCACACACCACATCCATTCCAAAGAAAGCTGCTGAGCACTGGAGGGCTGGTGACCAACGCTCAGAGTTACATCACACACTCATCTGAGCCCGGCAAAAGCTGAAATCTGCCATTGTGGGGTGGAGACACTCTTCATGCCTGGTTTCCTTTGGCAGCTTGCTCCACGCTCGTTTTTTGTTTCTGGCAGGAGCACACTGGGCTCTCTGTTTGCTCAGGCCCTGCTCCTGCAGACAGTTCAGATCCCAGCCTCCAGCTTGGGCTTTGCATCACTGTTAAACAAATCACTTCATGGAAAACTTGCATCTGGATTTGAGGGCTTGGATATAGGCAAAAAAAATTCTGCTTTCAGTCCTGAATTTGAATCACTTGGAGGCACAGGGGCAAATTTTTTCACCTTGACAATGGGCAGAGGAACAGGTGAAATTTCCCTGCTAACAAAGTCAACTTTGCATAGGCCTATTTGTGGGGGTAAATAATATCCCAATTATTTACATATATATATATATATATATATATATATATCAATATCAGGTATGGCAGAAACAAGCCCTATTTCTGAAGCCTTATATTAAATAAATCAGTTGTAACAAGCCCTGACTTTCCCATAAATGTGCCAAACTATGAAGTAACCTGCATAGGGTTGCACGAGTGCTTTTGGAAGGTTACTGCTGTCTGTCACGTGGAAGCAGTTTTGATCCTAGGATCTCAGGTTTCATCTGGGAATGGAGATATTCTGGCTCTAGAGAGGCTGTTAGAGGAAAAGCATTTTTAATGGCAAAGATGTGTGTGTTGTGAATGCATTTAGAACTGGAGGTACTTGGAGCCTGGTACCTGTGCAGCAATGAATCACAATAAATAAATGCAAATGTCCAGAAGAACAAAAGGAACATTAAACAGATAACAAACGCTTCACTGGGAAACAGCACCGCTTCAGAGTCCATAAATAAAACCCCCTAATCTAATAAATGTTCTGGAGATAACTGGAAAAAATAGGGAAATGGTCACTTGGTTGTAAGGGAGCATATTTCACTTCTGCCTAGCAGAAGGACTTGAAGCCTCTGCAGTTGAGTTGATTCATGGCCCTCTGTAATGTCCTGGTTATCCCCAATGGCAGCAGGTTTCATGCAGCAACTGCTCCAGTGTGTCAATGTCTAGTTAATATTTTAAGGACAACCAGAACAAGCAGATTGTAGTTTGCTGATGTTTTTTTTTTTCACCCCCCTTTCTTGTTTTTAGGAAATGGGCTGCTGATAAGAGAAGCTGCACAGAAAGGACTGCCTGATGTGGGAATCACTGGGAAGATGCAACTTCCTTTGAAGAGAAAAAGAGGGGGGTGAGGCACGGTGGATGGATGGATGAGCTGAACGAGTGCCAGGATGGAGCAAACAGCACAAACTCCCGCGGGACTCTGGTTCAAATACTGAGCCAAGCTGGTGTGAAGTGGTTTTGCTGCTTGGTAAAGCTCTGACGTGTGCAGAAAACCTGGGGAGGTTTGGTTTGAGCACTCATTTTATTGCAGGAGTTCTGATCTTCCTGTAGCCAACACAGTCTGCACCCCTGAGTTTCACAAAACCCCGAGAATCCCTGGTGTGTGCTGGCACTGGTGCTCAGAGGGTCATTTTTTCCCCCTTTCCTCTCACGAGTGACTTCATCTGATGCTGGTGTCACCCTGGTCATGGTGCACATCTCCATCACTGAGAAACACAGATGCTGCTCATGGGCTTCCTCATCTCCAATCTGACAGAAGCCCTGTGGGCTGCTTGCTGCTGAGGAAGGAGGTGTTGGGTGTTCTGTTTGGGTTCTTTTCATGCTGAGCTGAAGAAGGCTAAATTTGGTGTGTGGTCTGTGCATTTCCATGAGGAAATGCTCTCAGTGCTCTGTATCTGTTCTGGGCCTGGTTTATCCAGGGAAGGATGGTTCCTGATGTCTCCTTAGGATGTATTTATGTTGTTTGAACAGCAGCGTGCACCACAAAGCACCTGGTGCCAAATCTGCCATCACTGAGCTGTCCCTTCTGCTGCCAGCTTTGTGTTCTTTTCCAGGCACAACTCACCTGAGGATGTGCTTGACTGAGTTATTAGAGGGGAAAAAAACAGCAGAAAGGGGAGTGTGGTGTGTGCCAGCAGCAAGGCACGCTCTGTACAGGTGTGTCCCTCCTTTGGGGCCAGAACCCTTTGGGAGGTGACAGACAGGGGACTTGCCTGGCAGCTGAGCCCTGGGCTGCTCTGTGCCTACTGCTGAGATCCAAAGCAGTCTGTGTGCAATGCTCACGCTGTGCTCTCGAGTTAGCTGTGTCTGAACTGAAGAGACTCCTCAGAAGTCTATATTAAGCACATTAAAAGCTGAAACAGGCTGCTGGGGCGGGTGCTTTGATAGATTTTCTGACTGTGCGTAGCGTAACGTTACAGCAGGGAAAAATTCCCAGCCTTGGCTGATTCTCCCCCTGTGTTCTGAGTGTGTTTTTTGCTGTGAGTGATGGGGATGGTGAGACAAGACCGACCTGCAGTGCTCTGTGTGAGTGAAAAAGTTCCATTAACCCCTCTGGATCACCTGCATCAACAGAAGATCCCTGACTCCTGCTGTCCCTGGCAGCTTGGAGCAAGAGTATGGCTGGATAATAAATTGCAAATGCAGATCCCTTTATTCGTCGTATTCAGATAATGTCAATTTTCGTATTTGTAGGTATTTTGAATTTGTTTTGGTAGAAGTGAGACAGAATCCATAAAGCTTGGATTTCTCCAAGTAATGGTCCCAGAGCATGACAGCGTGTACCTGTGCAGATGCAATTTAACACTATTTTAGAATGCTAATGGTGGCTTAGATGTGATTTAAAAAGTATTCGGGGGAATAAAATGTTTTTTTCCTTAAAGAACTCAAACACAAACAAAACAATGTGATTGCAGAGCAGCAATGCTTTTCCAGGGCTGTTTGTCACAGTTCAAGCACCGGTGAGAGTGCGGAGGAGTTTGGGATCTGGGCACCTGGAAAAGGCATCGGCACAGAGAGGAGCTGAGAAAAGTGAGAAATTGCGAGGTGTTGGTTTTGGCAGGGCTGCCCTGTGCTCCAGGGGGTTTTCAGTGCTATATTCCCATTTTCTTTTGGGAGGCCTCCGCTGGGTGAATGCCTTCCACGCAGAAACCCCGCTCTGTGTGCAGCCTGTTGTCAGAGACCTGCAGATGTGAAAAACGCTCAGTAAACAGCCAGAGGTTTTTAGGTGGAGGATTTTAGGAGCATCACATCCTGTTATCACACACTCCTCACCTTCTGCTGGTGTGGCCGTGCGGGTTTCACCCTGCTGGCTGGAGCGGGGATGTTTTATGGGGCATCCATGGGAAGTTCACAGCCCAGAACCCCTCCGTGTGTGTAAAAAGGGAAACACGACCTGCTTTGTCTTCTGCCTCTTGTCAAAAGGTCTTTTCCCCCTTCCCACACCATCCTCAACCCCGTGTTTAGCTCTTGGCTTTCTCAGCCTTTCAGCGTCCAAGCGATAACATCTGGTCTAGCACTGAAAGGGGAATAGCACTTGTAGGAGATCATCGGGAAAAAGATGGAACTTAGAGCTGGAGCCTGCAGTTAATTCCCTGCTTCAAATGGTGTTTTCTGAGTAGGTGATAATCAGTGGGCTTCTCCCGATTAATTGAAGGGCTTTGCACAGCAAATGATGTGGAGAATGTGCAGCCTGGGAGGGCAGTGGGCTGGAGAGGCTGCTGGTGTCTGTGTGATTCTCATCTGGTCTGACAATCTGCCCTGGTGGAGGAGAGGGGAAGCAAAGTTCACTCCTGGGAAACAGCCTGGGCTTTTCCTCAGCTGATTTTGGGGCAGGAAGAGGCATTTGTAAGGTGGAAAGTGGGTGAGACACTACATCACTGGTTAACAGGGAAAGATTGAGCCTCTAGTGGAAAAGCAAACCACAGTCCTGCTGCTCCTGCCAGTGAAGGCAAGGCAGTGTCACCATCAAATATTAATGTGTGACCTCCAGATGATGCTTCAGAAATGTACTCCAATGCTCTTCATGTTTCTTTAAATCCATGGGAGCTTTGCCACTGAATTCTGTAAGAAAAAGACAATATTCCAGGATTGCTGATTTAAAAACTTTTCATCAGTAGCAGTGAAAAATGAAAATAAAATAGAATTCAAAGCTGTAACTGTTGCAAGAATCAAACTTGTGTTTGAGGAGTTTGGGTGGTGCTTGTCTTTCCTCATGCAAGAAAAATTGACTCAGATGAATTTTGAGCTTGTTCTCCATTGTGCCTTTTACCATCTCTGCAATCTTTTACCAGAGAGTCTCAGCCCCTTGAATTGAGAGCTTCTTGGGTGTAATTTCTTTAAAATTCCAACTTCCCTGCTAATTTTTATGTTGGACTTGATAGTCTTAAAGGTCTTTTCCAACCTAAATGATTGTATGATTCTACCTGGAAATGGTGACGATATGGAGCTTTAATTGAGAAGGGAACTTACCTGCAAGGAGAATTACGTAAAAGGAAAACTTTATTTCCCAGGACGGGATCACATTATCACCTTCAATCTTTTATCCGCATTTGGGACCTGGGTGAAGATGGCAGCACTGGTAATCAGTGTGCAGTGGCCAAGGAGGGTTGTTTTGTCACAGTTTGACACTGAGTTTTACATCGAGACTGCAGGAAGCGTGCCTGGACTCTCAGCATGACTGTGATCAGATCCAGATGAGGACAGGGATATCAAATTCCCCAGCTCCCCACAAAAATGTTGTGATTAATCATGCTGAGAGTTGCAATTAGA
The DNA here is from genome assembly GCA_009812075.1 of Sialia sialis. Lineage (NCBI taxonomy): Eukaryota > Metazoa > Chordata > Aves > Passeriformes > Turdidae > Sialia > Sialia sialis. The sequence goes on along the minus strand of VRYO01000638.1, from coordinate 17,010,044 downwards.
CCAAATAAAAGCAGCATGTTAAAGAAGCTAAGAAGGAGGTGATGTGAATGTTATTAATGAGCAGGAGGTTTTGGCTTTGTGCAGCTTGCTTGAGATGTGTCAAACAAATAGAACCGAGATAAATGTGAAATCAGCTGACTGCATATTACCCTTGAGGATTTGAGATGAGTGTTGGGGAGGGGAAGGAAGATCATAATTACCCAGAGGAAAAGGACTGAATCTATGGAGTGGAATAGTTATTCATGTTAATTGTGTCATCATTGCACAGATGCCGAGGGCGATGCCTTGTGGGTTTTGCTGTACCAGGGGATGCTTTAATGGGATGGGCATTGACACACCCCTTAAAGGACATGGCTCCATCAGAGCCCTTCCAAATGTTCATCCCTGGTGCAGGAGAATTGTACAGGGATGTGGGAGCTGAGGAGGGGGGAATCTCAGCTCTTAGCACAGCACCAGATCTGCAGAAAATATTCCAAACTTGGCTTGTCCTGCTTTCATCTGCTCTTCTGAAGCTTTTCCATCAGCAGAGTGATTATCATTGATTAAGATCTATTGTGGCTTAATTAAGTATCATATGGCACCTTTTCTGCAACTTACTTAAGCTGGCAGCAATTCTTCATCTGGCTTTCTTTGCCTCTTCTTCCTTTGGTTATAAACCTTGTATTGGGTGGATTTTATGTTGGTTCTTTCTGGTATATTTTATGGCTCTACTGCTTTCCTTATCTGTTTTTGCGCTGTGTGCTTGCAGAGATTTATGGGCTGAAGTATTAGATGCAGAGCAGAAAAGGGGGAAACAGAGCTAAACCCATTAAAATCCTGGAATCCAAGCATTGGAGACATTAACTCTCTTAAAGAAATGAGAGGAAAGCCTGAAGCAGGAAATGTATGTGAAATCCTTGTGCTCTGGCCTCTGGAAGGAGAAGGCTGGGATTGTCATCCATGCCCCATGGTCCTGGGGAAATTAGAAACCTGGCAGTAGGGGATTTTGCATGAGCTGCTCACTGTCACTGCAGCTGCTGTGTGCTTGCAGAGTTGGGTTTTCCAGGGTGCATTTGGGGGATGTTACTGCTGAGGGAAATGGGTGATGAAAACTGAAGAGACTGAACTGCCTGGTCTAGTGGAAGTTGTCCCTGCCCATGGCTGGGGTATTGAAATAAGGTGATCTTTAAGAACCTTTAAACCAAACCATTCTGTGAGGCTTTCTATGGCCCAGACCCATCCCTTTGTGTCGAATTCACCAGGCTGAAGTTCTGTCTTGGACAAAAAGTTGAGGCTTTGCCTGTCTGCACACTGCTGGCTGACAGAAGTAACAGCTGGGCACTCCAGAGGAACAAACCTGCTCTGGGCTTTGAGGACAAACTCTGCTGCTGCCCTGCTCTGTCCCTGCTCAGGAAACTCCTCTCCTGCTTTGACATCCCTCAGCCACGTCAGTGCCTTCCTCCTGCTTCCTCAGCCTCAAGGTTCTCTCAGTCTAATGGGATTTTTGTCATATTTATTAGGTGTTTGCTTGTGTCTACCACTCAGCCTTTGAAGCTGTCCCCTCCCCTACCTGAGTCTGCTTCGTTCAGCTGCACAGTTATTGGTTGTGTTTGGGTATTATCTGAGATTGAATGCTGTAATTGTTAATTTGGGCTTTTTAAACAGGGCTTTAAAAATAAACTCAGATATTGCAGAACAGTGAGGAAAGCAGGGGCTGAGTACATTGGCTCCTGACCCCTTCCCAGCCAGGCTGAGCTGGCAAATGTCTCTTAACAACAGAGAACAAGTCATGTGCACTTTTATCCTGCCATAAAAACAAAGGACTCTTCTTTCCAAGTGATAAAGCCCGGGGTTCACAGTTTCTAGCTGAAGCAGACCAACAACTTCCAGCCTTTTTACTGCAGTTCTTCCAAACTCTCACAATTCTCACTACCCAGCATTTTATTGCAGTGACTGCATCCTGTGCTGCTGACCTGGGCCATGCTGCTCTTTGTGGCCCCTGGCACAGCCCACGAGGTGCTCTGGTGTTTGTCCTGTGCTGGCACTGACTTCATCCAACCTGTGCCTCCAGTCTGCCTCTTCCTTATGCTTGGGTGCAGCCACTTACCTGCCCAAATACCTCCCAAAAGCCCATTTTTAGTGGAACAATGTTAATCTAGAGCAGATGCCCAAGTGCATCTTGGAGAAAATTGCTGGTGGCTGAGGGCCTGTCATCGCTCTGCTCCCAGGCACGTATTCCTTCACCCATGTGGTGACCACCTGGAGCTGCTGGGAACACACTGGGGCCTTCCACCTCCAAAATCCACCTCTGTCTTTGTTCTGCAGCTCAGGAGATTCCTCCCCATGATCTGGGGATCATGTGCACTGATTCTGGGCACCATGGAACGCACGTGGAGGGTGCACAGACCCATCTCCCACATTTCTCTGTCTGAATAGCAGTGCAAACCTGGCTCCTTTCTGCCCAGGGAATGTGGTGTGACCAGGTTCAGCCAGCTGTGTGTGCAGCAGCACTTGCTGGCTGCTTTGCTGACTCTCATCTGAACACAGCTGATCTCCAGCTGGCATTGCCTGACCTCTCTCAAACCCAAAGAAGCTGCAATTCCTTGTGTGGCCCTCAGCTTTATACCTCTTCCTTGGGGTTCAGCTTCTGGAATGGTCCCTCCTTGCCTGTGCAGCTCTGAGGATCGTTGGCAGCTGTGAAATTCCAGTGTCAAGGAACAGACTTTGGTGAAGGTGGGAAGCCACACTGTGACAGCACTGCAATAACTTCTCAAAAGGTGCAGATTGGAGTCCAGGCCCTGCAGGGCCAGGAGCAGATGACAGATATTGGAAGCTGCTTTCTACAAAATGAGTTGGCTTTTATTTATTCTTGTAGCCGCTGTGAGTCAAGGGAAAGGCCTTGAGGTTTTAATCCATATATTGGTTTGCTCTGCTGCCTTGTGCAGATCCATAAGCAGGGTGGTAACTCGCTCCCTGCTCCATCCTGATGGCTCTGCTGTCTCAGCAGTGATTGGATTCTTCCCTCAAGAAAGCAGAGGAAGTAGAAGCTTTATAGGGAGAGGAGGCTTTATATGGAAACACCCCTTCCCACTCTCCTGTTAATATACATCAAATTCAGGGGGAAAATTGGATGCAACAAAGATGTCTCAGAACTGTAAGAGATTATTTGGATGAATCTTTCATGACAGAGTCATGGTTTTTGTCTTGCAGGAACATCTGTGACACTTTTGAGTGTGATGTGTCTCTCCTGAAAATAGCAGTGACATCTCAGGCAAATGCTAATATCGGGAGATGTGGGAGATCCTGTTTAATGAGAAGTTTCCCTGCAGACAGAAGTCCAAGAAAAGCCAAGCTTTTGCCATGGAAGCAGAGGTGTGAGCCTGTCCAGTTCCATGTCCAGCAGGACCTGGGGGAACTTTAAACTGTGAAAGGCAGGTAAATAACACAACACTGTTGTTGGGGATCCAGCTCCCAGTGGCCTGCCTGAACCTCTACTGGGAAACTTCCACATGCCCATAAAGTCAAAAGAAGGTCAAACCCACCTGGAAGCAACATAACTTCATCATTCCAAGTTCACAGGTGATAAATTTGGTATTGTTGGCCAGATGTGGGCTATACTCTGAGTCATCTTTACCCAAAGAAACACTGGTGCTCTTGCTCTGGGCAGAACCTCACACCATGCCCTGCTCTGCAGTCTTCTGGTCCAGCACCTGGTTCATGGGTGCCACCTCTATGGTGAATGCAGCTCCTTGATGAATGCTGGAAAGTGTCAAATGAGACTCCAGTGCAGAGAAAAAAGTGCAGCTGGAAAGTAAGTCAGAAGGATTTTTCACCCAGGAGAAGGCTCTGCTGCAGCTCTCTGTGGCTGAGTCTCCTCTGTGCTTCCTCAGCATCACTCTCCAACCTTTCCTCTGTGCTAATTTGCAGCTCTGTTGGTTACATCTTTCCACACACGTTCTCATGTGGCCAGAGATCCCCCAACAGCCTTGGCTTTCCTCTGACCCATCATATGGGAGAAATTAAAGATAGCTCAAGTGGATTTTGTTTATTTATTCTGCACCTCGGCCATCAGAGACTGCCAGGGCCGTGGTGTGAATTACAGCAAAATAAATAAATGCGCTAATTGCTGCTGCTTTATATTGGAAGTCATTCTTGCTTATGGAAACATCTCAAAAGGTGCAGAAAGGAGAAACATCTGGGCCAGACCAGGCAAATCAACTGTCTTAATGAACTATTAACACAGGCTGTTAAAAAACTCACATTGAACCCAGGTGAAGCTCCCACATTGGTCTCTGAGCTTTGGGTAAAGCTCGTGATGTTCATCTTATTACAAGCACAGGAGTGTTGGTGGAACAGTGTGAACAGAAATGGAAGAAGAGCAAAACAAGGTAGAGGTAATTCAAGTTTATGCCGTGAAGGAATTCACACCCACTGGAGTTGTATGCATGGCTGTAACCACGTTCTGCTGCAGTCCTCGAGCCAAAAAATTGACACAAAAAGAAAGGATGGAGTGTTGTGGGGAGGGGAGATGCTAATCACCATCTTTCCTTTCATATAAATGTGTTAATGGTTTAGTAAGTGTTTCCAAAAATGTCTGTGTGGGATTAAAATAGAAACCATGGCCAAGTTTAAAATGAGTTCTTGGATGGGGAGCAGACAGTGAGGGTAAATCCTGGTGATCCCATCCTGTCCAAGGCAGAGGGAAATGTTCAAGTGCACGTCCAGCTCAGGAGGATGGAAAGGGTGAAGTGTTTGTGCTGGGAACTTTGTTGGCTCTTTGGGGAGCTTGCTCATCCCAGCAAGTGGGAACAGTGCTCCACATAAGCAAAAATGTACCAGAACCAAAGCATGTGAGGGTTGCCATGGAAATCAGGAGTTGTTACTGAGAAAGCAGGAAAACCATGACTGATCTGGAAAACCATGGATTGTTGGAGCTTCCTGGCCTCTGCTGTGTAAAACCCCAGATTGCTGAAGTCCTTTCTGGGAAGATGTTTGTCCCAGCAGGTTGTACATGAATTTTTGGGGGGCACATAACTCACACTTTTCACTGCAGCTCTGGGCTCTGGCCCACTGAATAGTCCAGAGAAGGAACTATAACCAGGGCATGGAAAATAATTGGGAAGTCTCTTCTGTGGGTCACAGCAGGGTGTGACAAACCCCAGGCAGAAAAGCCCCCAAATTATCCATGAGTATCTCATCTGGAAGGCTTTCCCAGAAAAGTTTCCAGGGAAGAGAGTGAATCAGGAGATAGGATCAGAAAGCTGAGGACAGTCTCCATAACTCTCCTGTGGCTGGTGGAGGATGCCCTTGCTGGAAAGGCTGGGAGGGAGGCGTAACTTGCCAGAGGATCTGGGAAAACACTGCTGTTCCCAGTGTGCACAGCATTCAGAGATCCACACCCATGGTGAGCAGGAAAGACTGAGGAACTGGCTCCAGGACACCTCAGATGGAAGCCATGCTTGAATGAATGTAATGATGTATGGAAGTCAAATGTTATTTTGGAACTCAAAGTTGAAATACATATAACAGTAACGAAGGCAGGAGATCTGCGTTGGGAGTGCCAGCACACTTGCTGCTTCCAAGGTTTTATTTTAAAGTCAGGATGCTGGAAATGCTGTTCAGCATGTTTCCAATGAGCTGCTAGGCTCCTGGAAGTGCTAATGCCATATTTACTGAGGAACTGCATGGTAGGTCCTGCTGGAGGCTGTTTGGGAGCTCCTGACAGCCACAGGATTTCACCTTGGGTAGTTTGGTGGCTGAACTCTGTGCAAAGCCATCCAGAGCCTGAGGGATGAGGAGGTTTCTCATTTCTGGGCAATAATGGGAAGCACTCACTGCACCTGCAGCTGTCCCACTGCTCTGTCAGTGCCCTGAGACAGGAGCCTGTGCCCAATCCAGTCCATCCAGGGGCTCTGCTGCCTTTCCTGGCACTGCAGGGCAGTGTCCCAGCCCTTCCCTGCTTGTGCTGCTGCAGGAGCACAGTGACAGCAGCTCAGAGGCTTTTCTGGGTTGGACACAGCTCCAGGGATGGATCCATTGCTCCCACCGTGCTGCTGGGATATTTTTGTTATTGTTGTGATTAACTTTCTGCTGTTGACTTCCGCCTGTGGGCTTGCGAACTCAAGCTGTCTGTTTGCTACAGGTCTCAAAGCATCATCTTACAAGGAGAGAAAGAATTTTCATTTATAATCCATGAGACCTATTCAGGGATGGGCTGTCCTCCCCCTCCCTCTGCCAATAGACCTCTAAGTGAACAAACAAATGTCTGGAAATACAGGCAATTTAGCTCGGAAGAGATATCATCAGTGAGGTTCAGAGGTTAATGGGCATGGAGGATTTATAACAACCCAGGCCTATAAAAAAAAGAAAGGCAGGGGGGAAAAAAGAAGAGGAGAAAAGAAAAAAAAGGAGTGGGTAGTAATCTAGTTGACATCTATTGTTCTTTGTGTAACAGCTCATCTGTATTCTATCTGGTCCAGGGTATTGCAAAGAGAATTTAAAAACACATGTGTGCAAGCACACACACACATCTATCTCTATATGTGCACATATAAACTGAAATATAATGAGGCAAAAAGCCCCTGCAAGTTTGAACCAACAACAGCAACCCATATATCTTTATTTGCTGCCAACATCCAAGTGCTGAACTCTCAAGGAGCCTGGATCTCTGCCATCATGTGTCCGTGTCTGATCTCTTTGGTAAATACGACGGCTGCCAAGAGTGAGGCAAACGAAAAGCTCGCAGATTAGAAAGAAACACATGGCAGCCACTGACCTGCTGAAATCATAAAATACGTCATGAAGTAAGAGAAGAGGGGAAACAAATCATCCTCTCAGGGACTGCCCATCTGCTCGCATAAAGCCACAATCATTATTGCAAATAAATATGTTCAGACCAGAGAAGTCTGGGAGTAATTTGGGGGGAGGTGGGTACCTTTCTGTGTGTGTGTCTTTGGAACCCTCTGGAAATTTTCCTACATAAACAAGGTGAGATCATCGTCCAGAAATAGATAGCTATCAATTAATTATGTAGGGAGCAAATCCTTGTTTTATGGGTACAATTAGGGGGAAAAAAATTCCAAGACAGGATGGGGCCATAGCATTGGGAAGGAACCCCTGTGGAAATTGCAGGTCCATGTTTTTCCAATGAAGAACGGATCAGTATTTATCATCTGGAAGACTCTGCAGTGTGAATAGTGCCTGTGTTTTTGCTATGAGCTGAAAGGACACACATCTTGCCCTGCCTTTTTATTCCCTTGGTGTTCCACAGGGATTTATCCAGGTATTAGATTCGATGCAAGGGTCTTACTTGGGTTGATTTTGGTTTAGATTTTTTTTGGTGGTGTTTTTTTTTTTTCAGTTTTTAAGACTTAACAGATTAAATTTGACTGGAACCTGCTAGAGGCCCAGTGTAGTACATGTGTCTTCCTGAAATCCAGGATTCTGGGTTGAATAGGGTCTAATTCAAATATGCAGGAGGGGAAGGCTGAAAACAGGAGCTTCCTTTAGAAGTTAGTTCTCTCTTTTTCTTCCCTTTTGTTCTTTTCCACCAAACTGTGCTGAAAACCTTTACTTTGAGGGTTATTCTGTGTTTGATGGTGCTCCATTCCTGCCCAAGCCAAAGTTGCAGGTACTAAGCATTTTGTAACTCAGCAATATTTTTCTAAATATGCACACAAGAGTGTGTAGCGTGTCCAGGATGGACTGAGCCTGCAGTGGGTCTGTGAGTTCCCTCATGTTCCCACCACAGGATTCAAACCACGTGCTCTGGGTGAGGAAAAAATATATTTGGGGATGGGATTTCCTACAGAGGCCTGCGTGAGGCTGTCCTGGTTTGGCATCCAAAGGTCTTCATAGGAAATCCTACCCTCAACTGATTTTTTGCCTCACCCAAAACATGTGGTTTGAGTCCTGTGGTGGGAACACGAGGAGAATGTGTTCTGTGCATCCCCATCTCCCATGAGAAGCATCCGGTGGTGTCTGGGGAAACCAAAGAAATGGATTTTGTGGATGTTTAGCCAAGTGTCTCTCTAAAATGCAGGGATCGGGCAAAGAAAATTTTCAAAACCACCAGAACAGAGAGAAAAAGGGTGGTTGTACAGATTTATTCCTTCCCATCTGGGTAAGCAGCTGAGCATGTGGAGTTGGCATCTCCAGGCTCCCCTGACCTGCTGTGTGTCTGTACACACAGGGACACACCTGAGAGGTGTCTGGCAGTGGCAGAAACGCTCACCTGAGGCTGCTCTGTCCCAGAGGTTTGGTTTCCTGGCTGTGCCCATGTGCAGCTTGTGCCTCAGGGTGTATTTGAGCTCTCCAAGGAGGTGTCTGAAATCCCAGGGAAGCTGCAGCCCTGTGTGGTGTGCAGCCAACTCAGAGCTGCAAATCCAGCTGCTCCTATCACACCTGGCCAGTGGTTCTGCTCGGGGATCGTGTGCTCAGAGCTGTTTGAACTGGAAAAACAACAAACCACTCTGAACAGGCTTTTTCATGATGCAGCACCAAGCTGTGCACTCCAGCCTCTGGAGTAAACCAAACCCCTCAGCCTATTTTACAATTCAGTGGTGCTAAAATCTCAGGTTTTGAGAGGTTACATGCTCCTGGATGTTCAGCAGATCTCTCATGTAAAATCTGGGGCAGGATGAGAAGGAACTGGCCTTCCAGTTCTGCCAGCTCTGCACCAGCCCACTTGCTTCCCCTTGAGTGGTGATGTGAAGGAACAGTAAAATGCTTTAAGCCTGAGGGACTAAAAAGCCCCACAAACTCATAACCTTCCCAGTCTCATTTCCGAGTTTCAAGAGTTAAAAGAGCAGCAGTTATACCAAAAGAGACTTTGCTACAAGATGACTTAGCAGAGTCAGGAAGAAAATGAGGAAAAATTCCCCAGCTCTGAGTGCAGGCTGGCTCCCTGACCCCTATTTTCTGGGAAAGCCAGCAGGGTAGTGGAATCTTGTCACCATGTGCTAATGTATAGGTTCCTCCCCAATATCTAAAATTGAAGATTTCACACTTGGTGCCAAGCAGCTCTGAAAGAGGGGTTTCCCATCTCTGTTGCCTGCTGCTCTTGTTATGCTGTTGTGCCCCGTTAAAACTGCATGAAGGATCCCAGCTTTCTGCCTTCTCCCGATTTATTTTTAATATTACTCAGCTTTCCACTCTTCAGCTTTATCTCCAGATTCCTGTATTTTCTGTGGGTAAATCCCCGTGCAGGGCACAATGTCCCCTCTGCAGGAGATAACCTGCTGCAGGGGGTACCCAGCCACTCTTCCTGCCTGATTATAAACCCAGAAGGTGTTTCACCACAATCTCCTGAGAATTTGTTAGCCTGTATTATTTCCCTCGGATTTGTGATTATCTTTACACACTTTGCAGTTATTTTCTGATCTTGTAATTCTCTTAGGTTCTCCTAACAATCAAGCTAACTTGATGAATTACAACTTTGCTTAACCCTTTGCCTGCTGTTGGCAAGGAAAGACGGTGGTGTCCTCTTCCTCTCTTGTCTTAAGGGACTGGAATTTCTGGCTTATATCAAAGATGGCTCTTTACCAGTATTTATTAGTTTGTGGAATGGCAGAAATTAGATTTTTCTCTTCAACTTACTTTGTGCCAAAATTTTTATCCTTAGTGACAATAGGAATCTAGATATATAACATGAGCTGCAATATGTCATCTTCAGAAAATAACGATCCAGCCTATTTATCATATTTTTAGTTTCCTCTTTATGGATCCCAGGGGGTGCTCTGTTTTGTTTTCCCCTTGCTTTTTGTCACTGTTCCAAGAACAGTGATGAAATGGCATATCTTTCTTATTCCCTTGAGATCCTGGGCTTGCATGCTTGCTGTGCTACAGAAGTTAAAGCTCCTCGTTCCCTCAGGGATTGTTGTCTCCCAGTTGCTCAAGCCTTCGTGGGGCTTTGTGCCAAACTGTGCTGGATAGCACGTTCCAGCTCTTGTAAAGCCAAGGATGGGGGTTAGAACGTTGGGATTTTTCTCCAGCCCCCCTCAGCCTTGCTCCTGAGGATGCTTCTCACACCTCAGATGCTGGTTCCACCTCACCCTCCCTTGCTGCTACCAAATCCAGCTGAGCTGGGGACCTCACCTGGCTTAAAAATAATCCTGTGCTGTGGTAAGGAGCAAGGATTTGATTCCTGAAGCTGGCTTTCCTCTCCTGCCTCCCAAAACCCCCTCCCAGTGCAGAAGCAGGAGCGGCGCAGGGCAGTGTGTGGGTGCAGGAATTGCTGCAGGAGGGATTGCTCAGGGACATTGCCTGCTCCCTGCTCCCTCACCCTGCCCAAACCTTCCCACCCCATCCATTCACATCCCAGCCATGGCCTGCAGCTTGCTCTGTTAATCACACCACTGAAATGAGCTGAACTTCTGAAAAGGAGGAAAAAATGTCTCTCTGTTTTTGGTGCATAGGAACATCCCAAACAGGCTTTGCCAGGAGAAGATGCTGTGGGATGGCTCCTCTGTGCTGCTTCTGAGCAGCTCTGGCAGCACCTTAGAGGGGCTTCACCAAGGGGAACCAGCTCTCTGTGTTGCAGCTCTCATTTTCCTTCTTAATGGTGAAATAATTTAAGGCTGGTAACCTGAATTTTTAGGCAACTATTGTCAAGCTTCATGCTGGAAATGAAGCAAATCCTGTTGGTATGGGGTGGTCCCAGGTCCCCCCCTGTGGATGAGGTGCTGAGGTGATGTTGCCCAGTTCTGGTCCAAGCAGGAAGGGGACCACAGGATCATTAAGATTGATGAAAGATTGATGTAAAAACCTCTGAGATCCTCGAGTCCAACCATGATCCCATCCATGCCACATCTGAGTTTCTCCCTGAGTGAGGTGCACGTCGGGCTGAGCTGCACTGAGGCTGCTGCAAGAATTGCTTGAAAACCCAACCAGATCCTGTGGCTGCTCTCTCCTGCCCCTCTTGCAGCCCGTTTGGGTGGTTTAAGAAGAGCTGATCCCATGCCAGATCGCATGCTGATGAACCATGTTGGGCTGTTATGAAAATCATTGCGTTATAAAGCATAACATTGGCAAAGGTTCTCTTCTTTCCAAGTGCATCCTGGGGAGATGATAAATCTCACTCCAGCTGAGAGCAAAACTTGCTTTGAGCCCCCAGCTATTTAAGCACGTTCCCTTTCCCATATGGCTGTGGAGGGAAATGGAGGCAGGCCAGAAATGTGGATCTGTGTCGTCCTCCTGTCCTGATACTGGGCAGGAATCAGAATCTTGCTTCCTCTGTGTTAAAGGAATGACCTCGCTTTGCTGAAGGGTTTAGGGCTGCTGGCTTGATGTGTGTCCATACACAAAACCAGTGCCTTTTCTGTGCAAACAGAATGATTTCTGCTTGAAACAAAATTAAATAGATTTCTGTATCAGATGATAGACCACAGGTAGGTTCAGGGACCTCTTTATTCTTCCAGCCATGTAGGGAAAGACGTGGTGTGCTCTTCAGAAATATCTGAAGGCATAACAAGAAAAGCACCATGTGGAGCTGGATTAGGGAGCTCTCCACTGCTGTTGGAGTGAAGTGATGGCCATCTCTGCCAAAAGCAGGGACAAACTCATGGCACTGAGGGCTGGGAGAAGCAGCAGAGCAGGAGGACTTGGATTAAGGGAGACAAAAGCTCAGAGCTCCACTGTGCCAAAGTCAGGAGAGAATGTTCTTCTGTGCATGCTAATATGCCTTAATAACCTCATTAGGCGCAGAGGCACTCGATAGACAACGCTCCTCCTTCACTCTTTCAGAGCATTTCAAGATTTGAGGGTAAATCAAGGATTAGCGGGCCTTTCAAAGGCTTAGGGAAGCATTTCGTGTGGCTGGGATTAAATTACATTTTTATCAGGCTGTAGAAATGGGCTCTGCTTTTGCCTCCCAGTGTGTGACAGGCTGGGCTGGCATGGGGCTGAGTCCCCTTGGCAGCATCAGTCCAACACTGAGCTCAGGAGATCCCACCTCGGTGGGAAGAGAGCATTTAACCATCCTCTGCCTCCATCCCAGCCCAAACACAGCCCTTAGCTGCTGCTGCATCTGCACATGGGGCAGTGCCTGCTCTGGGGTTTATCCAAAACCAAGGACTTTTGAGCCAAAGAGCACTCAAAATTCAGCAAACATCTGTAGGTTTGCACTCTGAATCTTAGGATTCTCCTAAAGAAAAGGCCATTGGTCTGTGCCAAACAGTTAATTATAAAGAGTCTGCAACCCTGCTAACCCTGTTTTATTTCCTCTGACATTGCTTTGCTGAATTTGGCAGAAGATGTCCCATTTGTTTTGGTGAGAGCAGTAAGGAGAGAATGGATCACTCTAGGAACATCTCTTAGGAGAATTTAATCACTCTAAAAAGCAAAGGCCAGTACTGTGCCTGCAGAGCAGCTGGTCACAAAGCTGTCCTGATGGGACAGCACTATAATATCAGCAATAACAACACCAGACTCCAGATCAGCTCCCTTGGCTGTGGATGAAATCCCCTGTCTGTGGACAGGGCATAGCTGCAATCATGCCAATTGCTTGCTTTATTTTATGCTGTGTGGTTTAACATTGCCTTTTATCATTGAGCTTTGCCATGGTAAAAAGCAGGTTAGAGGTGCACCTGGGGATTGGGTGGTAAATCTCTGCCTGCCTTAAGGGAGGGGGAGAGATTAGCTGACCTAGCAGTGTCTATGTGCATGTGTGCATGTGTATATATAGATGTATTTATATATAATTATTTATATTTATTTATTTATATATACAAATATTCAAAGAAGGAGGCTATGCCCACTTTCCATGCCCTTTGACCAAGTGCTGTGCTATTTCAAGCAAATTGGACCATGAGGCCAATAGAACAAACTCCAATTTGCTTTAGCAAACATTTGCAGAAGCAGAAACCAGGCTCAGCATCTTGATGCAACAGAATATAACCCCACATAGCAAGGGGAAAGGAAAGAACCTTACAGCCATGCCCCCGTGGCAGGGAGGGGATTTTTGGCTCTTTGGGCTTTACAGTGATAGAAGTGTTTTGAAAAATCGCAGCTCATTCACATGAGGGCTTTGGACAGGTGTTCAAATCCTTACCACAGCCCATCTTGTGCATCTGTGTAGCTGGTCTGGGTTTTTGCCTGCATGGCCACCTGTCCCTTCAGATCTAACTTTATTCTTTGCTTACGTTCCCCTAAACGCCTTGGGCAAACAAATGTAGTTCTCTTAATGAAAAATGCATATATTTTGGTTAAATGGATCTTGCTGTCACTGCGTGGCTGCCTTCCCCTCAGTCAGGGCTTGCTAACAGGCTGGGCTCCACACATGTGCTGAATCTATCATCTGTCACAAGTGTGCACCCAGGCATGTAAGGACCCAGCACTAACTCTATTTCCTAGCAACCAGAGGAAACCATCACACACACCACTATTTCTCCTCTGTCAGCAGGATTGCTCCAATTTATGTAACCTACAAAATGTGTGTTATCACCACAATAAACCATATATTTCCGAGGTGTTATTTACAGCCAGATAATCACAGCCCTGCAGGCCTGCTGCCTGATATGTCCTCGCTTGGGACCTCAGTTCTTTGGAAACCCCATAGACATGTCATCCAGGGCTCCTTTCACAATGGCACTAACCACTTAATTCTTGAGGAAGCTATCAAATGGTGTGTGGCATGCTGGAGTATGAAAAAATTGCTGAAACCCAGTGGTGCTGGAGGGCCCTCACTTGCAGGCTGTGAAGGAGTAGCTGTGAATAACCAGGCGGGATGTGTCCAAAGGGGCTGCTGGTGAAGCTTAGCTCCCAAAAATGAGAAAGATGAAAGGATGGAGGGGCAAATTCATTGCAGGGAATGTCTAGAAACAAGGTTTGTTGGTGAGCAGCCCTGCTGCTGGATGCCTGTGCTGCAATGAGGCTGAAAGGATGGGGCATCACTCCACGGCAGGAGCATTTCTGCACAGGTTGCTCAGGACCTCTGCAAAAAAATGAGGTGTTTAATTCCTGCAGAGGGTGGTTTCTCAGGGAATTTGTCCCTTGTGGTGTCCTTAATGGCAGCTCCCCACCCTGCTGGGTGGCCTCTCTGCCGTGGTGGAGTCAGTGGAAGCCTGGGTAGGAGCTGGTGCCACCTGCCAGCGCAGGATGCTGATCCAATTAACTTTTCTAGAAGAAAAAGGGCTTCTGGCTCTTTGGCACATTTGCAAATCACAAGAAGCAAATGATTCAATCAACAGATGAATATCAAGCAACCTTAGTGAGCGCTTCTGCATCATGAGCCTGTTTAACAGCAGATTGAGCTGCAGATTAGTGAGACATTAGAGCACAGTGTGATGCATCACAGCATAAATGGGAAGGCTGAAATCAGCACGAGTTTCCTGGAGAGCTGCTTTATTTTCCTGTAATGCCAAGCCCATTATAGCCCAAAGGTTCTTAAATAACTCTTCTTGCAATAGATAATAATACAGACTATGGGAGAAAATTAGGGAATACAAAAGGAGTTAGAGCTGTGGTGAAGGAAGCACCATTTGCAGAGGGTTCAATAGAGTGGGAGAGCTGTGCAGCAGGAGGGGGCTCAGAAACTCATAGGGGCTCATTTTGTGAGCCTTGCTGTGGTCTAATCCAGAGCCAGGGTGTCCCATGGGGGCACCTGCTTGGATCAAACAACCTGCATTTCCTTCCCAGTGTGAGGAGACATACCCAGCACAGCTGAATCCCCATCAAGCCTCCACAGCAACTGCGATAATGATGATGTAGCGGGAGTACCACGTCAGTTTTGGGTCTGAGGCTCACAGAGGAGCCAGCAGTGCCAGCCTGACCCTCCAGAATGCCTGTGCTGGCTGCAGCCAGCACCGGGGTGTTTGGATTGTGACAGTGATGCAGAAGCTGCTCGTGCTGTGAGTGTGATGGATGCCTCACCTTCAGGATGCATAAAGGCACCCATTGCATCAGTTAAACAGGAGTGTGGCGGGCTGGGGAGTTTTTGTTTGCTCATTTGTTAGCTATTCAACTCGAAATAGCGCAGCCTATTTACACATGTAGCTTATTATTTGGAAGTAGGCAGCATGATGCATAATGCGGCCTCCCAGTTCGAGCAGAGCATCATGATAATGACAAACAAGCCCAGGAACGTCAGGTAATGCTTGTTTTTCTTGGCTGAAGCTGCTCCCTATTGAGGTAGCAGCTCTGCCAGCTGAAAGAGAAGCAAAGTGCAGAATAGGTGTTGACACACATCCCTGGCACGCTGCTGGGCTTTGAGAGGGCTGGTTGCCTGGCTGGCTCTGGTGCTGCTGGGTGACACCACGCTGGCTGTGAGCACCCTGTAAGTGAGGTGTGCACAAAGCCTGCTCCAAACCCAACAAGCAGTGCTGCAAGGGAAAGCTCTGGCAGGTCTCTGAAGTCTTCAGGGTGCTGGTGGGCAGCACTCACCCTCCCCTAACCCTTTCCTCAGTGCTGGGGCTGTGTGTGCAAGGAGCTTTGTGCTGACCTGGGAAGGGGAAGTGAGCAGTTTAAGAATAACAAACTGAGAACCAAAAAAACCCCACAGGATAATTTTTAGCTCGCAGCAGCTCCTGCTGTGATTCAGCATGTGGTCTGTGCACGGCTGACTCAGCCTGGCTGAGGATGTCATGCAGGGAGAGGGATGGATGGTGGGGATGGTGCAGAGTTACTGGAGTTCCCCTGGCCCCTTCAAGAAGTCCTGGTCCAGTGAATTCTTTTAGCTGGAGCCGAGTTACACCGAGATCTTGGCAGCAAGGCTGGTGTAAGAAATTCCACTAGTTGGAAAGTGTGATTTAAACTGGTTCAGATAACTGTATCTGTGCCCAGAGAGTGCAGCAGAGCAACCTGGTGTGAATTAACTCTGTGTCCAGGCAGCATCTGGCACTGAGGGGTGGAGAGCCATCATCTGGGCAGCTACAAATTGGGCACCTTTGTGGGTCAGGCAGGAACCAGATGGGAAGCATCAGCAGGATGGGGTGATTTGGTGAGTGGAATGGCCATAGCTGGAGGAGGAGAAGGGAAAAGAGCAGCTCTTGATATCCTACCAGCCCAAAGCTCTTTCCCTGTGGATTGCAGATGCCTCAGCCTGTAGCATAGGTGAGAGGGATGAGGAGTGGGTGCTCAAACCCTGGTGTCAGAGGAGGCAACTGTGACAAAAGTGCCTCTTTGTCCTCATGAAAATCTCGTTATCTGGCCAAAAAATACACTCAGCATCGGCTTCTTGTTCTGTTGGAGGGAAGCAGTGCTAGGCTGGATATCAAGGAAAGGGTGGTGGAACCCTGAACAGGCTCCCCAGGGCAATGGTCACAGTCCCAAAGCTGCCAGAGCTCCAGGAGCCTTCGGACAACACTCTCCGGGTCATGGTGTGACTCTTGGGGATGGTCAATGGAGAGCTAGGAGTCAGATTTGATGATCCTCATGGGTTCCTTCCAACTCAGGATATTCTACATTTCTAACCTCTTCTCTTTAAACGCTCTCCAGGACACTATGTGGAGTTTCTGTGTTTTCTTACCCCTTCACCCTCCTGTACTAAATTAAGAGACTGTTTTGGCACACTATGTATTTCAAGTGCTCTGGGGTGGTTCAGGGGGTTTTGGAGGCTTTTCTTGATCTCCCTTACAAAGCCCGGGTGCCAAGGCTGCTCTGGGTGCCTGATGAAAGCCTCTGTGCCCACAGCATTTTCTGCTCGCTGATTCTGAGTGATTTCAGTGAGTAACAGCATTACCGGGGCTTTGGCTTTGTTGAAACAGCTGCAGCAAATGAAACTTTCTCCGGGGCCATGAGAGCATGTGTGCGCTTGGAGCGAGCTGGGGACGCGCCACCTTCCCGGGCTGCTCTGCAGCCCCTCGCAGCTCGGTGCCTGGACCAAGTCCCTGAAGATTCATTTCCCTCTCTTTACAGCTCAGCCGCTCACTTCCCTCAGGCTTGGGTGGATGAAGCTGGGCTGCTTTTAGTGCAGGGGAGAGCAGAGCGAATCCCTCTCCCACCACTTCTCATTTCATGCAGTGTCCCTTTCTGCTGGCTGCTGCGGGTCCAGCCCTCGGTGAGTGATTTACACGCAGGGGATAATCATGTTTTAAATGCAGCTGAGCAGACTGGCTTTGCAGAGAGCCCAGAAATACATGGAACAGCTCTGGGATGTGCTGCAAGCCCGCCTGTGCCAGGCTGCACTCTGCTTTGGGATGGGGCTTTGCTGTAATTGCATCCCCTTTCCCTCCCACAAGCACAGCACGATCCAGATTCCCCCAAGGACTTTTACAAGCCCTTCCAAGGAGGGGAAGATCAGCAAGGCAAAGTTTGCTGCGAGCTCCACATATATTTTGAAGTGTTTCCATCTTGTGCTGATACCCATCTGTGTATTTCTGTGTAAGCATCTTCCAATGGAAGCTCTGGTGTGCTAGAATATGTCCCAGACAGTTTTGATGAGACACGACACTCCCAGATGTGCACGTTAATGATAGGCTGACTCCCAAATTCCTGCAGTATGGCTAACCTGGGTGGAGAAGAGACTCACCCCCAAGTACTCCTGGTTCAAGGCACAAACCTGCTCTTCCCATCTGGACAGGACTCACTAAGGTGACAAACATCCTCTTGATGACATCTTTTTTCCTCCAATATGGTATTTTCAAAGAAAGGCTGCATTCGTTATCTTCTATTCAGGATTTTATTGTACTAACCCCAGTGAACAATGTACACAGATGGGTTCCCTTAAAGTTCCCTGATGTTCCTGAGGCATCATCTGTAGGTGGCTGGGATTTGGTCATCCCCACTGCCCAGGCTGCCCCATGGTCCTGCCCCTCCCAGCCTTCCAGGAGAGCAGCAGGGAGAGGGTGATGAAGGACCACATCATCACCTTTGGTGTTTACTTCCAAATATCCAAATGATCCAGCAATATGAGTAAAAGTGTTCAGATTCAATCAATTTCCAACTAGCTATCATGGACCAGGTCTCTGAGGGTATTTAAGGGTCTGAGTGGTCTGGATTTGATCTGGGTCCATGTTTCTGACCAAAGTCACTTTAATTAGGAAAAAAACAGATTGCAGTAGTAACAAGTTCTAAAAGTGAAATGAATTTTTGTGCAAGAGGTGGCCTTTGCAATACCTGCATCCCTTGCACTGTTCCTCCATGGATCACCAATGCTACACAGGTGCCACACAGTCTCTGCATCCGCACATCTGTCAGCAGCTGTGTGTCACTGTTGTGTGTTTCTGATGCTCTGTGTCCTTTGCTGAGCCTAAGGCGTTTCAGTGGTGATTTCACATGTCAGTTGTTCTGAGCTGTGTCAGGAGCACAGTGCAGGACAGGGTGGGGTGCTCAGTTTAAGAAGGGCTGGAGCTGATGCTGAGCTGAGCTTGGGGCAGCCTCAGTGTGTTCAGGATGCTCTTACAGGTGCCTCTCATGGACAGCCAACCCTCACCATCTTCCCTGTTATGGATGTTTTGCTTTATTTTGCCTGGTCCCAAATTATTTCACAAATGGGTTGTTTATAAACAACTCTTGTGTCCCTGCTTAGCTCAGGAGGTGTAGTTTGAGCCTTGCTAAGCTGGCCAGCACTCTGTGAGCATTCCTTCACATCCTTTCCCAGACAGCAGAGGACTGGTGGCTGGCAGCTGGGGCAGAGGTGAAGGTGTATTTAGGATCACAAGCAGAGCTCTGTCCCAGGCAGCAGCACTTGGTAATTTGTTTTATCTCCATATGCACCAGACACTCAAGAGCTGGGTAAACTGCAGCCAGCTCCGGGTGTCACCTGGGATTTCTGCGAGCAGATCTGCTCAAGCCTTTGAACAGCAAAGCAATGTTTGTACCTGCATGTTTGTGTGCAAGGCATAAGCTGAAATCCTTGGGCGATTCACAGGCTCATCCTGTGGGGCACTGACTCCTCCAGCACACAAAATAATTCCTGGCAGTCCTTCCCAAACCCGACTTTTAGTCCTGCTCCAGCGTCTCTCCGGTTTTGCTGCTGCTGCTGTTGTTGTTGTTGTTAAATAGCCTGTGAAACCCTGGGAGGCAAATAAATATTTTGGTGGAGTTGGGCCGAGGAACCTTTCTTTATTTCCATGGTAACTACTTCCACTGTTTTGGGAAGCACATTTTCCAGCAGAGGATTTGCCGACCTCGCAGTGCCAGGGGGGATGGCGGGGCAGGTGGCGACAACAGCGTGACAGGAGCGGTGTCGCTGGCCTGCGATGTCCCCGGGGGGCTGGCAGGTGACATGGCCGGGGTTCCGTGTGGCTCTGCCGGGAGATGGAGCCGTGCCGGCCGCTGCTTTGGGCTGGCACCGCTCTCCTCCCTGGCTCTGCGCCAGGCTGGCAGCCGGCAATTCTCTGCCGGGGAAAGCTTTTGCTCGCAGTTGAAGCAGAAATGATGCTGCGGGGAGCCAGCACTCGCCCCGGTCCTCTGCTGCTCGCACCTCGGAGCCGGGAGCTCCTGCCGCTGGTGGATATTCATAATCGCGCTTTGTGCCCTTTGCTGGAGGCTCAGCAACGCGGATTAGCTCACACGGGCTTCATACGCAATTGGCTGGCAAATGAGGTGCAGCCACCTCTCGAGTGGACCTGGAAGGCTCCGAGCTGGGAGTGAGAAATAATAAAGCTGGAGGGTGAGAGTGCAAGGGAAGCTGGTGGGGAGGGAATGGAGAGGCAGAGCAGGAGCATCTCTGCCGGGAGCAGCGCTGCTCCTCTGGCAGCTGCGCTGCACTTTGGACCGCTGGCAAATCTGTGAGGAAAAAAAGGCAGCCTGCGTTTTCAACCACCGTGTTTTCCTTGGTTTCTTACCCATTTCATTCCCCTCCTTGCCTCCAGCGTGGCTGCCTGATCACTGGGAGGACTCAGCTCCACCCAGGGGACCCCACCAAGCTCAGTGCAGTGGGTTTTTGGAGAGCCTGACCTTTCCCAGCCACAGCTGGCTCCACGCTGAGTTATAAATCAAATTGAGAATGGAAAGGCTCAGGTTTAGAGACTTGAAAGTGCACTGGTGCAGTGTCTGTGCTGTAATTAGAGAAAGTGCTGCCTTTCCTCTGCCCTATGGGAGCTGGGCACACAGGGAGGACAGGGACACTCATCCTGATGTTTCTGACCTCACAGAGGTCAGCCAAGCAAAGATGAGATCCTTAAATTTGGCTATCCTTAGGGGGAAAGAGGATTACTTGACAAAATCAAACCAGAATTTTTTTCAACTAAAATTAGGACAAAAAAATTAGTCTTGTATCAAATCAAATATTTCATTTGACCTGGATCAAGGTTGTTCCCTCCGTTCAATCCTAATTTACCTTCCTGTTAAAGGCTTTTTAAATTCAGCTTCATCATAAATCACGATTTAATTTTTAAATAAACAATTTGATTTTAGAAGACACTCTCATAAACTTCAGATCTGGTTGTGGGAAACTTTTTAGCGAAGGAGGGATTTCTGTTCTCAAGTGGGCAGACCTGCTCATCCATTAATTTCCCCTCTAACAGAGCCTGTGGGGTTTTCACTTCTTGCTGTGTTTGTGGCTCTGCCAAAAATAACAGCACTCATAGCACAAAGGTTTGGTGCTGGATCTGAGCATGAGCCCACAAACAGGGAGTGTGCAAGTTCAAGGCTCTCATCCCTGCTTTTTAGGGACCACTGGGGACTTACAACACACCTGAGCCCGGGTGTAGTGCACATGATGCCTCTAATGATGAGTAGGTGAACATTTTCTGACTTAATAATGAGAAAGGTGGGGGTCACCAGGCTGTGAGAGAGACTGGCGATTTGCAAAATTGCACATAATGTTTTGGAACAAATGGCCATGTAAATATATCCCAGGCCAAAGTCATCAAGGCCAGGTTGCACAGGCTCTGGTGGAAGGTGCCCTGCCCATGGAAGAGGGTTGATCTTTAAAGTCCTTTCCAAATTAAACCAGACTATAATTCTCCCATTCTATGAGCAAATTCACAAAAGGCAATTTTGGGCTACAATCTGCATGGAGCTCAGCTTAATACCTATTGTTTCCTCAGTCCTTTTGTAGCAGGAGAGCCCTAAACCTGAACACTGTTTTTATAAAAGAGATGGAGTTGACTAAGAGTGTGAGGAGTAAGCTCATCAAGTGCTTCTGTGTATGTGTCTGTGCAAGGTCATCTTTGCAGCAACTGAGAATTTTTTGCCCACCTGCTAAGGGAGCAGTTTCCCCTCTGGGATGTTTTGCTTGGGGTGTCGATCTCTTTCACAGGAAGCTTTAAATAAATGACTTGAAATGAGTAAGATCTGCATCAGCAGGGTTGATAGGGATGTTATCTTCCCTCCTCTTCTGCAAGTCAGTCACTGCTCACATCCAGAGGCATCAGCCTGCTGGGAGTGCTGTGCCTGCCTGCAGTGCTCTGCCAAGCCACCACAGGCAAGGGACAGTCACCAAAAGACACAGGATGGACTTTGACACTGCATTTGATCTGCACGTGAAGCTTTCCGCTTCCAGGGGGAAAATCTGTCTGCTATAATTTCCTGCCAGTGGGTAAACTGTGCTTGTCAGCTCTTGTTAGGAAAAGGGCTGCTCCTGGGAGATGGCTTTGCTGAGGCTGTGCATCTGTCTCCCCAAAGGAGGCCTGCAGCCCTCGCTGAACACTGTCGCTTGCACTGCAATTTCCAGGTCAGACCCAGCAAATTGCTGCTCGTTCATGGGGGGTGAGTGAGGTGATCCCACGGGCAGTGAGCCTGGATGCAGCATGGTGTAACCTCACTGCATTCTGTGTTATCTCACTGCACTCGGTGTAACCTCACTGCATTCTGTGTCATCTCACTGCATTCTGTGTCATCTCACTGCATTCTGTGTTATCTCACTGCACTCGGTGTTATCTCACTGCACTCGGTGTTATCTCACTGCATTCTGTGTTATCTCACTGCACTCGGTGTTATCTCACTGCACTCGGTGTTATCTCACTGCATTCTGTGTCATCTCACTGCATTCTGTGTTATCTCACTGCACTCGGTGTAACCTCACTGCACTCGGTGTTATCTCACTGCACTCGTGTTTCCCTTGGTCAAGGTCAGGGCTGCAGCCAGTTTATAGCTCAGAAAACATGCAGAACATCCAGGGACAGCAAGGGCTTTGTGGGTTTTCCCATCTCTCTTCTCCTGGTCCTAAAGCTGCTAGCTGGGAATCTGGAGAGGAGCTGCCCTGGTTAACATCAGCCATGGGAAATGAGGGATCAGTGAGAAAAATAGCTAAAGGTATTCATGAATTAAATAACTTATTTGTCACTAATAAAGCTGGTAGGATCCTGGAAAACAGCTAACTTTGAGAAAGTTAACGAGAGGAGCTGGAGTTTCAAAGGGAATTCATTTAATGCTTCCCATCCTCTCTGCCTGCTGCCAGCAGGGAGCCTTCACACCTCCTTCTGCAGAGGAGTTTCCCTTTGGCCACTTCCTTGTGACAGATGGTCTCTTAAACTGTCCAGAAAAGGTGATTTGAAAGTAGATCAGAGCCATCTCCTCCTGCTGCCCATAACACTGTCAGAATTCCTATACCAGCCATAGTGACAACCCACTCTGATGGTGTCTTATCTGAAACTACTGCAACTGGTCAGGCCAGGAAAATCTCCTTTTGTCAGCCCAGTATCATCTTTCCAGGTTTGCTCCATTGATTGTTATAATTAATGCTTATTTTATTCAAAGTGTCAAATTGCTTCTCGACGAAGCAAAGGAGAAGCACTTCACTGCAGAAAACACAACAGTGTATTTAATTGGTATCGAGTTGCAACCACCGCTAATGGATTTTAAAAATACAATAATCATGAGGAAATTGGCATAACATGACATGGAGTTAAAATGTTCTGACAAATCTGGTGACCTGCCCTGGTGCATTGAGCTGCTGCGACTTGGGTCAGGCCAGAACACAGAATCAAACTTCATCATTCTCAAGCAAAATAAAAACAACCCAATAATAATAATAACAGTAACAATATTAAGAATTTTGGAAAGAAATTCAGTGGCTTTTCTGATTTCAGTTGTCATAAGGCATTTTACTTCTTGTGTTGACACCAGCAGTTCAGGTCAGCCCAGCAGAAGTTGTTCCATGTTTCTCCATGTTAGGTGCTCTTCTTGTCATACCTGGCACTGTGATTCCTTGGATTGAGTAATCCCTTTTATCTGTGGTGATCCTGGCAGAGGGCGTGATCCCCCTCCTCTAAAGACTTGGGAAGGAATGGCTGCTCCCAAACTCTGGCACTTTGAGCACAACCTGATGAAAAACTTGGAGGAAGGCAAGGACGCCTCTTTTTCTGATGTGTTTTCTCCCATCCTTTAATTTATCAAACCCAGGTAGGGTTTGTTTGAAAATCTCATTGTGTGGAAACTGGCTCTGCCTTTAGCCAGCCGCTGATTCCTCCTCTCTGCTCAGCCTCCTCCAGGCTCTCCCTGAAACTCTCTTTGGTGGGTTAACCATCACCCAAGGGGCTTTTACAAACCCTGCCAGGTTCCCTCCCAAGCCATCACCCTGCTGTGTGTTCCCACGGGGCACAAACCTGGTAAACAAATCGCTTTGTCACGCTCAAGCCTCGTCCTTTCACCAGGCACCGTCATTTTCCTGTGAGAGCCTCTGCCGCAGCTCGCCTCATGCTTGAATACTTTGCTGAATATGATGGACTCAAACATGTGCTAAGTGCTTTGCTGAACTGGGTCTTCCTCCTGATTTATGCCAGGGTAGATTAAAATAGAATCAGCTCCTTAAGTGGTCCGTGCCGTGTGTTGTCAGCGCACCGAGACACCGCGACAGCGCTCGTGTTTTAATTAAAGGTTCCACCTATTTACACGGAGTCAATCAATCTCAGCACAAAAATGTCCTTGCAGTGGATTAGCACCATAGTGCAGGCAAATGGCATTAAGCACAAATGGCTTTCTTGGAGAAGTAATTCATCTGCATGGAAATGAAAAATACAATTATTTTAACTGATGCTGTGGTGTAATCAATCACGCCGCCTGCCCCCTGTGTGTGCAGGGATTTGCTGGCTCTTTTGGCTCTGAGATGGGATGGCAGTGCTCATACTGGTGAGGTGAGTACCCAAAGGGGTCCCAAAAAACACCACCTGGCTCATGGGCTCATGGACATCATGGGCTTCCAGATCCAGGGATAGAATTTGAAGCTGGGCTCAAATCCCTGCAATGCTGTTAATGTGTAGAGCAGAAATGAGCAGAACGTGGCTTCGCTGATAGGGTTTTAGTGGGCTCAAGGCTAATGGGTGTTTTATTGGAAAACACAGCATTCCAGCCTGTTGGAACAGCAATAAGGGAATCTATGGGCCATCATTAATATACTCCTGGTGATTAAAATCATTCTTCCCTCAGACCTGCATCTCAACACACTCAAGGCATTTATTAGGGGTCTATTATATGCCCACTTCAATCTTACTGCTTAATTTGAACACTAATTAACATCATCATGCCTTCTAAAGCACAAATGGTAGGATTTCATTATCTCCATGCTCTGTCTGCAAGCAGAGAGAGCTGAGCTTCACCTGGAAAACCTCCTTGGACTCATGGGGCCAGGAAAGGTTCCATGCCCATGTCCCACCTCCCAGGTCTCACATTTAGGGGGGAAGTTGGTGGGAATGACTTCATTTTTCGAGGCTCTGGGGCAGTAGCCAGCAGGACAGCTTAGATGTCTAAACACTGCCTAATTATCTGACTGAACAGGGGCCCAGGGCTTGGGTTTGCTGCTGCTGTGAACTTTGCTCACTCTCACTGGCTTGCCAGTGCAGGGGGAAGGCAGAGCCAACCCAAAATGGAAAGGTTTGCTGGTTCCAGCTCTCCCCTGTGCATTGTGCTGCCTTCTCAGAAAGGATAGAGTTCATACAACCCTTGAAAGTCAGTGAGGGGTGTTCTCCCCATCTACATTTCTTAAAATAAATTTCCTCTGCTGCAGTTCAAGCTCTACCTCCTTCCCAGCAGTAGGAAAAAGGAACACCAACTCTGTCTGAAGGAGACTTTTATAGATTTGGAGGCTTTTATCATCTCTCCCTGAGGCTTTTCTACTCTCTAAACTGAATTATGATCATTCCTTCTGCATGTCCCTATGGGGCAAGAACTTGCTCTGTCTCCCTGTCCCCCTCCATTTCAGCTCCTCCAGCTCCTTCCCACTTAGGCACTGTTTCTACTGCTGTCACCTCTGGCAATAGCTCCTACTGGGACATTGGCTTCCCTCTACTCCAAAACAGGATTTTTTTTCCTTCATGTTATAATTTCTAGGTCCTTTTCTACCTCTTAGGGCTGCTGCCTAAGGACTCATTTAGTGTTTTGTGTTTTTACAGCTAATTATTCATAGTTAAATGCTGAAGGCTCTCAGGCTGCTGGGCTGCTGCCTGTTTTTTTTAATACTGCTCCTCCACTTTTCCAACTCTTCTTGGTGATATTTGAGCTTCTCTAGAGTCTAATAAGTTCTATTATTAGTCATTTGAAACAGCAATAGTCTCCCATTTGACAGCATCCCCAGTAGTTTGAATACTGAACATGAGGAAAAGCATTAGAGGGAAAACCTGCCTGCTGGGGAGGGAATGTCCTGCTCTCTGCTGCTTCCAGGCTTTGCAGCAGTTAGTTTTCCTTCTCAGAAACGCATTTGTCACCACCTCCTTGGCACTGCTGTACCTGAGAGGTGGGAGGAGGCTGTATGAGTCCCTCTGTGCCCCGGTGCAGCAGTCAGTGGCTTTGCAGAGAGCTAAAGTGACAGCAGCTCAGGGCCAGAGCAGTCCCCACAGCATTAATACTTAAGAAGAATCTGGGTTGCCATCAGCTAGGCAAAGTTTGGGGATGCTCTTTTCCCCTTTGGGACTGCTCTCTTTGTCCTGTTGGCTCAGACTGAGTGCAGCATCAGTTTAATTCTGATCCATCCCCTGTCAGGAGGCTGTCAGTGCTTTTGCAAGGGATTTGACACTGTATATACTCCTTTCGCTGCCAGCTTGGTACGATCGTGCCCTGCCATGATCTGAGGTTTGGCCTTCACAGCTGATGCATGGACTGGTGTGAGGAAGCAGCAAAATTAAGTCCAATTTCTCAGCACAGAGAAGCAGCCCCCAGAGCGAGCTCCATCTCAGCAGCAGGCACAGCTTCCTCTGGAACAGCAAAGACAGACAAGGTGTTGGTATGAATAAAACCTGGGTGCCAGGGAGAGGCTGTCAGTGACATTACTGCCTGTCACACGTGTGTAAAGTCATCAAACAGCGGGTGGGCGGCCGTGACAGCTCTGGGAAAGACATCTCTATTAGCTCAGCGCCGCGCTGGGGCGAGGCTGCAGCGTGCTAAGGGCAGCCAGGCTGCTCCACTTAAGGTGGAAAATGATATATATTCGGCAACGCGAGTAATTTGATTTGGCTGAGCTTCACAGCGCTTTGGAATCTGATGTGAGTCTTCCTACTATTGGATACTGCCCCAGATTCCCAGTGCTGCAGCATATTGCATCTCCCTTTTGGGCTGTGTGGAGTAAATGAGCTTCTGAGCATGATGGTAAGGATTTTGTACCCAGATGGGCAACTTCTCTCCTCCTCTGTTATAAACTGGATTTTAACTTTGCAAGAAAATATAGCAAGCTGGATATTCCTGCACCATCTGACTTATAAAAACAGCCAGTGATTGCATCCAGAGGCTTTTTTTTTCTGTCCCAAAATTTTCTGCCCATCTCAGATTACACCTGCTTTCTAGAAATAGCCTGGTTTGGTACTGGAAGGGTTTCCAGGAGCAGGATGTGTTGTCCATGAAGTGATTGAGGTGCAACTCCTACAGCAGAGAGGCGTGGATGTGATGGAATACACTGGCATCCTCACAGCTGGATTACCAATGACTGAGCTTGAGACCTGAAAATCATCCGTTTAAGGAGGTGAAGATCTAACTGGAGCCACTGTGGGCACCTGGAGAACAAGCAGGCTGTGTGAGCTGGAAAGGAGGGAGCAGTGCTGTGAAACCAGTTTGAAATGCATCTCTGCTTGAAATGAGCTGTGTGTGCCAGCAGCTGGATGTTGTCTAGCTGCAGCCACCTTGTTAAACTGCTTTTCTTCCCCTGCTAGAGCCAGGACTGGGTTTGCTCAAGCTCAATGGTTCGTGTCAGCACAGAGCTGGGTGAGAGCTCAGAGGCAGCGGTGGGGCTGGCGCAGAGAGATGCTGTCCCCTCCTCGAACCATCTGGGAATGGCCCAGCCTTGGGGACAGTGAGGTGACAACCACAGTGCAGCAAACCCCGCTCCAGGCAGAGCACGATGAGGACATGCACCAGCTGCCTGCTCCCAGGAGCCCGCCCACGCCGCCAGCAACACCCTCGGATTTTGTGCCAACTTTTAATTGCATGAATTTAATTATAGGGATTTTCTGGCTGTGTCGGGGGCTGTGAGCATCTCCCCTGCAGCTGGGAGCATGCAGCTCCCTGTGCAGCCAAAGCAGAGGCAGCAGCAGGGGAGATCAGAGCAGGGAGAGCAGGTGGCCCCAGCCCTGCTGTCACTTGGCCAGAGGTGCTCTGTGGCCTCCAGCTGAGCTGATTAGGAAATCCTCTTCTTTCTGGAATCTTGGGTGTTTTTCTGCAGAACACCTTCAGCAGTGGGCCATCAGTCCTGCTTTTCCCTGAGCCTCCTCTATCCCGATGGTTTGGAGCTTGCAGAAGAGCTGGGGTCTATCAATGGATGAACTCAATCCATGGTGGTGGCACTGCCACCAGTGCTCTGTACGGCCAAAGCCACCAGTGCTCTGTATGGCCAAAGCCATTCTCTGCATAACTGTGCCTTCCTCAGGCTTACAATGAGCTCTAAAATCAGGCCAACTCTCCTGGATCAAGGATGGCTGGAAGAAGAGATGAGCAGACGATGGGTGACCATGGAAGCCTTCTAGGAGATCCCTGCCCTCTCCCTCCTCGCTGCCTGTGCATCCAGGTGGATGCTGGAAAGCTGTTTCTGGCTGTGCCACCAGAGATGAGCACATCTGTGGGTTTCAGGCAGTTTTTGCCCCCGTGGCTTGAAGCTGAGCTGGCAGTTTGGGGTGAGGAGCAGTTTAACTCCTCCTGTCCCCTGGGGTGTTTTGCTCTGCCACCTCTTGACCTCCAGGTCCCTGCAGTAATAAGGTCAGCACGTGGAGCAGCTCTGCTTTCCTCCCACCAGCCCTTCCCTCTCAGGGGTCCCTGGGGCTTTCACTGCTTATTCCTGCCATTTTCCCACTTTGCACTGTTTAAAAACAAGCAAGCAAGAGCTCCCTGGAGCCAGCCGCTCATTTGCTGGCAAGGACTGCCAGTTAATCAATTAGAGCTCTGTGAACGTATTTGCAGCAGGGTGGATGATTAAGATGCTTTCTATCTCTAATGCATGCCTGGGGGAGGCTTGCCTGCCTGCTAAGGGCAGGTGTGTTGGGTTGGAGGTCCTGAAATTCTGCTTTTATAGGTCTTGGAATAAAGGAGTTGGATATTCAGGACAATGAGGGAAGGGGAAGAGGTTTGGCAAAAATCAGTGTTTTCCTAATGGATGTTATTACCTGAGCCACTCTCCAGGGCAGGATTTGCTGATCTGCTCAGAAGTGGCTCTGGGGAAACATCCCCTCAGGGACCATCATGTGAAGAAGAGGTGGCTCATGTGGGCAGTGAATAAAATGGGCTGATGGGGAGGAGAGTCAGGAAAATTGACAGAAAAGGCACTGCTGAGGCCAGCACTGAAAACAGCACCAGAAGTGTTTGTACCCAGGCTAAAAATCATCACTGTCACTAACTGAGGTTCATGCTTGTGATTTTACACTGCTGTCAGAGCAAACCTCAGCTCTGGGAGCCTGTCAGCCCTTCTAAGCACTGCTTTAATTCCCACCACCGATCTTCATTTCCAGGCATGAATTTGGTTCATTCCAGAGCCTTAAGCAGGGGAATCAAAGCACAAAAACCATTCTCTAAC
The DNA here is from genome assembly GCA_009812075.1 of Sialia sialis. Lineage (NCBI taxonomy): Eukaryota > Metazoa > Chordata > Aves > Passeriformes > Turdidae > Sialia > Sialia sialis. The sequence goes on along the minus strand of VRYO01000638.1, from coordinate 16,981,258 downwards.
TGAACCAAAAAAAAGGTGCAAGGTCCTTGTTGGGTCTGTGTTATTTTGGGCATTGCAGTGGATTAATGAGAAGTTCATTTTCATGAACCTGATGTGCCATAAATTGTAGAATGTAAAATGAAAATTGCACTCCTGCTTACATTTAGGGAAGTCAGGTACCAGCCCCTGAGCTGGCCACCAGCTCAAAATTCACAATAAGTCAAGCCAAAGAAGTCTTTGCTCTGGCACAATTTACTGATTTAATAGGAAGACTATTAGAGTATCAAAGGGTGACAGTGACTGGCTCAGGTTTGATATTTAGTTAGATATTATGGTTTTTGGAAAGAGCAAGATCCAAATGTTGGCCCAGGGCAGGAACCCTGGCTGAGGAGGACTTTGCAGCACGGTGCTGTGGGTATGGAGCTATTTCATGGCTGGAAATTCCGGGGGAGAAGGAAGAAGCGGCTGAATTTGGGAGATGGAAACTGAGGCATCCGCACAGGTGGGAGCTGCTCAGTGCAGAACCCAGCGTGGCTGGGGGTGCTGGCATGGGGAGATGAAGCAGGGAGAAGGGGCAGATGGAGCAGAGGCAAATGGGGAATGCACGTTCTGCCAGGAGCACATTGCATCCCCAGCACAGCCCTAGGGAAAACATGGCTCTTTATAAATCATAAAAACAAACCCACCAATCTGCCCACGCGCTAGGAATATTTGAAAATAATTAATTGAGCCAATTACTGATTTAAAAGTCATTATATATTTACTACTTTGATAACAAGGTTTCAGATTATCACTTAGACCATAAAATAAACTAAAAGTGTGGTGGCCAGAGCCCTGCCCTACAGCTACCACCAGAGAGCATCCTTGTATACTTTTTCTGTGTAAAAAACAGCACCAAGCTGGGAAATAACCCATCTTTCAGCAGCCTGTCTCTTTTTAAGTGCTTCCCAGTCAGTAAAGATACAATAATTGAAAGTTGTCTATCAATCATGTTAGCAGACAAAACAACATTATTTCTCTTCTCTTTTTCTCCGAAGCACTGGAGCTTGATTGGCTCAACAATGCGAACAAAGGCACCAAGTCAAAAATCCCACTTAAATGTTTTCAGGTATAAAAGCACATCATCTTTGGGGAGGGAAGCTGCAAAATTCATTGTTTAGAAGCGTTCTAGGGGAATGCTCAAAAGGCCAAAAAAAAAAAAAAAAAAAATGTGGAGAATAGACTATGTATCTTTGGGGATGAATTAAAAATCCTGACAGGAAATTTGCATGTCTGCATGTCTGTAGCCCCCTTATCTGAAGCAACTGATTTGACCAGAGAAACAGGGCAGGGGATCAAGCTCTGACTTCTTTTAGTGCTTTCTTGGAGTGTAAAATGATGCTAAATCTAGGTTTGCACAAATCCCTGTGGATGGAGGGCAGGAGTGCTGGGACAGCCTGTGCCTGTGAAGCACTGCCTAAATGATGCTTTTATTTTCCTTTTTTGCCTTCCAAGATCCAGGCTCTCCAGAGGTGCAGCAGTCACCTTGGAGCTCCTCCTCAGTTTTTAGGTGCATTTTGTTGTTCTCATCACACATTTTCCCCCAGAAATCCTTGACTGGGCTGTGGCAGGGGCTGTGTGCATGGGTGGCACTCTGCAGGGTTGGGGCAGGGGCTGCTCCTATGGCCCACAAACAATTTTGCTTTGCAGGGAACAGCTTCCAATGTTTATTTCTCTTGACCCAGGGCTTTCTGTGGAGAGCTCCTAAGTGGTTTCAGTAAAAAAAAAAAAATGATTTGTTGGCTACAGGTCTGAAAAGTGGCAGCTCCTCCAGGCTAACAGGAACCTGTTGTCCAGGCAGGATCACACAGTAAAAGGTTTGCCAGAATTTTCTGCTTCTTTCAGGGCAGATTCTGCATTGCTGCTTGCTGTGCTTGTTTTTGCAGCAGCGTTTGTGCTTTTATATATACATTTATACAAACTAATTTATCAGAGGATGCTGAAACTGATGGTTAGTCCATGGAAGAGCAGAAGACAGAGCTCTCAGTGCAAATCATTTCCCTTTCTCAGTCAGTCAGGGAAAAAAAGGAAATAAATGAGCAGTGAGATGCACCATCACTTTTATAATCACTTGAGCAAGAGCAGGAGCAGCTCTCTGTGAGTCACAGCAGCGCTGCTGCTTCCCTTTGCAGACATTAACCAGTGGTTTTAGGGAGGTTTGAAATTAGTGGTCTGTTAGTTACTGTGTGTTTCACTCCCTGTGCAGCCTGCTGGGAATGCCACAGCCTTTATAGCTCATAGACACTATCCCCAAGATGACTTTTAGCTCTGGGTGAGTGCAGTTTGGGTAACTAAAATGCAGACAGCATTTTAAAACGTGGCCATTGCACCTTGGTGCCTCACACCTGTGATGCTCATTGCCTCCACCAAGTGTTGTTCAAGTTCATTTGGGATTTTACTGAATGTTTAGGGGGTGGGAGGAGGTGTCTGAGCTGCTTTTTTCCTGGTGTGGTCCAGGCTAGGAAAATGCTTCAGTTATGCTGAAACCAGGGTTTCCTTCAGCTGAAGTCTTTGAACTGTGAAGTCACCACAGACCAAACACATTTCCAGAAGTTCTCATCATGTGTGGTTCTGGTCAGACGGGCAAAAAGATTCAATCTGTGGTTGCAATATTTTAGTTTCCTTTCTCCTCCCTACAGAAGTTTCCTTTTCAGATGATTTTCTGAGCTAATTCCAATTCTGTTGCAAGAAACTCATAAAGCTGTTATTGCTCAGTCACTCTCAGTCTCCTTGCTAATATAATGCAAGGATAAGCAAAGTTCATGGAAACTGCCTACACTGGAGGAACGAAACAAGAAGACATTTCTGAGCACTGCAGGTTTTTCAAAGCTTCTTTGTTCAGAGATAGGGAAAACAACCTGCAAAACCTCACCCTGACAAAGGGAGCTGCAGATTTAAGGCTACTGAAAAAGAGTCATCTCTCCAGATGTAGGTTGGCATGTGGGTTCACAATTGCAAATATGATTTGTGATTCATCCCAGCACTCTGGGATGATGAGGGGAGAGAGGATCTATATTAGGACAAACCTTGAGTGACGAGGGACAGCTCACAACTTGAAGAACATGGAGAGTGAGGTCATTTGAGATGAAATGCTTCAGCATTGCCAAGCACATGCTAATTTACTGAAAGAGTAGAAATTTAAAGTGATTTTCATAAGAGGAAATATTAATTTGCCAGCAGACAGGAATCTGTGAGTTTGTTTTGGGCTTGGAGCAGCGTTTTGCCAGCCCAGCAGATACTGCTCCAGAGCACACTGCTCCCTCTGCATTCTCCTGTGCCTTCAGAGGCACCACACAACCGTGAATGGAAAATAATGGCTCTCCTTGAGAGGCACCTTATGCCAAGAGCATGGTAATTTTCCAAATAAATCAGTTAAAAGGCTCTTTTCAACCATATTGTGATGTAAATGCAAACTCTTGTGATTCAAACTGTGCAGTACCCTTTAACTGAGGCATAAGAAGATTTTTCTCTGATTTTCACATTTAGCTGTAGCTTTTATCCAGGAGGCTGCTGATTTGCTACTTTGGAGATAAGATACAGGACATAGAGAACCATCAGCTTGATCATTTTGGCATTTCCAGGGGTGCAGCTTTGTGATCCCACAGCCAGCACAGATGTCTCTGTGCTGTCCTTTGCCTCTTGTTTGAGCTGCCTGAAGGAATTTTCCCCCCTCTCGGATCTCAAGAGAGATGGAAGTCCTGAAGACATCCCTTCTTGGTGCTCCACCTCCAGAGGAACACCTTGGCTGGCCAGTGGCTTAGGCAGGTGGTGTCACCTGTGGCAATGGCCAGTTGGAGTGGGAAAAAGAAATTCTGTCAGGGAAGAGTGGGGGGATTTCATCTGGGAGAAGCAATGTGGGCATTTTATTGGCGGTGATGCCAAGCACCTGCCTCAGTTTTGTCTCTCCTGGGTTTCTGTGGCTGCCCTGAGCTCTGGATGCACCCAGATCCCCCCAGTCCGTGGTTCTGTCGTGCAGACTCTCTCCCTGTCAGAGGGATTACCAGCTGCTTTGAATACACTCATGCAAAGCAGAGATCTAAGCCTCAAACTTCCATCTGTGCACAATAAAACATCTTCACTGGCTGAATGTGACCAATTTAGTGATTACTATTGGGAGAGCATGGTCTCTCCAAGTCCTCCAGCTGCTCCACCATGGAAAGCCTCTTGCCTTAATGTAAAGGGCTGCAGCCATTTCCTGTGTGGTTTTTATCTAATTTTGTTACAATAATTCAGCAAGTCCACTTTGGCCAGCTGTTCTTCAGGCCTCCTGGCCCACATGGTTTATGCACTGCTGCTGGTGATGATGTTGAATCAATCTTTACTACAATTTTGCATCTGTCCTCAGCTCTTGGAGCCATTCCAGCAGTTCTCAATATTCCAGCAGCTCTCAATACACAGCTGATAATTTCACAGCACTCCCCACAGTGATCCACCAGCCTGCGAAACCTCCTCCCTGTGCTCCAGTTCCTCACTTCCCAGGCTGGGGATAGACACTGAAAATATTGTACAAGTGACACTTCCAATAAATCAGCAGTTATTTAAACTCCTGGTGGTCATTCACAGGCCTGGTGGGCTTTGCCTGGCATCTCCTCCCAGATCAGGATGTGGATTTGTCTAAACCCAGATGCAGCATTGTCCTAGGTCTGTTTTCAGCAAAAGCTCAGACATCTAGGGCAACTCCATAGGGTGGACAAGACCATGAAATGATTCTTAAGATGTCTTTGGGATGTTTATCCTGGAGAAAGGAAGGCTCTGGGGAGACCTTTTTGTGGCCTTTCAATACAAGAAAGATGGGGGCAGACAGGGCCTGTTGTGATAGGAAAAAGGCTGATGATTTAAATGAAAAGAAGGCAGATCCCTTAGATCCTAGGTAAATTTTTTACAAACATGGTGGTGATGCCCTGGCACAGGGTGCCCAGAGAAGCTGTGGCTGCCCCTGGATCCCTGGAATGTCCAAGGCCAGGTTGGACACTGGAGCAGCCTGGGACAGTGGGAGGTGTCCCTGCCATGGCAGGGCACGGATTGAGATGATCTTTAAGACATCTTCCAACCCAAAGCATTCCACGAGCCCCAGGATAGATCAAAAGATCCTGGCTCCCTTTCCCTGCCTCCCTTTTGCTCCCCAGTGTCTCCTCTCCTGGGCCCACGTGATGCAAGCAGAGATCAAAATCCCCCCAAATGAAAATGTTGTCATTGCTCACTTTGCTATTCCTCAAACCCAGGGTTGGCCCCTGATTTCCTGGTTTCTTTCAAGTATTCTCCCACTCTGTGCCACATTTCCTGCTGCAGTGCCCTGTTGTGCTCACTCCCCTTTTTTTTCTTCTGGATTTGGGCTCTGTCTTGCAGAGGCACTTGGCAAATATCACAGTGAGGAAGCCCCAGCTTTGCTCTCTTTTTCCTCTCCAGAAACATGGATGAGCATGCAGCAGCTCTTGCTTTTCTGTGCCTTGATATTCCCTTCCAGCGGAGAGGAAAAGCCTGGCTGCAGCTTTCTGCATGCTGTAATGTCCAAAATCCTCACAGAGATGCTGAGGCATTGGTCCACACTGTAATCACTGAAGGATTACAACCAGTGTCACTCCATATTAGTGGGATTATTAAGTAAAATTGGCTTACAGGATCCAGCCTGCTGGCAGCTCACCCCAGCAGAGCAACAGCTGCACATCCCTTCTGCCACCCACCCTGCACTGCCTTCCTGCCACGCTTCCCATTGATTTTAAATTTCTCTATTCACTTCTCAAGGGCCTGGGGTTTTCCTGTGCCATTGATTTATTGCTTTCCTGGGAGTAAGGACAAGCTTCAGGATCTTCATTCATCAGATGGCTGTTGTTAGTGTCAGGGTTTTGTCCACAGATTTCAGCAGTGGAATGATCCTGGCCTGGCATCAGGGGTGTTCAGTCAAAATTTAATGCCTGTTAATTCTTAACAACTGGTTTTGCTTGCTCTAAACCATCTCAATTTGTAGCAGAGGTGGTCACTGCATTATACTTGGTTCCCTCTTGCTGGCACTGGGGTCATGTGCAGTGCAGGACAGGTTATGGGAAGATGCTGCCCAGCATCCTCCAAATTTGGGAGAAGACATTAGGAACTGTTTTGGCCTTTACATTGATGCCTGCTCCAGCACGAGCAGTGTGCTGAACAGCCTGGAGGTGGAGAGACCCTTTTCTGAGCTTATTACTTCCCTTCTTCAGGCTTTCAGAAAGGGGGGAGGAAAAGCATCAGACTTTTCCAGCTCTCCAGATGTAAGGAATCTTAGAAAGTTTCAGAGGGCAATGGTGCCAGGGAGGGCTCAGTGAGGATGTGTGAGGTTCAGTACAGCAAGAGAGTGCTGTGCTGTGCTGGACACCCAGAAAAATAGGTGAAGAGTATGTAAAAGTTCTGCTGCTCCAGTTTGAGCCTACCTTTAATGAAATTCTTGTCCTCCCTTTCCCATCATTGGGATGTGTAACTGTTTGGGTTTTTTTTCTTATTAATGATGAAGTAATTGGTTCCAGTGCAGGGTCTGTGTCCATTAGCACATCTGCCCAAACACTTGTACTTTCTGATACACACTCTGTGTACAAGAAACACATTTGTTCCTTGCCTGAGTACGTGCCTTATCTAATCCACCCCATCTTCCTATCTGAATTTTAAAAAGAAAATTAATGATGAAGATTATTGCACCATGAAAATAACAATGCTAATTGATCATCAGCATAGCCTTGTCTCGGGGATGTTTCTGGAAGTTTCTTTGGTGAATTCTTCAGTACATGAAGGCTCTGTTGTTTAACAGAGTCCTCAGGCAAAGGCCCCCTTGACTTGGCCAAGGTTTATAATTCAGTATTATCAAAGAATTGAGTGCAGCCCATTTTTAATTCAGACTTGCCACTGCCATAGCAATAACCTTTGCTTCCCTCTGAGGCTGGATACAGTGCTTGAGCCACACTCCTCTTTCCCATTTTGCCCAGAAGGTCCATTCCCTCCAGCAGCCAGGCTGGGGAAATCTGGGGAAAAGCACAGAGAAAGTTTAGTCACTGCTAAACACAAGGCAGGTGCCCTGCTGGAAACTGAGGAGGAAAAAAATAACCCTGTAACCCTTGGTTATGAAAATCATAGAACACAGATAAAAATTAATACAAGACAAAAGAGGGCTGAGATGACTCAGGTCTTGCCTAAGGAATTTAATTGAAAACTGCAACTTTGGGAAGAGCTGGCTTGTTTTGCTCCATGTTTGTGTAAGCAGCCAGCCTGAGGATTACTGGGAGCACAAGGCTGTGCCTGGCATCCTTCCAGAGGGGGAGCGTGAGGCTGGAGCTGCATGAGTCTCCTCTGCTGTGCAGGGGAGCTTTGCTAAGCTGCCTGACACCACTTGATCCTTCTGGATATGGAGAGGAGCTTTCCATCATCTGCAAAAAATTAGAGGTTGTGTGAGCAGCGTCACGAGGAATATCTGTCAGGGAATCGGGCAGTGCTGTGCAGCTCTCCCCTGGCTCAGGTGCTGCAGAGCAGCTCGTGCTGCACACCTGGATCTGAGCCGTGCCCACACACCCATCCCTCAGAGCTCTGAGAGTCCCAGAAATGTCCAGCAGATGTTTCACACCCTCCTGTGCTGCCAGAGAGAGATGGGCAGCTGGGATGGGTTGAGTGTGGAACCCCAAGGGAGCCCCAGCCCTGGTTAAAACCTGTCCTTGTGACAGCTCCTGGACGTGCTCTGAGCTCCACCAGCTCCTGCAGGGCAGCACATCACCCTGGGCCAAGTGCGTGTTCTGTCCAAGCACCAGGGGGATGGGGAGCATCCTGGGGTGATGGGGCTGGGCTGGAGCCCGAGATCCCAGGAGGAGGCAGAGGTTGGAGAGAGGACACAACTTCACGTCACACGCCAAACATCCTTGGCCCAGGGACGTTGTCTGAGCAAAAAAATGGAACCCATTAGGGTCTGGTTTTGCTGTGGTGAAAAAGAAAAAAAGTTTATTGTCTGTTTCACGTAAAAAGGGTGAAATATGATGCAGGTATCAGGCTAATCCCTTGCAGAATTAGATTAACAAGGAGCAGTCAGTGCAGTCCAAAGGGCAAAAAGCATTTGCAAGACATCCTTTATGTCTTAACAATTCCTACCAGTCCAGTGAGAAAGTCCCAGGGAAATCCTGAATTTCCCCAGAGATAATTGTGGTGCTTTCCCTTTTTTCTTGTCTAAATCACCCTTCCCGTCTCAGCTCTTGGAGGGAGCCCCTTTGTTTTGCCTTATTTCAGCTTCTGGTGCAACCTGAGGAGCGGTGCCAGTGCTTGCCTTGCTGCTTTTGGAGCCCATTCCTTGCTGAGCACACGGTGGTGCTCCCAAAAACCACATTGCACACAGCTAGAGCATGGCTGCATCTCACTTACTCTCTGCATTGCAAACTCTGTGCAGAGGGTGAAATAAATAAATGAATAAATCATTGGCATTGTAGCACTGCAGACAGCTGGAAACATGATATAAATACTAAAGGCTGGATCTGTGCTTCCCAGCAGTGTTTGATGTGGGTCACAGACACAGCTCCCCAAAGGGGCTTGTTCTCCCTGAGGACCTGATTTATGCCAGGGCTGCAGATCAAAAGCCAGGATGTGGTGCTGCACAGCTCTAATAGTGGATGTCCAAATTTCCTTCAGCTCCAGGTCTGCTGAGACAATGCTAAAATTCAGCCACTGGCAGACCAGGATTGAAATGATTTGTGTTGGCTGGCTTAGGGAGGGGATTCACTGTTTTCATCACATGCCAGCTCTGCTTCAGCCACATATGGAGAAAAAGAAGAGGCTTTATAAGTCTTTATGAATTGGCTGGATACCAGAGCCTGAGCCCTGCTGGATGTGGGGCTTTATCCTTACAAAACTCATCTTATAGCTGTGGATAGGAGTGGGTCTGGATTTGCCCCATCCACCCTAGGACTGCTGCAAGTGTTGATGAGAGCTCCAAAAAAATCATTGTATCAAGCTCTGAAGTGACTGATGCGTTGTTAACAGGTTCTGTTATTTACTTCTGAATATTTATCATGTAACCATTGAGCAGAGTGGCTCTTAGCACAGAGGAGTGTTTTCCCCTGCATCAGTTCCTTGCTGGTTAACCACACTGGGGGCACCTCTCAGCTCCAAGGACACCAAACTGTGAACTCCTCCTCTGGCACGAGGCCATCCTGCAGATCCATGTGCTGCTCCCACACTCGAGATCCCCAGCATGACGTGGTCCCCAGCCTTTGCTGGCTGTCACAACCTGAGACCACAGCATGAGATTTCTTCCACTGGTGAATCTGCATGTCTGAGTATTCAGGATTGTGCCCTCCAGGAGACAACATCTAAACTATACATCACTGCAGATTAGTCTAGAGCTTCCACAAATATGAATTTAAACAGTCTATTATCTCAAAGCACTGTTAATGTTTTTATTTCCACTTCCTAGATGCATGCTCCATACTGAACATCCTCCAAGTTCATTAGCTTCCATTTCATGTTGCATAAATTTGTAGTCTGCTCTTCTAAAGAGAAAATGAAACCTGACTGTGAAATTTACTGAACAATTGCTCCAATGTAGCTTAATTAGTATCTTGCAAGGATTTTGCAAGCATCTGAGATGGCTTGGAATGCTTGAGTCATTTTATTACGAGATTTAGGGTTAATATCTCAGATTAATAATACATATGAATGTTTATTAAACTCTAGGCAGCACTTTAAAACAACAAAAAATGGTTATCATATTTATAACAGCCTCAAGGAAGAGAAACTTGCAAGGCACTCAGGCTCTGCTCTCTTTTTCTCTGTGCTGAGTTGCTGCTGGAATGATGATGGAGGCTGAACTGTGAGGAGGACAGGCTTCATGTCATGGACTGCTCTGGCACTCCCAGGTGTTCTGCTGGGAACAAGTAGATGGCAAACTTTAAATCAGACCTGGAGAGGGGAGAAGGGGTCTGCTGTTGGCAAGGGAGTTGCTTCAAAACTATAATTTCCTATGAGAGTGTTCAAGATGGGCCCTAAACTTCCAGGCATGAAGAGCCACCCTTTGCTAAAGGACACCTTAACCATCATTTGACATGTTTTGGGGGTTTGTTAATCTGAGTAAACTGGTTCTTGGTTGCTTTTTTGTGCCCCAGCAGCCCATAATGCTGATTCAGTGCAGCTTTCTGACCCCTCCAGCACTTGCTGGGTCACACAGCAGCTCATGTACAAACCAGTGTGGGTTTTACATCTGTGCATTCAGACTCACACGTCCCTGATTTAAACATCCCTGCCAGGAACACCTTGTTAACAGGCAGCACTTCATGTGCTGCCATAAAAACAAGAACAAGTCTTCCAATGTGGAGATCTCAAACTTCCTGGACTGAGTTTTCTTAAAGTTAGGAGATCAAATTTTCTCCACATTTAAGTGAGATCAGCAGCATCAAAAATACAGCAATGCACCCATTTATGTCAGCAGAGACTCTTAGCCAGGCACTGAGATGCACTCCTGCCTGCTGGAGAGAGGGAGAAGGAAGAAAGCAATGCAAGTTAAATAAAGAAAACAATGTCTAGCTTGGAAGTGAAGCAAATTTAAAACTGGTGCAACAACATGGCAGAGTGTAGGACCACTGGAAAGGTCCAGCAGGTGGGATTAATCCATGGGCTGCTCTCCACCTCCACTGCAAGTGCCACATCAGGCTGGCTAGGGAAGGACAAACTTCACCATCAAGCCATCACAGGGCTTGCAACGGTGACGAATGCAAATGCATTCAGCTCAGCCCTGTGTGTAAAGGCTGTGTATAACTCATTAATTTGGGGTTTGTGAGGCACATTAGCCCGGTGCTGGCTCTCTCCATGGGACTGAATTTCCTTTAAACTGCTTTCACGTGGTGTGCAAACTGGAAACAGGCGGGTCAGTGATGCTCACAGCGGGGCCTGCCGTGGAGCAGCAGCTCCAGGATGACTCAGAAAAACAACCTTGTCATCCCGAGTGAGCCAGCCAGGGAAGGGGGAAAGCAGGGGAACCAAAGGGGGCTCACACCCCAGCCAGGCTGGGAGCTGTGGCAGGCTCCCAGGGGAAGGGGCTCTCATGGATGCTCCCACTGCCGTGCTATCCCAGACTGATTGATCCTGTGAGTGAGATGAGGAGGAGCTGATGGGAGGAAAGGCTTTATTCTTTGCCAATTTATTCACTGAGGCTTGTGCAGTGCATCCAAGATCCCCCTCTTCTAGGTCTGGAGGTGGGAGATGGTGGGAGAGCAGGGCACAACACCCAGGACATGCTTCAGCAGGTTTTGTTTGTGATATTCCCAGCCCTTCCAGCCCAGCCTCTGCCCTTCTTGCTCCATCTCCCATCCAGCCCATCAGAAACTTCTCGGAGAGTTGTCACTGAATGGTGCAGGGGGATGGGATGTGCTGAGCTGCACAGAGCTTTCTCTGCTTCAGTGCAGAAATTCAGCTGGATCTAGCATGCAGTGAAGGGGGGCTGGGCAACAACCATTTTATACTTTGTCTATTTGGTTATCAGTGGTCTCTGGAAGGAAATGTAGGACCCAACAACCATTTTATACTTTGTCTATTTGGTTATCAGTGGTCTCTGGAAGGAAATGTAGGACCCAACAACCATTTTATACTTTGTCTATTTGGTTATCAGCGGTCTCTGGAAGGAAATGTAGGTCCTGCTAAAAACGGTGCTGGTTCTATTTTTAGTATATCTGGGTCAAGATCTCCCTTTTTATGTCTGTGATCAAATTCATTACCCACTTTCTGGGCATTGCTTTTATCCTCTTGTTATGTTCAACGACAAGGTTAGTGGACCTGACTATGTGTTAACAAAATGGTGTTAACAAAATAAATGAGAAATTGTGATATTGCAGAAACAACTCAAATGCATTCTCTTCAGATTTGGTTATTGGGAAGATTTCTCCATCTAATCAGGGTTGGTTTTTGAGGCTCACTCATTTTGTGCTGCCTGCTCATTTCTGTGTCTATCCAAGTATTTACAATCAAGTAAAATAATTCTAGCACCAAAAACATAAAACCCCAGATCACCCACACGCTCCTAATTTAGCACCTAAATTTCTTGTCCAGCCAGGACAAGCCCAGCAAGTTTAGTTCAAAGATGAGTCTGTGTTGCATGAAGGACTTCCCTCTGCTCCTGCCCCCTCAGCAACACCCAAGACAAACATCCTCCTGCAGCCATCCAAATCAATCTAATTGTAAGCAACAGAAAATGGTGCTTTAAATAAATCTCATTTGCATACTGAGAAAAACTTCTCAGCTTACTGAATATGGAAATTACTAGTGGAAAATTATTTATCGCCTCAGCATCAAAATGCCAGAGGTTGGCTGGTGCCTTTGGGAAAATCAATTGTGATACAGCAATATTTCTCACTTCCCCATATATAATGTGATCTGCCAAATTTAATCCAGTTTTGCATTTGATGGTCCCCAGTAGGATGAAAAGGTGAAGCTAATGTCATATAAACAATGCCAAGCATCATCCCCCATGAAATTTTATGTGACAGTTGAAAGGTGCTGAATTATCCCAAAATAGCCCAGGGACTTCACAGTTCATGCAACCTGGCAGTTTACAACAATGCAAATATTTTGCTGCTCACTTAGCTGCTGTTCTCTCTTTTTAATTGTGGATTCAGTCTCAGTATTTCAACCGAGAAGGTGAGAGAACGGAGGGGGTTCATGCTGTGCTCACTATCCTCAGCTGCAGAGTGAGAATGTGGAGGCAGAGGCAAGCATTTGCTAAGCCCAAATGCCTCCCTCTTCTCACACTGTTGATCAACTAAAAGTCTCATCTGCTGCTATTATAGGGTAATTTCCCCTAAATGTGGTCAGAATGAGAGATTTGTCCAAGGACATATCATGAGCCAAATTTCAGGGTTTTTACCGTGTAAAAAACATATCCTCCCCTTGTGCATTTTCCCTGCCTTCCCAGCTCCTGAGAGCTGTCTCCATTACGTGGGCACACCATCACTAAGGGAACTCCTTGTTTTTCTTGTCATTATCTGCAAAAGGAATCTGATGTATATGTAGGCTGTTAAAGATGTACACATTTATTGAAAATTGTCTGAGTAAGATGAACTGCTGTTGAGAGTATTTGAGTTCAGCCTACAAAGTGCTGCTGGTTCCCAGTCCAAGGAAAAGCCTAGATGTGTTTTTCTGTTTCTTTCAGATTCTCTTGGGCAGAATCACCGCTCTTTGATATCCAAGATCTGTACAAAAAAGTCAAAAAGCCAAATAAACAAACAAAAATAAATATGAGGAGGGCCTACAGAGAGGGATTTGGAAAAATCCTGGTGTGGTTTTATCTGTGCTGAGGTTGCCCAGTCCATCCCAGTGGAGGATGGTGGGGTCAGCAGCATGCGATGGAGAGATGCTGGCTGCAGAGAGGTTGTGACTTCTGGGCTCTTTTCATTCCTTATCCAGATCTGCATCAGAGATCAGCATTGTCTATCAGTCCAAATTTGTCAGGAGCTGCATTTCTATTTATTTTAGTGGGCATAAGGACTTCTAATTCACCTATAACACCTAATTGCCAAAGGAGCTAAGATGGTCTCGATACACAGGACCTTCTGTCCACTCTTTTGGAAGGGGTTTGCTTTGGCTTTTCCCCTCCCTTATCTGCTGCCCACACAGTCCTGGTGTTTTCTCCCATTTTATTTATGGAAATTAGACAGATAATCCTAAAGGCAAAGTTATTGTTAGCCAGTGATGAGACATCTTTAGCTAACCCTGACAAATATCTGTTCAAATACTGATATCTTGCATTTCCAATGTGAAATGGGAATAGCTGCATTACATAAAATATAAGAAGGGAAAGGCATATTATCGTTTTAATGCAACCTTTCCAAACAAATTTGTATTCACATTGTATCCTAACAGAGAGGTGCAGGAAGCAGACAGAAATTTATCTTCTCCAGAGAGTGATAAATCAGTGCCTGGTTCACAGGAACATTTTTCAGACATCTCAAGAGCATCATGCACAAAAATATACATACAATGAATTTCCTGAGTGGACAAGGGCTAGCTGGAATGACGACAACAGCAGGAAGAGCTCAGACCAATAGCAAAAACCTGGCAGGAGAAATCTGAATTATTCCTCTGGAAATGCAGTGAAAGCAGCAAGGAAAAGTTTGTCTGCTCATTAGGCAAATGATTTGTATTTCCTTCACTGCCTGTCCTCAATGTGCCTTTCATGTGGAGTTCAGCTTCCAGGATGCTCAGGGCTCCTGAGGAACTCACTCCCACAGAAGCAACTCTTCCCTGCTGGTTTGAAGAGCTCAGCCTCAGAGAAATTTGAGCCAGTGGAAACTTTTGGAGTTAAGTATCGCTGTCAGGAAGAGGCCAGCTGAGGTCTCTTAAAGAGCATTTAGTAGGAAAACAAACTTCTTTGTGGGACTTGCACCCCTGCAGCCTAATTTCCCCTGACAAGACAGCAGTGGCAGCAGGGTTGTTGGACCAGTGGAGCGGGGACTGTTTTCCTTCCCTTCCTGTAGACATTAACAACTGCTCTCTCCCTTTTAAACAAATCCACACAATGGAAGACAAGTTGTCAAGAAAGATTAAATCAGTCTGTAATGCATCCAAAGCCCAGACTCAGCTTTTGCATCTGAGAGGGCAAAGTTTCCCCAAGATGGGTTGTGCCACCAGCAGTGCTGGCAAGGACGCAGTGCTGGCACGGGAGGAGACAGCATTCCCCTTGGATAACAGGAAAACCTCAGTGGTGATCCTGTGAGCTGTTTTGGGGTGCTGCTTCCCAGATTTTAGGGCAGGTTTCTTCTTCCAGTGACTCTGTAGCCCCAAGGCATTTTCTGACTTGCCTCAGTGCTGCCTCCAAAAAGTTATGTTGAAGCAAAACCAGACAACAATGCAACTCCTGAGAAGGAGAGTCCTGGGCAGGCAATTGATGCTGGGAATGGATTTATGTCAGGTCTGGAAAATCAATGCACAGGAAGGAGAAGTGCTGTACAAATCTGATGACTCTTCACTTGGCCTTTGCTTGTGCAGGAGAAAAATTTTATTGAAGGGACCTAAATTTGGAAAAGCTGAGTTAACATGGTTATCCCAGTGGAATATTTAACGCTGTGTTGCAATTTTCCTCAGTGGATATCAAATGTGTCACAAAGCTTCTGGTGTCGCTGCTGTGTTACAGGTGACCCAATCACACCTTTCTTCTGGCACTTTTGGGACCAGGAGGTCATGTAGGGAAGCTGGTCCCATTGTGGTGAGGGCAGAGACAGGGACTCTGGCACTGTGCTTGGGTCACAGCCTGAGTTTGTCACCCTTTGGGGATGCACAGTTCCTGGGCCACCACCTTCTGCAGGTAATTTCCTTCTGCAGATCCTTTGCTGACTCTTCTTCAAACATGAAGCCACAACTGTAAGCAGCATCATGCACAGAATTTACTGGGGCATTTGCTCTTTATCCTTGCAGTGCAAGTTTTCTGCTTTTCCCCTTCCAATAAGAGCTGTAATGGATACATTAGCATCTAAAATAAACCAGCTAAGAGTGAGTGATTGGCTGGCTTTGTCATAACAAGCCAGGAGGGACCAAGCTTGATGGTACAAAATGCAGAGCAGCAAGTGGGAGCTTCTCTGTGAGTGATTGGGATGTGAAGTGCGTGATGGTGGAGAGCACCAACTGGTAGCAGGGTGGGCTGGGGGAAGAGGAGGTGCAGTTCACCAAGCCATGTCCCCCAAGGGTGAAACAGTGCAAAAACAGCTGGGTCTCTCGATTTGACTTTGGATTTTTTTTTCTCAGGAGGATGTTGGAGGGATGGGGAAAATCTCCAGACCTACGCAGGTGGTGCAGAGGAACATCTCCCAGCCCAGGCTGTCTCCTGTGGGGTTAAGCTGTGGTGGAGAAGCAGTGAAGCTGTTCCCAAAGCCACAGTGTGCATGTTCACTGCTGCTAAGGAGCACTGGGGTATGGCAAACAGGCCAGCACCCCTGCAGGGGCTGGGAGCTTCCTCCTTAGCAGGGAGGGCTCATCTGGCACCTGACTGCTGCCACCCCCTTCTGATGGCTCCCACAAAGTCCCCAGAACCAATGCTTTGTGTCCCAAATTGGTGCCCCATTGCCAGTGCTGTTGGCAGCTCAGAGCTCATCAGGGCTGCTGTGTCTCCAGGCTGCCGCAGTAGGAAAAAATTATTCCGTGCCAGAGATGAGTCTGTGGAAAGTATGGCCTGAAGCAGACAGTCAAATCCCAGAGCAGGAAGGAGAGAAGAGCTTTCAGTCTTTTTTGGATCTGCGTGGGCAGCCAGAACCTCGTATCACCTCCGACCCCAGCAGGCAGGGGCCTGCCCTGGTGTGGGAGATGCTTTTTTCTCCAGTGCTGTCTGTGTGATTTGGGCAGTGTCAGCTGCTGCAGGGTGAGGGAAGGCACAGCCTGAGCTGCCTGGAGGATGCTGAGGCTCCTGCAGGCTTATCTGATGGGCAGCACTTCAACAGGGAACCTGTGATAACCAGGATGCTGTGATTTGCTGCTCCTGCTGCTGGATGTCAGCGTGTTTTTAATGCCTCAAGGACAGCGTTTGACTAGGGAGAGAACTCCAGAAATGGCAGATTGTACTTAATTGGTGATGTAATTAGTAACGCAATTATAAATTGTCTAATGCCAGGAGTGTATTGTGGCTAATAACAGCCTGTGCCATGAGAATACATTTGGATCCCGGCTCTGGGCCTGCATCCTGTGCTGGCTGCTCCCACAGCTCATCAGCAAGTCACAAAGAGCAAATCCTGCTGGAAGCTCCCCTGGAAGGAGGCTGGGTGAATGGTGGAACTCCTGCAGCACTCCAACAGCGAGTGCTGGCGATGCTCTGCTTGTTTGTTCCTTGAAATCCCAGCTGTGTGCAACACAACCATCCTCCTTTCCCCTCGCTCCTTCAGATCACAGGCTCTCTGCAAACAGAGAATACGGCTGGCTCTGAATCTGTGCTTGGGTTTTTAAGCTTTGAAAGCCCTGAAAGTTCCCATTTCGGTGTGGTTCATTGCTGAAATGGCAGGAACTGGCTGGTCTGCACCACCAGTATCAAGAACAATGGCAGTGTGATGACTTTCCTGGAGGTGCTTGGAGGAGAAGAGGAAGGAGCACAGAGCCCAATAACTTGAGAGTGTACCTAACAGTGTGACTTGTGTGTTTTTCAGCACACTGATTTCAGGGCAGGAAATTTGTGTTTGCATGGAAATGAATGTGCCTGGCCATATGCCTCCCGTTACAGGATTAAGATCTTGGTCCAAAATTCTGGCATGAAGAATACTCTATTTGATGTAGCTCTAAGAAAGAAAATAATTTTGACCATATGAGGAGAGATTATGAGAACAAAGATGCTGCTTTCTTGCATAATTATTAAATGATCATTATCCCTTAAGTGCAAGCTTCGGGGTAGCTCAGCTCGTGTCTTAAAGCAAACATTTGTTATAACTTGCTCCAGAGTTTTCATCACATGGCTTTAGATTTCTCCAACTTCTTTTTCTTCCACCAGTCAGCTGAATAATTAAATTGCTAGTCTGGGGATTTTATTGTGCTGAAAATCTGCAATTGAGCATTTGTTGCCCTGAAAATGGATGCATTTCTTTTCCAGATACATTTGGACCCAGTAGGGATCTGAATCTCGAGTGATTTCATTTATAGAAATTCCACAAGTGTTAAGTGGTATTAAATTAAGTGAAATGAAACATTCTGAGTCTAAATATTTCACATCTCTGTAGAAATAGCTTCTTCTATTATTGAAGCATAAAAGTTGCAGGCTTGCCCCTCCATTTCATCACGGTGAGTGAGGATTTAGCCCTGGGACACCTCATAAAGGTGATGAGTGTCAGTATGCCCCTGCACTACTTTCCCATCTGTGCAAGGTGAAATGCAGGCAAACAGCCTTTTCATTTCCTCACCTTCACAAAATGCCTCACAGTTTGTTTTCCTCTGGCCTAGCTGGAGCTCTGGGCTGTTGACACTATACATTAATTTTTCTTTGGGAAGCTGTTTGTATTGCGGGGCCTGGCACCGTATCTTCCACAGCCCAGTGAGTAACACTCTGTGGCAGGAGCTGATCCTGCAGAACGGGTTTGACACAACCCCGTGGCCCCTGCTTCCAGAGGTGGACATGCACAGACACCAGGGCAGGGAGTAAGTGCTGCCCAGGACAGAGAGGGATGAAGGGCTCAAGCTTTGTGTTTTATTTTAAAAGCTGCCTCCAGTGAAGCTTATTAAAGGCTGAAAGAAGGAAATGGATGACTCGACTTTCAGGAGCAGCAGCAGCCCAGCTGTTCCTCCCCCCAGCTAATCCCTGTGTCCTGGTGGAGGTTTACCAAAATTAGTACTTGCTGACTTTCATGCTGGAGAAGCCTTTAATATTTGGTTCCTCAAAGCCTGAACCCTGACATTAGCAGGGGTTATGGAGGCTGCAGTGAGTAAATCTTGTTATTTCGCAAAGTTGATTGAGTTTGTCTTGATTTTAGACGGCTCAGTGTGTGGTGCTCTCTTCAGGCTTGACCCACTGCCTGTTGAAGTCACTAAAAGACTTGAGTGGATGTCAGCAGGGTTTGGGTCAGGCATTCAGTGTGATAATGGTGCCTTTTTAACCTGCTGACGTCGTTCAGAACCTGTTTATTGCAAAAAAATAAAGCCCAAACAGATTTCTGGGTATGTATCTGGCTCTTGCCATTCTGCTAGCAGCAATTTTTGGGGAGGTGCCCACCCTGTGCTAGGGTAAAAAAGATGGGGATGTGTGCTGAGAACAGCACATCCACAGTGCCCTGCTTCAACAGACAGCACTGAACAGAAAAATATCTGTCTTGGTTTGCTCAAACTCTTGTCATTATAAACAATCTTCCGAGCAGCTCTTTGAGAGTGGTGTGTTTGAGTCCAGTTGGGCTGAGCTTTGCTCCACGCTGGTTTATGAAGCTTTGTGAGTATTGCTGGGATGTCTTTTTGAACAAACACCAAACAAATTGTGCCAACCAGAGGCCCTTGGTTGGATCCCCTGTCCTTGGTGTATTTTCTCCTCTGAATTATAATCTCTCTCCCCTTGTGTACAGGGACCTCTTGAGCTGACCCATGTGTTAAGCATCCTGTGTCTGCTATAAAAGCACAGCTTTTTTCTCTGCTCAGCTCTCTGAGCCCCTGGAAATCTCTTGTGTCTGCATCCTTTAAGGTTTGATGCCTTCCAAATCCCTTCTCTCACCTTGATTTCTGTGTTCTGTGCTTTGGGCACTCCCTGACATGGGCCACCCTGCTTCAAAAGACACACAGAAGAAAATTTTGCTGCTTTTTAGACAGAAATCACTGGCTGTGTTCCTCCTTTGGTGTTTTCTTCCCTGGAATGGGAGTCACCAAGACTTCATGATCATTTGTTTTGAGAGCTGCACATCAGAGACTCATAAGCAAACACTGACCCAGGACACATGGTCAGTGAAGGAGCTGAAAAACGTCGTCAAGTAATTAACTGTTAGTACTGAAATACTAATTACCCATCTCAGAGGAAGATTAGGAGGGAGAAATCAGGGTGCTTCCCTGCAAGCAGGGTGGGACAGGGCAGTTACACGTCCCAGGGCCTGAGGGAGGCCTGAGGTAGCACTGCACCCCAAAATTGGAGGTGTCCTCAATGTCCTGCCCCCAGCACACTGCCTGCCTGCTGCCAGCCCATCTGCCTTTCAGACACCACTGCAAAAAGCCTTTCTTTCATTCCAGCACATGTTAGTGATTGAGAAGTCTCCCAAGACAGTTCAAGTGTTTAATGTGTCTCACAGGAGCTATTGGCAGGTTTCTGCAGGCTCTGCTTGGGAGGCTGCTGAGGGACTGTGGGAGGTGGGTGGGGGACACACCAGGAGATTTTGGAAGCCTGGGCTGCTCCCTGTGGTGCCTGCACTGCCCAGGAGCAGGAGGTGAGTCCAGCCTCACCCCATGCTCCTGCCATACTGCTGCCCTGGGTTTCGCCTCAAATGATGATGATTTGCATAGAGAACGCTGCCTGTGTGGATATTTTTAGGCTGATAAAATTACAGAGATAAGCTGGAACAATGAATTGAATCAAGGGAGTGGCTTTGGGCTCCTGTTTCCCCTGCAAAGATCTCCTGCTTTATTTATAGCTGCACGCATGTGCGTGTATGGCTACGTGTTCACCTCTTTCCCAAAATCAGATCAAATCTTCCTGGCACAGATGACTCCCAGTCCATGTTCCCTTATTCATCAAAGGCCCATCACATCATGTTTCATGTCTAAGTCATACCTAGAAACGCATGAAGCAGAGCTTTTTTGAGCTGAATTAAGATCAAATGAGTAGGAGGTGCAGCTGCAAGCCTTTGATGTAGAGAGACCAGGAAAGCTCTCTCCATGGCGAGGGACTGGGAGACATTCTCTCCTTCCCAGCACAGCTCAATTCCCCCTTCTTGCAAATTGCTTAAATAACTAATAGCTTAAAGGGGTGCCCCCATGAGCACTCATTGGCTTTCTGATCACTTCTGAGCTGTCCATCCCACTTGCAATGAGACCTTTGTGCTCTGTCTCCATAATGCTGCTACAGGAGTTGTAATAATAATTAATAACGTTACAACCACTCTTGATTCACTGATGAGGCTGGCCAGGGAGAAAGTCGTGTTTGGATTTTGGCCCACTTGTTTTAATCAGGCTGCTGAAACACTTTTAACTTGTTTAAATACCTGTGAGCCTTCGTCTAAAGTGATTGCTTCTATTAGTCACAAGGATATATTGCTCAGGGATTGAGTTTCAGCCTGAGTTATGTGGCTGGGGAATGGGTTGGACTGTAAATACCCATAACATGGTGGGAATGGAGTGTGCAGGGCAGTGGGTTTGTTCTTACAGCACTGCCTGTAATGCTTTTGAATGTTTTATTTAGAACTGGGGAAAGGAAATGGGAGCAAAGCCCATGCTGTCAGGGCTAGAGGGAGGGAAAAGCTCAGGTTTTACTTTGTTTTACAGGATTTAAGTCAGGGCTGGTCTGTGAGGGAGGTGGGAGACACACCTGTAAGTTTTATCAGTCAAAATCTCTCTGCCATTCCAGACATATTAAAAAAACAAAACCAAAAAACAAACCCCAGGTGCTGCCATACTCCTGCTGGCTCAGGAGCTGCTTATTCTTGAATATCAGGTGGAAAACCTTCAGCTGCCTGCACGCAGATGAAGCAGATAGATCAGAATTCATCTCCTTGGCCTCTGAAGCAAAACAAACACACAACAAACACAGACCTGCAAGAAGGGGATTTCTTTGGCTGCTTATCTCCATCCTGGGAGAGCTGTCCCTGCCTGTTTGCAGTGCTCACTGCTAGGACCAGGTGTCTTCCTCACTGTCTTTCCTTTGCCCCTTTGCCTTTTTTTGCTGCTCTACAGAGCCAGTGGGGATGGTAAATGTCAGCAGGGAGCCAGGGCAGACTCCTTTGGATGGGATTCCTCTGTCCCAGTTGTCCAGAGTGCTATGCAATCATAGAGCTCAGACAATTAAAATTACATCTGGGTGAAAAAACAAAAGAAAGTGTAGCTTACAGTTCATTCTCCCCTAAAAAAGAATAAGATCTGCTGTTAATGGCTTGTCTAAAGCCATCCATCTCTTTAAAGGCTTTGAGACTTCAAAAAGGCCAGGCTAGGCAAATGCCCTGAGATGACTGCTCCAACCAGCAATTCTGCTATATCTTGAATTTATTCTTTTAGCTTTTATTGTATTTTTTAAATCACAAAAATTTGGATATTTCTTTTGTACATCTAGTGCAAAGTGTCCCTGTCCATGGTGGGGAGGTTAGAAGGAAATTATCTTTATCTCTTCCAGCCCAAGCCATTCTATCACCATTCTATCATTTTATGTCCTTTGGTCCAGCCCAACTCCTCAAAGGATTGGCATGATCAGCATTTCTTGTCCAGGACAGTGAGCACTGTACAGAGATGTCACCTCCCTAGACACTGAGATCTGATGGATAACTCACAGACTTGAGACTCCATTTCAGAAGTTTAAGACTTTTCAACTGGTGGCAAACCAGTGGGGTTTGAGTCTTAAACTCTTTTGCTAGACATTGAGCTACTTTTCCCTCTCTTTTTCCTACTAGCAGCATTTCACAGCAGTTTTAACCACATGGAGAGAAGTTATGAAAGAATGTTCACTGGATGGAATTAATTCATTTAATAACTCATCACTCATTTCATTTCCCCAAAAAAGACAGTTGTTGCACCTTCCTCAGGTCAGCCATACACCAAGATGAGAAATATCATCTTCTCATGTTCTCATTTTGATAAAATAGATTTTGTGTTCTTTTACAGGGAGGAGGGGTTACCAATCAAGAGCTGGAAGTGACACAAACTCACATTGTTTGTCATTGGGCAGAGGACAAGCCCAAACAACCAAACTGAAATCTCAGTTTTATCCTATATGATGTTTCTCACAGTTCAGGATGTTACAACACTGATTTAAGCCAACAACAAAGTGTGGATCCAGTCCTGACTGGAAGGTTTGGGTTCCTTTATTATCCATCCTTTATTTCTCTGGCTGCTTCAACCCTGACATAGAGGACGATGATTCAGCCAAAGCTGCCTAGAAAAGTGCTCTCTGTACTTTTTTATCAGCAGAAGTTTCCTTGATCACCATGTTCCTGCTATTTTCCAGGCTCTGATATTAACAGCATGAGTTGCCTGTAAAGTAGCACAAGACAGGGAAACACCACAGCATCCCTTCCTCCTGAGCAGCCCTTCCAGACTCTTCTTGGTTGCTAGGATGATCTGGGTACAGCAGCTCTCGAAATGACAAATTAAAAATAAGTCACTTTTTCCAACTTTAGGTGCTGCAACAATTAAATACAAACAAATTAAATGAAAATAATTAAAGTTCAAATAGAACCTCGGTATCATTAAAGATCTGCAATCATATCTGTGCAGACCACAGTAATTACAATGCATGCACAGTAATAGAAGCCTAATGGTTGCAAAATGTTCTTTGGATTAATTGGCTTTGGCAGCTTACACACTCACATGATTTTCTACATTTTTGCCCATCCTGACAATCATTCTGTGCTCTAGGCAAGCTTTGCCTGAGCTGTCTGTCTTTATAACCATCACATTATTCTGGCTTTTTGAACATCATAGTGCAGTAGTTTGCCTCTCAGCATCCAGTATGGTTTAATCATGTCCTTATTTGTGCACTATTGTGCAGGGGATGGCTGCTCCTTCCCTTTGGAGAGCAGGCAGCTTGCACAGGAATGCCAGCAGTGCTCCTGGAGCCCTGGAAGCAGAGTGGTGGTGCCTGTGGGACTGTGGGCACTGACTCTGATCTGGCTTCACAGAGAGGGACAACACTCAGGGATCAGCACAGAAACAGCAGGAGATCTTAGCATGGGTTAGAGGATGAATGCCAAACCATGGCTATTTCCATATGAATAATGTTCATTGTAAAAAAAACCCAGCAAGGGCTGGGAGTGTGGCCTCCAAACACACTCTGGTTTGATAAACTCATTCCAGAGCACTTGCAGCTGGGAGACACCATTGCCCCTAATTCCCCACAAAACCACAGAGCCCTCAGCAGGGCAGCTCCAGGTCAGCAGGACCATGACCCAGAGATATCCTGTACCCCACAGAGGGGACACATGTCACACAGAGCCCTGGCCTCACAGCAGGAGAGGATTTTACAGTGTTCTAACTCTGACTCTGCAAGGGCTAAGGCCCATGCATTGAGTTAGATGTCACTTAAGCAAGGACTTAAGTGCATTGTTGCACCAGGGACTAAATTGCTTGGAATGAGGGAAGATGACTTGCAACAGAGAGGCCACAGTACAGCAGATTAAGCCTGCCTTTAAAAGTTAGAGTTAAGGAATTAAATTAGCACCAGTGTTAGCACCTTAGTGAACCTGCAGCAGGATGAGGCACGGTGGAAGCATTTTTTGTTGCTCCTTCCTGTGAGTTTCAGAAAAGCTGCAATATGGTCCTACCAGAAAGATGCTCCCACTTCAGAAAAGAACAGTGGTGTTGCTGGTATCTTACAGAACATCTTCAGGGAAATGAGGAAGACATCGCCAAACCAATGTACAGCTCCGGTCCTGCAAGAGATGTGGGTTTATTTCTGTCACAATTAAGCTGTGCAGTACATTAGGCAGGGAGCAGCAGGGGCTGTGCACTGTGGGAAGCTGCAGGGAAATCCTTAACCTGCGTGGTCTGCATGCAGAGCAGTGTGTGCACTGCAACTTTGAAATCTGGACTTGTTTGAAGCTGAAACTTGAAAGCAAACCTCCAGGGAGGAAGCAATGTGAACCTTTTTTTTTTCTTTTTTTTTTTTTAAACCCTGGAAACTAAGAGCACTTTCTGTTCACAGCTTCACATAAAGTCGACTAGATGGGCTTTGAAAAGTCTCTTGTTCAGTTTTCATACCTGCTCCAGCACCTATACAGGGTATGACTGGAGCTGAGCCATCTCCTTGTGGTTCTGGACTCAAGCTAAAGCAAGGGCTGGGTGAGAGGATCCTGTTCCTGTGGTGGGTAGAGGAACATTCCTGCAGCAGGCAAAAAGCCCTGGCTGGTGGCACTGAAGATGTGACAGGGCCAGATCTGCAGCACAGTGACCTCCAGGTACCAAACAACCTCCTCCCAGTCCCTTTTGTCATTGCTAGTGTTTGTAGAAATGTCTTAAGGATTTCCCTTCCAGAATTTAGGCTGAAATACTCCAGAATGTCCCATCCTGCAGCATCTGATGAGAATTCCAAAGCAGGTCCTATTTTGGGACAGGAGCTGCACAAGCCAGCAGGACCTGGCTACCTGGAAAGCTCTATGCTGTGTTCCAAATTGCTAATCAGCTTGCCTGGCAAAGCTCAGATACCTTCTAAGAAACACATTCATTTTCAGAGCCCAGCAGCAGAGCCGAGGTCACATCTGTGTCGCACCCAGGCAGTGCAGAGTGTTGTGACAGCCCTTTAAAGAACGATTAAACAAATGTAATAGGCAGGCACGGCTACCGAGGTCCCATCTGTCTGAGGAAGAGTCAGAAGTTAATTTAAGTGACTCCTCCAACATGTTGCCTAATTCCAGTGGCAGCAGAGCTAATTAAGATGGAGCTGGTCCAGGAGCGTGGGGATGTGTCAGTGGAGCAAACACTGCCACAAAGGGACCAGCAAATCACAGCCACCCTAACGAGCCATCAGCACCGGGCATTGAGAGCCAGAGGAACTGCTCAGCAGCATCATTAACCAGGTATCTCGGTCCCATTGATCACTTCATGAATATTTCATACTCGTTTCCCTCCAGTCTGGACTGGCAACTTGTGACACAGGACTAGCTGGAGTAAAATGCACTTAATATACAGTTGCTGGAGATATAAAATTATCCTCAGATGTTATTTTCTTAAGAATACTCTTCCAAGAGCCTGACCAGCTACTCAGCGACTCAAATGAGCTCCAAAGGCCAAAGAGCAAGCGGAGCACTTCTCTAATGAGTGCTTTAATGGTTGTGATAGCACAGAGCAAGTCAGCAGCGTGGGTCTGCAGCCCTTGTTAGGGAAGGTGGAATTAGCAGATCCCTGAGGATGGCAGCGCCAGCTCAGAGGGGTCAGCCTGGAGAGCAGATGCACCAGTGGCTTCCTTTTCTCTGGTGGGAATCAGTGACTTGGTACAAAATTTGCTTGCTTTTGTGGAAGGGTGATGTGAGGGAGGTTGTGTGTTTGTGTGCCAGGTTTGGGGTTGTTTATTTTGTTTTCTTACTGTCCACTTCACTTAAATTTTGCTTTTAAGACCACTCCAGGTGGGGAGGGTGAGGGGTGTCAGGCAGGGGAGCTGGGGCTCTGCTGCCATCATCACTCTCTCAGCAGTGAAGCTGCCAAGGAGGTTGCTGTAGTCTCTTCCAGGAAAACCACCCATGGAAGAGTGAAGGATTTGAGGTACTTGGTCCAGGAGCAGCTATGAGCACCTTTCCCCACGAGCAAATGAAGTCTGTGTATTTTACTGTAACTGCCAGCAAAAGTGAAGCAAATTTTATTTTGTATGGATAAAAATGTTAGAAGACCCTGGAACAGTGAGGAGCAGCGGAAAGTTGAGCTGCAGGAGGTAGAGCAGTTCTGCTTGTGGGGGCAAAGCTGAGACCTTGCTGAGACTGCTGAGGGAAGGGTCAGGCTGGCCAAGGGCTCGCTCCATTCAGGGCTGGATGGGCTGGGAGCCAGCACGGC
>VRYO01000638.1:16914321-16954143 GCA_009812075.1 Sialia sialis | reverse complement strand
GACACAGCGGTCCCCGGGACAGTGGCCAGGGGTGACAGGGAGCCCCGGTGACACCGCGGTCCCCCTGCCGCTGTGTCTCAGAGCTCCTGCCGGGATGCTCCGGCTGCACTCCGGTGGGAGCCAGCACTCCCGCGGCGGCTGCCCCGCGACTGAGTAATGGCAAAGCTTTTCTCTTCCTTTCCTTTGTTTTCAGAATGGAACGCGAGCTTTGGAGGAGCTGCGCCTCATGTCCCCGCTCCCTGGGGCTGCGGGCAGCATCAGGAGCATCCTCCGGGCGTGCAGGACTGTGACAAACACCGGGGCCACCAGAGCCACGGGATCCGAGACACACAGGGGCACACAATGGGGGATTCCTACCAGCCATGGGTTTTATTTCATTGTCCCCATCCCATCCCCATGCACTGCGCCACGCAGGTTCCAATGGAAAAAAACAAACAACTCATAACCTTTTAGAGAAGGAGGAGTTGCTGCTTCAGATTGAAAGCAAGCTATATGTTTACATAAACCTTCTGTTTTCAAGCCAAGGCTGTGATTCAAGGGGAGGGCCCGGGTTAGCGGGAATGAAAGCAGATCCTTTCCTGTCTTGTCTGAGCTCCTGGGCTCATCCAGGCAGTAAACACGCTGCAGGAGGCTGGCATGTCCCACGCTGACACCGCAGCAGTGGAACAAATGGCAGTGATCTCAGCCTCGGTGAGGACAGCTCCAGAAGGACACTGTCCCCTCTCTTCCCATCACTGGATTTACACCTGGGAGCAGAAAAGTGAAGAGAGGAGCTCCAAGAGCCCTGAGGCAATCTGGCCATGAACTTGGCTCGAATGCCCCTTGTCCATAGTCTTTGCACTGCTCTCTTCAGCAAAATAGGGGCTCAGACATCGTGCTGTGTTTTCCAGCACACAAAATGGATTACTGAGGAACACAGAGATAAAAACCACCACTGCAGGGTTGTGCATCGTTGCTTCCCCGTGTGCCTACATGGGAATTTCTGTGCAGGGCACCTGGTGCTCCTCAGGCTTGGCGAGGAGCTGGCAAAGGGGCTGGCAGGAGCGGGTGGCAGGGAGGATGTGGATGAGCAGTCACAAGTCCTGCAGTGGGGAGGCAGGGTGTGTGGAACAGGTGATCTGGAGAGGAGGCAGGAAATCTGCTAGAAATCAGCTGTCAGGGAGGGTCTGCCAGGGCCTGATGGTGCTCTGGGGCTGGGCACTGGCTGCCTGGGCTCTGCAGGTCCCTTGCAGCCCTGCAGCTCCGTGCTGCTGCTCTGTGAGCGGTGCTGCAGCCCCACATGGCAGTGGGCACAGCCATCTCCATCAGGGCTCCATCAGTGCAGCATGGTGGGTGCCGCAGCCCCAGCTCCCTGCAGCAGCATCCTGCCACCCCTGCACTCTCACACAGACCTTCCTTCCACCTTCCTCAGCCTTCCCTGGCCTTCCAGCACAGCTGAGACACTGAATTCCCACACACAGTGTATTCCCAAGCAGCTGCACTGTGCTCACACCAGCTTCTTCCTTCCGCTGACAGGTTTGGAGGTTTGGCTGATCCATGGATGCGCATTTTATCAAATGCAAGAGTGGCCAGGGTTGTGTCCTTGCATGTAGGGAACCTGTGGGGCTGCCTTGATGTGTGGAGGGTGAGCAGCTCCCAGCCAGGCGCAGGAGCAAAGGGATGGTGTCCAACCAAGTGTTACCCACAGAGGCACTGAGGAATGCTCTTGGGACATGGTTGGCAGGACATCTTCATTTTGAAGGCAGATTTGATCTGTCTGGGCTGGCATGTGCTTTGCCTCTCTCTACAATGCAATCGATTAAAAATTTGTTGCATGCTTAAGCAGCACTTAATCAGAAGGGTCAGATGTCAATAGTAATAATTTATTTCTTCTCTGTTAACTTTGAAGCAACACACCGAGAAAGATTAATTCTGCATCTCTCTGTCACCTCTGCAACTGGGGCAGAAGCAGAATTGCCACAGATATTGCAAGTAGCTTCCTACATTTTATTCAGTTGAGTTCATTTTTATCTCTTTAATCATAAAAATGTAAAAACAGGATGATATTGCCACTAGTAATTACATAACAAGCCACTGAACAAGAAAGAGCACATTTAAAGTTGTGGTATAAGCAAAGGATATTTTGGGGGTTTTAACGACCTTGAGTACTGAAGCTGAGAGAGTGAAACAAATGTATGGAGTTACAATGCATTTAAAATACAGGAGGGAAATAATAAATCAGCTGAATAGTTGTAAGAAAATTGAAAATTGTGGAGAGAGAGTAACAAAACTACATGGAGATTGAAGGACTTATGCCTGTTGCTAAGAATGGTAATGAGAATATGCAATTTGAATAGGTCTAAACTGCCCTTGAAATATCATTATAACTTATTTGAAAAGACATTTACCATTTGTATGGTTTTCCCAAATGCAATATATTTCCTTGCATCTTCGTCCGTTGAAAGATTCGGAAATATGTCTGAAATAAACCCATACTGGGGCTGAAAACAACAGAATGTTCCAGGAAATCAAATCAAAAGCATTTTTGTGTTCAGTAGGGCTTCCACAAGAAAGTATCACAGCATAGAGACACAGCAGCAGGATCCAGGTTAATTCTCTTTTCTTTTTTTTTTCTTTCCTCCTATAAATAAATGACCAAAGGGAATGAGGAGCGTGGCTTTGCAGAGCCAGCCATGGCAGCAGTGCTCTGCTGACCCCAAAATGCTGAGTGTTCATTTTGTAAGTGCTGCTTATTTCTCTGTCTGTCCAGTGCCTGGACACACTGACTGCTGTGCCTGCTGCCACTGCCCGTGCTGGGTGTCACCGGGAAACTGAGAATGCCAACGGGGCAGCAGGGAACTCAAACAAGCAAAGGGATTCATAACTTAATCCAGGGGTTGTCAAACTCATTGGGAACCACCCCACAGCCTGTGCAAAGCTTTCCCTGTAACCACCTCTGAGCCACTGCAAGGCATTACTTCATAACTTTCAGCAGAGAAACAGGAGAAATTTTGTTTGAAATTTTCTTTGAAAGTATGTGCCAATCTCCCAAATACTATTTCCGGCAAAAAGGCCACTTAACAGCTACTGCCACTGCAAACAGAAGAGGAAAATGAAGCGCTCCTCACCTCTCAATTGCCACTGTGCAATGAGTGCTGGTAAACGGCTCTGAAATAGGGGTTCTGGGGTTGCATTTTGATAAACTTTGAACTGATGTTGTAAGCAGTTCCAGACAGGGATAGCTTAGATGTTGTTGCAAGTGACCCACAAGAAAGTGGTAGAGTTTATTTTAAAAGGTTGTTACAAGAAATAGTTTAGTAATGAGAATTTCAGTGTGTTTAATGCAGCCTCCCCAACCTGTAAGAACTGGAGCTGTATGGGAAGATGTTGCCTCTTCCAAAGAATCCTAGAATCCTTCAGGTTGGAAAAGACCTCTAAGACCATCGAGTCCAGCTGTTCCCCCAGCAGTGCTGTGTTCATCAGGAAACCATGTCCCTCAGTGTCACATCTACACAACTTTAACATCCCTCCAGGGACAGTGACTGCCCTGGGCAACATGTTCCAATCTTTCCAGTCAAGAATTTTTCCTGAAGAAGGCACAGGTTGCTTCTTTCAAACAACTATTCCTCTTTGTGTGGGCAAAGTCCACAGTTTTAACTGGCTGTGAAGAGGAAAGGAACAGAAAAGAAAGTGGAAATAAAGTCAGAGTGAGACGTATTTGCTACCATCCAAACAAGCGGGTTGGGCTTTTTTCCTTTCTTGAAGATTCAATACACATAAGTCAGGAAAATCAAACTTATAGTTCCCTCAGTAGCCATAACTCTGCTCCTGGCAGAGAAAGAGCAAGACATAAATACAACCTCATACCCGGTAGCATGTGTGACATACGTGCAAAGAGGTGAGTTATGGGTGCTGTGGGGACTGTGATTTTGAATGTTCTGACTTGAGAGTTTGAATTTTCAAGTCCAGTATTTTGGGGAGTTTCTTTTTTCCTCCCACAGTTATAAAGTGTATTACACCTCTTGCTTTGCTTTGTTCTGGCATGGCACTTCAGATCCTGCAAGTTGCTGAGAACTTTGTTTTTCATGAGAATCATAGAATGGTTTGGGTTGGAAGGGAACTTAAAGCTCCTCTAGTTCCAACATCTCTACCATGGGCAGAGTCACCTTCCACTAGACTGCTCCAGCCCCATCATCTGGTGCTGAGAAAGGCAGCGACAGGAGGATGAGATCCAGGGCTGTTCAGTGGTTGGAAATTTTGCAGACCCGTGGTACATAAGTGGTAATCCTGACCGTATATATGTGAAGGCAAACACGACCCTAAATGCCTAAATCATTTCCTTCCAGTGTTGTTCAGACTGCCAGGAGAGATTCCCCTGTGGATAGCTACACATATTCTGGTTTTACAGGTAAATCCCAAGCTGATACTGCATCTAAGGAGATAT
Organism: Sialia sialis; assembly: GCA_009812075.1. Lineage (NCBI taxonomy): Eukaryota > Metazoa > Chordata > Aves > Passeriformes > Turdidae > Sialia > Sialia sialis. The sequence goes on along the minus strand of VRYO01000638.1, from coordinate 16,949,720 downwards.
CTCTGTTTCTCTGTGAGGTCAAAGCCTTTTTGAGTCTTTTTATGTTTCCAAGTCTGCTTCAAACATCTTTCTCTTGCAAATCCACTTGGCTAGAGTCAAGTGGAGACTACAGAACTTGTGTGTTAATGTGTGTTTAGAAAAAAAGTTCAGCTGAAGCTGAGAGAACTTTAGTGGAATTCATCCCCAAGCAGGCCAAAGTCTCAGATCCACTGTCTAAGTTCACCAAGCAGGTTCAGATAAGCTCTTAAACGCTCTGCAGATTTGTGAGCAGAGTTTGTAAACTTGAGCTTGTGCTGTATCACCGTGTTTAAAACACATCCAAACAGGCAGGTCATCCCCTAGCTATCCTGTCCAGCTGCAAATCTTCACTGCAGGAATACTGAACCATTCCAGGCCTACTGGAGACTTATGTAAGAAGGAATAATGTGGCATAAATATGCTCCTTGTGACTTTTTTCTTGCAACGCTCTGTGCAAGTTTAACATGCGCGTCAGGTGTCAGGGTAGCTGTTGGAAATCCGTAAAGCTGACAGTATTTGGTAATAAAATAATAATCGCTGCATGTATTTCTGATGGAAAGAGATTCACATCCTTTTGAATCCCTAATTGTGTGCCACACTACATTAGAGACAGATAGTTCATTGTCTCCACCTTTCAGAGATGGGAAATTCAGAGCAACACGCAAGACGTTCCAGAAATAAGCTGGTTTAATGAAGCAGCAAATTAGACCCTTCTATCTCTTTATTTAACATGTAGTCCCTTGAATTTATCTGAGTTCATTACAGAGGTACAAAATGGAAAAGGAGCTGCAAAATTCATTTGTGATTAGAGCTAATGATTTTGAAAATGGCTTTTCATATTTTCCTAGATAACAGCTAATATTTATTATTAAATTTATGTCACGTTTGCTCTAATGAAATTTTATTCCCTGCCTTCCCTTGTTCCTGTTGTTTATGGTTTGGATTTTATGAAAGGAAGAATCATAAAGATGCTATATGTTTCTTGCCAACTGCAGTGCCTTTGACATGGCTTCTGATAGCTTACTCCTGTGACTCATGTCAGAAGACTGGTTTTAAAATTTCCTTCACAATTTATTCCTTCTATATCACTTGGCAGATAATGAATCCAAGTAAATAGATGGAAGATTTATTTTTTTCCCCCCATAATTTCAATTTCAGACATGGAGTGAGTAATGGATTCAGGGCTGTAAGGTTAAAGGAAGGAAAAAACATTTAAACAGCAAAAGAACAAAAAAAAACACATTCAGAGTTCTTTTCCCTTTCCAGGCTCTGCTCCCCATCCTGTTCCTGGCAGGTGAGTAGGTGCAAACTGAGGGAGGTTTACATCCATCCTGCACATCCCAGCACATCCATGACAGCACCCAGCCTGCTCAGGGCTGAAATGAGGGAACTAGGGAATGGCAATATTAATTTTAATCAAATCAAATCTCATCACATGCTGGGTACAGGAGCCAGTGCCAGCACCTGGGTGCAGCTGGAGTTGGAAGGGGGTCCTCTTGTGAGACCCTTCCAGGGCACAAAGAGCTTTCACAGTTTTCCTGAATTCACCAGCTTTTTCTTTAATGCTATCACAGTTTCCTGAAGAAGGGTTTGTGTCATGGTATGAGTTTGATAAAGTGCTTTCAAAATGCTTGATAATAATTAGAGCTAAGACGAGGGTTGGAACAAGATGATTTTTCAGTTCCCTTGCAACCCCAGTCTTCCTGTGATTCTAAGAAATGTAATTTCACCCTGATAGTTCACTTACCCGTGCAGCAGCAGAGAAATGCTTTATTTAATATTTGCCAATGTTATTAATACTTAATGATCCTTATTCCTGAATACCAGACGTGGAATCACCATTTCTGACGTAGGACGTTAAGTGAGTTGCTTGTGTTGCTTTTGGGAAGGATCTCCTGAATCATTGTTTATAATGACTATTACTTTGCTCTGCTCTTTCTTTCCAGCCTCCCTCTCTTTGCAGTGTTTCTTCTCTTTCTTCTTCATGTGGTGAAATCCAAGCATGAATGGGAAAAGTTCATTCGTAATGTGGCCAGCCCTGTGGTGACAAGCCGAGAAAGTTTGTGGTTATCATTTCCTCCTATGGGGAGTTTGTGGATGACCATTTGAGCTTTGAGAGAAACAGTTTCTTTGGCAATCTCTGGGCAAACATGCTCAAAATATCCCCAAAGTAATGCTGTTATACCAGCAGTGCCCTGGGTCAGACAGCCACTCCATCCCCAAGAGATGAGGGATTACAGCATTTATTCCACAGCCTTCTTCCGTCTGGGTTTCTCATGAACTCACAGATCTTGTGCTTTTCTTGCTTCTAATTCTCTTTGCCCACAGTGCTCATGGGGTTCCCATACTTGACATGTGACCAAGTGACCTTGCTTGTAAGTTTGTTAAGTACATGAGTAGGAATTAGGTGTAGCAATATCCCCACAGTTCAAGCACTGGAAGGAAAAACTCATTATTCAATACCTTATTTCATGCTTTGGAAACAGAAGCAACAACCTTAGCACTTCCTCCCTTTACAGACTCGTGGTTTCCGTCATTCCTTTCAACTCATTATGAGATTTAGTGTTGGAAAGAGATGGTTGTGCCAGAAAAGCCAAGGTGGGATGGTTTTGGTCAAAAAAAAAAAAGTATTGAAGTTTGTAGGAAAGCTCAATTTCAGTGTGGAAGAACAAAGCTAATGCCACCTTTGTGAAGCTCTTTGGCGATGTCTCCTGACTCCTGCTACGTCAGGAAAATGTTTGTGGAAAGTCTGCGAGGTCTCACTGAGCAAACTTGCCAGAGATTTTCATCATGCCAAAAGAAACGTCGTCCCATGGATGCTCGGCCAGCTGATGGATTAGGTCAGGCTGGAGACGCTGGGAACACGCAGCAATTCTCTGTCCCTGCGTCACCGGGCAGAATCACTGCTGCCAACGAGCCGACAAAGAGGAGAGGCTTTTTTCAGAGTGATCGGTATCACATCGGGAAAAGGGAAAAAAAAAATCCTCTGTGGTTGTGCACCTCCTGCAGTAGATCGAATCTGAAGGCAGGAGTGCAGTAAAAGTATGTTTTCTGCTAATAAACTGAGCAGAAGTGACAGGGAAGTCAGTGCAACACGGAACACGCATCTTGCTTTTTGCCATTTTCCTGATGATCTTGTCTTACCCAGGGCGTTTTGCAGACAAGTGCAGTTATCTCTTATCCCTGGTAAGGATGCAATGGGAAATAAAAACACTTGAAGGGTCAGGATGCTGTAAAGCTGTAATAATTCATAGATTTTGCAGCTATGTAGAGCTATAAGAGTAATAAATCTATTAACTTATCATACAACAATCTTAAAATTACCCATTTCCAATTTTTATTTAATGTTTTTTTAATATCCAGAGGACTGAAAACATGTAATAATTTCTCTCAATTATGACTAAACACCACATCAGGAGGGGCAGGATGGGGTTTGAGGTGCAGAGGTGTGCCTGTACCATACCCAGTGTGCAGCATCCCATGGCCCACACCCTGCTCCTGCCTGGATGTGACCCAGTCCCAAAGGAGCAGCTGCTCCTGCTGCTTTTCCCCCTGCAGAAGGAGCAGCACCCTCAATCCCTCAATCTCTGCCACTCATCCAGCCCGACCACCCCACTTGCTACCCTCAGTGGAGAGGATGGAGGCCACAAATATCGGAGTAGAAGATTATGGCAGCAGAAGCAGTGGTTCAATTATTCTCCCTTTAACTGAACTGCTGAAACACCACAGGGGCCGAGCTGGGAGCACACAGATGCCTCAGGATTGCTCATTCCTGGTGCTGTGCCATGGGGTGGTGTCTGGGCCTCGGATGGCTGCTGTCCCTCCTCCTGCCCCAGCAAGCCAAGCTTGTGGTCAGGATTCCAGAGCCCTTGGCTATCTCATGAGCCCTGGGGCGAGCCCTGCTCCAGGCTGGAGCTGGCCAGGCTGTGCTGAGCACAAGCTCCTTCATGTCACCCAAGGGCCAGCCTGCTCAGCCCCACAGCAGCCACATCAAAGCTCAGCCATACACCCTAAAATGATTAATTTCCATACCAACAAGGCCCTGATGAATACACTCAGGGCTCTCATCTTAATGAATCACATAAAATGTTATGCCCTTTGGAAAGGCAAATACAACCCCAGGGATTATGAGCTGCTTTAGCTTCTGCCTTGACATCCAGCTCTGCCCTTTGGATTTGCTGTCTCTACATTGCAGACCTTTGCCTTCGGATCACCAGGGAGCTCTGACACTGAGCTCAGCCCCATGCCTGGAGCACCAGTGTGTTTCTGGAGGTGTAGGAGATGGAGGTACAAAGCAGAGATGGCAATTACTCACTCATTTCCTAAATGAGCTTCTGAGAGGTGGCACTGACCCAGCGCTGCCATGAGAGCAGCCCCAAAGTGAAGAGCCACCAGAGCCAGGGAATGAACCTCGCTTCTTTTTCCTGTGGAGGTGTGGGTGGGCAGAAGCCGGAGCACAGCAGCCTGGGGACCCAGGCTGAGCAGAGAGCTGTGGTGTGGCCCTGCACGCCAAGGGCTCCAGCAGCTGCGGGGGCGGCCCCGCTCTCCCTGTGGGACCTCCATGGCAGAGCCCAGCCTTTGAAGCTGCAACAGGCAGGGCTGATGCTGGGGAAAAGAGCTGAGGATTTGGTTTGTTCTTTTTCAAAGGCTTTATTCCTCTGACAGCTGAGCTGCAGTCAGACCCGACCGTCCGCTGAATCCAGCCCTTTTATTTTTCCCTCTTTAAGTTCCGAGTTTGCACTTTACATACAGTCATGGCAGGCTTAAGCTTGACTGTCAGAATAAAAGCCTTTTCTTTTCATAAAGCTTCCTCTCTGCAGTTCAAAACACCTCCAACCCTAGTGATGTCAGCTTCAAAGGCTTGCCCACACTGCACCCAGGGCTTTCGCCTGCTGCTCCTATTTAGGGGTCTCTTGATGGCCTGTGGATCTGAGGAAATCTGTGGGGCTCCAGCTGTTTAAATGAGAGCTGCCAGGGTGCAGCAGAGAGTGGGGTGCTAGACACCAGCCAGGGTGAGGAGCTCCCAGTGTGCTGGGAGCTGCAGTGGGGATGCCAAGGCCAAGGGAGCTGTGTTTGTGATCGCTCTGTCCTGTCGCTGAGACAGCCAGGATGGATTTGTCCTCGCCAACAGAAACCTCAAGAGCTTCTCCAGCTTATGTGGGACTCAAGGCAGAACCATAAACAACCATAGCCATTCCCAGAGCAAAGCAAAGCCACGGGTCCCAGGACATGAGGAGTTAATTCCCAGGTGCTGCTGGTTGAACTTGAGTTAGGATTTATCTGTGGCAAAGTTCACTCTTCTGTCCACATTCTGGGCAGCTTTTCTGGTAGAGGAAGTTGTTTAAGATGCTGATAAAGATGATAATGCACAGAAGGATTTCTTTAAGTTCCTGATTTATTAAAACCACACACTTTCCTTTATTTCCCCCTCAGTTTGTGCTTAATATTAAGCAAGGAGGACTATTCAGTTGAAGAAATGCATAGTTGAATATTGCTCCATTTCACCTTATTTTCAACAGAGTCTCCTGTTTATTCTGTTCAGAAAAAGTAGAATCCATGTCCATGAAAATCATACCTCCTCTTTCAAAAAACCCATGCAGATTTCTGGCCATGTCACCCCAAGCTGTAACCAGGAAGTGCAGAACAAGGAGCAAACACGGGGAAGCTTCAGCTAATAGTGTTCATTCAGAGAGGAGAATGAAACAGCAGGAAAAGGTCAGCATAGACTAATACTTATGTGTTTTTTTTCAATGAAGGATACATTCCTCTCTCGTTTCTCTGAGGCAATTAGTGTAATTACAGAAACCAGCCATTTAGCAGACTTCTGACTGAGCACTATCAGCAGTGGCTATGAGAGGTAAGGCACTTGACTTCACGCCAGTCAGACACAAAGCACTTGCTGCTTAAAATGTCATCTCAGACAAGACGATGAAATGAGCTGGAACCATCCCAGCTCTGACTATTAACCTTGGCAGGATGAGGCATGTAAGGACACCCTGATGGCAGATGTGAAAGGGATCTGAATAGGTAAAACAGAAAAGGTTTCATTGGGGGATTTAACTACCAAAGCGATCCATCGAGAATTGATTTGTTCACGCTCTTTACTGTGTTAGGTGATGCAAAACTAAAGGATGGCTGGTTACATCACTCACTGGAATTTAGGGTAAACGGAAGGAAATATTTCATCATCTGGAGTGCAATTACTCTCTCTTGCTGCAGGAAGTTGAGAAACTGGGTTTAGAAAGAGCTGGATTTAGAAAGAGCTGGAGCAGTATCTGCCTGTTCTGCTCTCGATGCTTCCAACAGGTCTGAATTCAGTCAGTTGTTCATGAAACACGCTGTGGGACCTTGGGCAGATGGCTCAGTGCTTCTCAGGAAAGGACTCCTGAACCTCCAGCACTGCAGGATAATCCTGGCTGGGCAATGACCCTCACAAGAAATCCTATTTCTTATTTATTCATGGAGTTCCTACACGGAGTGATGAAGGGAGGAGTTGCTTTAGGAAATGGTGCTGCTCCCCAGAGACCAAGTAATGGACTGAGCTTAGGCAGCCACGTTTAAAACTGATTTCTCACTGCTGCACGCTCCTGCCGCGGCACTGAAGTGTCTTGGTCACCGAGGAATTCCTAAATTAGATGTGCCATGATTGGAATTAATAGCAATGTAAAAGAAACAGCGTTCTGGAAAATAGGAATTCTATTCCTCTGCGAGCAACAGCCTGTTGGTTAAACCCCCGTAAGCCCGTGGATGTTGGCTGCAGGTCATCTTCAGACTCAGCAGATTTTGCAGGAAGCTCTAGCTAAAGAACATGAGTGTTTTGGACATTTGGGATTACTTTTGTATTTTCAAAAAACAGTGGAGTACTGGGAAGGGATTTGCTATATAGTACTTGAAAATTCAGAGTTTAGAGGAAGAGACTGGAGACTTCCCAGGCAAAGAGCCAGTCCCTCTCTGGAGGCAAAACCCCACTTATCCTGATAATCCTACACATGTGTGAAAACTTGGTTTTGTGAGTCTTGCCTTGTTTCCAGAGGGGTTTAATCAGCTGGTCTTAGTCCAGCACAGGGTTAAAATGGATCTCCTGAGCTTCAGTGTATTGGAAAGGCAACAAGAAACAGTGCTATGGTCTTGTTCAGCCATTTCCCACAACTGTGCTGTCTTGGTGGCACCCTGGTCACAGGAGGGAGGCAACAGGAGAAATTGGCTCTAGGGAGAATGGAAAATGTCCCTGCCACCTGTGTCTAAGCTGGCCAGGCTGTTTTGGTGTAGTTGGTAGAATGGGGAAATGCCCTTTGGGAAGGTGGGCAGCAAAAGAGGTGGTGCAGGTTCACATCCTCAGCACGGGGACAATGGCTAGAAGGGCTGTAGTGGGGAGATGAGCCCACCTGGGTGTGCATGGCCCAAAATCCCTTCCCATGCCACAAAGTCACCCCAGAACTGGAGTTAAGACAATACTAGCACCCAGTAAAGTGTTTTTGAGATGGGCTGTGTGTTCTAGCATGGACCACCTCTGTCTCACCTTTCCCCTGTCACACTTTAACCACGCTCCTTGTGCCATCCTCCTCCTCCTGAGCCTCCATTCCCCCTTCCCATCTGTTTTCTGGCAACTTCTGCCCAGATAATGAGCTGTTGGGAGGATGAGCTGCATCTTCCCAGCACTGGGCTGGCGGCTGGGGCAGGCAGCCAGCGCCAGCCCGCATTGCTGGGGGTTTGCTTTTGTTTGATCTCTGCTGTAAAAGGAACCCATTTGAATTCCTGGAATAATTAGCTGCCCTTTGCACTAGCGGCTCTTGAAAAGAGAGCTGGAAGGAGAACAGAGTGGGAAATGGGAGGATGAGGTGGGTGATTTGTCCTTTGTAGCATCGTTCTCAGGGGATGATGCTCATCCCTGGAAAGCTGGGGCTTCCCTGCTGCCTCCTGCCCTGACCTGGGGCTTGGGCACCTCTGCTCAGACCCAGCCAGGCTCTGGCTAAGGGATTCCAGGGCTGCAGCCCCTGGAAGTGCAGGGGTCACCCTGCTTGTCAGCTGCATCCAGCTAAAAGATAAACCAAGGCGCTGATTTCTTCTCACGCTGAAAAATCCATGATATTTCCTGAGAACAGCCCAAACAGATCTAAGCTCCACGTTAGCACTTTATTTTCTGCATGCTAAGAGAAAACTGCATACTGCACCACTACCAAGCCAGGAGAGGAGTTCTTGTGTAGCCAAAGTTCATTTTTAAGGAGGGCATGTGAAGTTAAACACTTGCCAGTTGTCACCCCAGTTCTGGTTGTACCCCTGTCACAGCTGAAGGAAGTCAGAATGTAATTTACTGAGTGCTTTGGGATTCTTGGAAATATAACTCACCAGAGACACATTGCAATTTTCTAAGTTCATCCTTAAGGGAGTAGTAAGTGAAGTTTCTGTGTTGGAGGTGGCTCTGGTGAGGGAAAGCATTTTGCAGCCATCCCCACAGGGTTGTTAATGCATGCTTTTTGCTAACATGCCATTTCACTGGAATTTTCACCCTTCTGAGCAATCTTGCATAAGGATGAAAAGGAGAAAAAGGAACTCAGTGGTGCTCCAGGCCCTGGAGGCACCTGAGATGGGCTCTGCTGGGAATACCCACCTTCCCATGGCAGTGACAGATGAAGCAGTGCAAAGTACAGGGATGAGAGGAAAAAGTCAGAAACGAGAAAAACGGGAGAGAAATTAAAATTTAAAAAATCTCTTGGGGTGCCTGAAAGCCCAGGCAGATGAGTAAGTGGGTGAGATGCTCTGTGTGTGTGCCCTCCCTGCTTCTGCCCTGGATGAGCAAGGTTCAGAGCATCAGGGAAGGCTGCAGAGCCATGGAGCTGCCAGTCCCCCGGCAGCACTGGGGAATGCCCCATCCAGTGGGATGGACAGGGATTTCAGTGTGAAATTCTGGCAATTTGCAGAACAATTGACTCTTTTCTCTGGGCATGGCCTCGTGTGATAATTATTTCCAGACCTCATATGCTAATAGGGGCAGGAGCACAACCTGCCCTGTATCCTCTCACTGGCCACCACCACATTCCAGCCCAGGACTGGAAAAGCAAAGCAACAAAACCAAAACACAAACTAAACTGTGTGTTAAGGAGGGAAAAAAAACCCTGCTCCCTGCAGGCAATCTAAGGGAGCCATGTGGCACCAGTACAGTAAATAAAAACCGAACAAGTGACCTCTTCTTGGTCCCTCTGGAGACAGTGGCAAGACAGGGATTAGCAGCATTCATAGTGCTCCCACAGGTTTCCATGAGGAGGGACACAGAGGAGAATTGTGTGGTGCCTGAAGAGGTGGGGAGGCAGAACTGGAAGGGACCAGGGGACCCATGAGAGCCTGGCAGGGAAGAAAGGAGAGCTGGGAAGTTTTGTTCATTGAACATGAGCCTACAAAACCTGCTTGGCTTTGGTCTCACCAAATCCCATTGAGGCATAGGATAAATTGTCCATGGTGGGAGCAGATCTATAATGATGCCCTCCTGAATAACTCCTCTCCAGTTCTTGTGTTTGGTAGATTTCTGTGGCCATGGAAGCCTATCCTCCTCCTTCCCCCATGGCCCAGTGAGTCCCATTTCAATGAAAAATGGCCTCACTCTCTGGGCTAGGCATGCAGGGACAGACCCTGGCTCCACCAGAGGATCCTCTGCCCCCAGCTCACAGCTCATGACCCATTTTGGTGTGTAGGAGAAAGTTGTTTCCCACCAAAAGCAATCAGCAAGAAGAAAAAAAGGCTGAAAGAATGTTTCCTCAAAGTCCAGCAAACTCCCCAAACCAATTCTGTATCTTCTTGGCAGGAACTCTATATTTTTTTAAAACACATATCTGAAAATTACAGAAAGGCATTGAGTGCCTGCCCATCACGTAAATCCACAGTTCCTGCTGAATCACTTGGAACTGTGCTGCCCTGGACTTTGCCAATGCAGTCATGTCTGCATAAAAGTCTAAACAAAATCTGTGTGCAAATCAAAGGAGTAAATTTCATGAGTAACTAAAAAATGTTAGTTTTTGTGGTATGTTTGCAGCTTTTCTTTATTCTAGCACTGTTTCCTGAGCAGACTCTGTAATATTCCGCTTCAATCCCTCTAAGCTGACGGGAGAGCGTGCACTTGGCAATCAAAGTGATTCACGCAATTACATGAGCCAGTGCAGAGTAAGGGAGTGAGAATCCCTAATCTAGAACATTAGCACTTTTTCTGTTAAATGCTCTTTTTTAACACACTGCAGAACCATCATCTTATTCCTTACATAAGGTTCTTCAGGGACTGCTATGACAACAGCAGTGCTGAAAAGCAGCGTAATGAGACTCCAGGAGCACTGGGAACAGATTGCTACAACAGCAGCTCATTACAATTATTTCTTGTCTGACCCCAGAAATAAAATCACTAGTGGGTGCTTTTTTAATGTTGAAGCTCTTTGTCAATCTGTTTCATTTCTATTAAGTGTATTCACTACATTTCTGTTCATACACCAATTGTTGACTTGGTCTACAAGGCTGTGTAACTAAGAATAGAACAGAGTGGCTATTCCCAGGGGATGACAATATTCCTGAAATCATCCCAGAGACTTTGCAGAGTTTGTTGACCTATTGGAAAGGTCTTGGAGATGAGCTACCAGAATCACTTATTGGTGCAAAACGTTGCTGTGTAGTGAAACAGGTATTGTGGAATTTGTTCCCAGCTTATTACGCATATAAGGTGAAAATTTCTGATATTAGAGGGCTTAATATCCTATGCTGGTCCAGATTAGTGATATTCAAACAGGAAATGAGGTCTTAAGAGTTGGACTAGTTTGCTGAGGGAAGCTGTCTTCATCACTGTAAGTCAGTGCTCAATTTATATCTACATTTTGGATTTCCTAATGAAATTTATGGATTGATTTGGTAGGAATTCAGACAACGGTACGTCTACTAATCCCCAAAATCAGCATTTTTGTTTAGACTTCTCAGAAATCAGTCTGTCTGACGTCAGAAGAGGCCAGGTGTGATCATGAGGTGCGTGGATGGTGCAACCATCCCGGGGCAGAAAGGTGCTGCCCTCTCAGCCAGTGCTGCAAGCTCCCACAAGCAGCAGCCCCATGCACGTCTCCAAGGGCAGTCCCACGTGTGAGAATTGCGTCTCACAGCCTGAACCGCCTCTCATGTTCTCCACACCAGCAAACCAGCATCGCACTGGGGGTGCCCAGACTTGCTGAGCCACTCACAGCTCGGATCCCAGCTGCCTTTTGCAGTCTCACTGAGAGCTGCAGCTATGAAGCCTCCATTTCTCTGCCAGACTGCTGCTGGCAACTTGAGAAGGCACTGGCCAGCTCCAGCCACATCAGAGAGACAGGCAGAAAACTTGGAAGTCACTTACGAAAATATTTGCAACTCAAAACATTAATGGTGGTTGAGTGAATACTGGGGATGCAAATTGATGTCAGCAGAAATTCTGCCTCTACAGACCCCAAGAGAGAAGACAAATGGTTGAGAAGAGTCTTGGGCTGTTTGTCTGTCAATCTCCACTGAACATTAACTATTGACCTAAAGAAGAAATGTTGGATGAAATAAGGATTACAATAATTTCACAATTATAAGCCGCACCTGATTATAAGCTGCACATCCGGGTAGCCGGGTAGACCACGGGATTTGTCCATATATAAACCGCACCCGAATATAAGCCGCATTTTTTTTTTTTTTAAAAAGTGAGATCCATGTGAGACAAAGTAACGAGTTAGTAACAGAATGGCACCAGCGTGGAGTTTGATGTCAGGTGCTCAAGTTGCAAACAGTTTTCATAGACCAGCCAAGCCTTTAAAGGCAGCCCCAGGTGCCCTCCCCGGCCGGCTCTCACTTCCGGGTTGGCATTTCACTGGGATTTGTCCATAGATAAGCCGCACCTGATGATTAGCCGCACTACTGGGGTAGGCTGTATTCTTCAATGAAAAAGGTGAGGCTTATAATCGTGAAATTACTGTACATCCCAGCCCAGGGTACAGCTTAGAAATTTATTCTTGAATGACTTGTGTGTTCAGGTTACTTCAGGCACAACAGGCAACTGATTTGAAGGCTTTCATACCTTGTGTGAACTTTACACCTAGATTATACATTTTTATGTATCTGATATAAATAAAACCATTCTTCCTCCACAAGAGTCAAGACCATTTTTGGATACACAGTGTGAAAGATTAAACAAATTAGATATTGTTATTAAGAGAGTTTTTAGGGCAAAAAGATAATTCTCCTGTCTTGCATTACATGCTTTTCTCATTTCTTTTATGAGAAAATTATCTTTTCAGATAGCTCATGCATTCACATTCTTAGTCTTCAAAATTCTGTAAACTCTGGAGTGCATTATCACTTGAATAGGCCAAATAATTACTCATATAAAAAGTCTTCAGTAAAATTGAGGCTTTGAGAAGAACCAGAAACCCACCAACTGCACTGAAAGCTAAAAGCAGGTATTCCACTTCAGACTCTTAAAGCAACTCAGGACTTTGTATTATCATTATCACACTGTATCAAATCCAAAGTATTGTCATTAATTCAGAGTGATGTTCCCTAATCCTGATATTAGAATTTTTATGGTGGAGGGGGGCTCGGTGGATCTGTGAAGGCGATCTGAAAATGGGAATTTTGGGGTTCCCTCTTGGGAAGAAGCCAAACCCTTCCCAAGCACAGCCAAAGCTGGAGCTCCACTGAAGCCTTGCCCAAGGGTGGCTGCACTGGATGCTCCTGCGGGGTGCTCCCATATGGAAGGAAAAAAGGTTGTGGGGTAGATTCCTGTGCAGCAGGAGTATCAGGAGTGTCAATGGACAGTATTTACTGTCAGGGGATGGTATCTGTGTTAATTGTGATAATGTAAGAGAGGCTGGCGAGCTGCTTCTGCCCTGTGCTGTCCCCAGGTGTCCTACAGGTGCTCTTGGTCTGGTACCAGCAAAGACTGAAAGAACACAGAGAGAAATGTTATATATTTCAGAATTAATTAGTTCAGTAAAAACCAAGCTATGCAAAAAACCTTTTAAATGAAGAAAAGTCATATGAGGCTATTCTTCATAGTGGAGCAAAGAAATGAAAAAAGTCTTCTGAAACTGTGGTGCATTTATGAGATGAGCACTGTGAGGATTTGCATTTAAGACACGTTGTGGATTTTTACTACTTTTGCAGTAAAACAATTGTAATGACACTGATATTCAGAAAGCCATCTCCTCAACTTTCACCTTTTCTTTAAGAACAGGAATGATTTAAGTGAAATTAATTAATATTTCATGACAATTTTGTAATCACCTCAAGGCCACATAGATGTGAAAGATTTCTTCTGATAGCAAAGCAATTTTAGACAAATTGGTAGTAAGAATATTGACATTAGGGTGCCTTCTAGTAAATCTGTAGTATCCTCATTGTAATGTATAATGCTGCCCTTCCAGTCTCAGGACTGACAACATTTCATAAACGATACATTTTATGTCAAATGGCTTTTACAAGAAATGACTGAGTCTACACAAACCTGCACAAAATTCTTTCCTTCTCCCTTATTATTTCTCCTCAATTCTATAGTGTTTTTAGAGGATCAGGAGGTTTAGAGCTGAAAGTGATTATTTGTTTTTGAAAGTTCTGGGCACGTGGAGATTGTGAAAATAATAATTCCTGGCTTACACTCATTTTTAGTTTCTAGGATGCAAACATAATTTAAAACAAGCTAATCCCTTCACCTAGTTTAAACTGCCAGTTCTTCAGGCAGCAACATGAGTTTACAACAACTAAGGACACATCCCAGTTATTTTTAATCCTTTCACGTCAAAATTGGCTTATCCCAATTTGCTTTTAAAGCATCCTCAGAGTAAAGCTCTGTTTACCCAGCCCATATTTGCATTGAGTGCACTTGTACGAAATAAAGCACCCCAAAAGGCCAGGTTTGTAATGAGAACACCTCCAGACAGACTGACCGCCCAGGGGAGGCCACCAAGGAATTGATTCGACAGCTCCTGGGCAGGATGAACCGTACCAGGCACTCGGTGTGTGCTCCTGCACCCCTCCAGCTGTGCTCAGATGAGCCTGGCTGAGGGCTCAGGGAAATGTGGGCTCTGCAAAGGCTCAGCCTTCCTGGTTGGGATAAAAATATAAATTGGAAAAGTTGGGGAAAAAAGAGACATAGTTGTGAGAATGGGACATGCTGGAGGACGGGAGTAGAACAAAAGGCCCAGAGAGATGGAAGTAGGGACAGAGAGGCAGGAGAAGGGACAAAAAGGGAGTTAGTGGGGAGAAGAAAGGCAAAAAGAAGCATAAAGAGCTGGAAGAGCAAGGAAAATAGAGAAGAAAGAATAAGAGAAGAAGGGAAGGAAATACTGGATGTGTTTTAGTGATGCCCTCCTCCCACAGGGGATGGAGGTGCCCAAAGGTGCCACCATCAGTGCTTAGACCTTGGTTTGTGCAGAAGTTCAGTGGTGTACATGTAGAGCTCACTGACACCATGAGACCACAGCCTGGCATTTGTGCTGGAAGGAGCCAGTGAGGAACTGCTTCTGGAATGGGGCTCTCTGCTCCCAGGGCTCCTTCTTCTCATGTGTTCCCATGGCTCTTTGGTGGGAGCCAGCCCTGCTGAAGAAGAGAGCTGCTTTCTGCTCACAGAGGGAGCAGGGGCAACATTGGCTCTGGGTCTGCTGCTGGCCAGGGAGCAGATGGAGCATGGGCAGTGGTCCATGCTGGCTCCAGTGGCTGTGGGATACCACTGCCCCGCTGTGGGATGTGCTCTGAGCTGCTGTGGAATCACAGCACATCACCCCATCCTGCTGCAGGATGTCCTCAGGACCGGCTGTGTCCTGCTCCAGGATCCCCTCAGGACCTGCTGTGTCCTCTTCCAGGATCCTGTCAGGATCTGCTGTGTCCTGCTCCAGGATTCCCTCAGGACCTGCTGTGTCCTGCTCCAGGATCCCCTCAGGACCTGCTGTGTCCTGCTCCTGACCTGTTGTATGATGTCCCCAGCATGCTGTGGGATGTTTCCCCCCAGCCTGCTGTTGGATGCCTCCCTGCTCCCTGATCTGCTGTGGGACGTCCACAGCCAGCCTTGGGGTGAACCCCTAACCTGCTGTGGGACATCCTCATACCTGCTGCAGGGTGTCCCCCACCACACCTGCCCTGGGAAATCCTTCAGCCACGCTGCGGGATGCTCCCCCAAGCCCTGGGACGTTCCACCCTGGGGATGTTACCCCCCAAGCCCAGGTCCCCCAGACCTGACGCGGGATGTCCCCTGAGGCAGCCCCGTCTGTCCCATGCCTGGGGGCGCCGCCGCCGCTCCGCCCGCAGCCGCGCACCTGGGCGCGGTGTGTGCGCACAGCGCCCGCGGCCGCGCCGCTGCCGGCCGGGGGTGACTCAGCCCCGGCTTTATAACTCCGGGCCGGCTCCGAGCCCGGCTCCGCTGCGCCGCACCGTGCCCGGGGAGAGCGCCGGGCCCGGCACCGGCACACCGGCACCGACACCGGCACACCGGCACACCGACACCGGCACCGGCACCGGCACACTGACACCGGCACCGGCACCGACACCGGCACCGGCACCGGCACCGGCACCGCACCATGCGGAGGCTGCGCGGAGCCCCGCCGGGGCTGCCACCGCTCCTGCTGCTCCTGCTGCTGATACTCCTGCTGCTCCTGGCCGCGGGGCACGGCGCCGTCATCACCGGGGTGAGCGCCGCCGCTCGGCACCCACGGGACCCGGGACCGGGACTGGTACCGACACCGGCACCGGCACCGGGAGGGCTGGCGCGGGCCGGGGCTGCGAGGGAGGGAGCCGGGGTTTGTTCGTGGGGAGTGATGGAGGAACTGCGGGAACATCCCGGGATAAGGGGTGCCCGGGCAGAGGGGAGCGCTCTGCCGCGCAGGATGCCTGGGGAGAAAGGAGCGCTCTGCCGTGCGGGATGCCCGGAGAGAAGGGAGCGCTCTGTTGTAAAGGATGCCCGGGCAGAGGGAAGCTTTCTGCCGTGCGGGATGCCCGGAGAGAAGGGAGCGCTCTGCCGTGCGGGATTCCCCCGCTGGTCTCTCTGGGTGAACACCGCCGACACTCGGGGTCTGCCCGCAATCAGCGATGCCAGCACGGAGCGGTGTGGAGTGACGGATGGCCGGAGCTGGGATAATGATAACGAGGACTTGGGAGGGAAGGCAGTGCCAGGTGATGAGAGGTGACAGGGCCTGGGGATCCGTCTGGGACAAGTGATACAGGACGTGGCATCTCTCCAGGGATGAGGGATGCCCGGAGCTGCGGCTCGGTCTGGATTGAGCGGTACCAGAGCCCGGGGGTGTCTGCAGTGAGTGATGCCAGTGTCAGTCCCTGCGGTGGGCAATGCTCGTGGGTCTCTGATGTCACAGCGTGGGTCTGTTCCTTTGGGGTGAGGGATGTCACACGGTGGGGTCTGTTCCTTTGGGGTGAGGGATGTCTGGACTCGGGGAGGGGGTTGTCTCCAGGCTGGTCCGGGAGCATTCAGAGAGATTCCTGCTGCTTTTCCAGGGCTGGAGCTGTCTCCCATCTACCCCCATGCAGCCCCAGCTGTCCCCAAACCTGCTCTGGGAGAGTTTGGCTCAGGGCATTGCGCTGCCCAGTGTGCACCCCAAGTTCCTCCAGCCCCTCTGTGTACAGGACAGGATTACAATCCTCGGAAAACGCTGCTTTCCTTCTTTTTTTTCCCTTTGTCTATGACTGTGCTGCTTTTTCCCCTCAATAGCCACCCTTTGTAAACAAGTCTCTGTTGTTGTTGTTGTTTTTAGGCTCAAGATTTACTCTGGTTGTGAAAAAACTTTTTTTTTTTTTCCTAAAGACGTTATTTAACCCAAAGCGTTGCATCACTTTTATGTAAAATTATTTTTTAAGTGTTTGCTTTGGATTAATAACTCAGCACTTGCATTCCTTTGAGAGCTTACATGTCTTTTGTAACCATCAGAAGTTGCATGCACAGCAGTGAATTTCTCTGTGGCTGTCCAGACTCCCTGTGCGGACCCCTGAAGTCCATGAAACAGCTCATGGGCATTTCTCTGGAAGTTAGATCAGTTCCCAGGAGTGATTATTTTTTTTAGAGCAGAGAATGTGAAGGAATTTTTTAATATTTGAGGATTTCAAGTTTCTTTCAAGTAGAAACATTCCCAGCAACAGAGGAGCAATTTATCTGTTACTAGAGTTGTGGCTACACCTTTAAAGCATAATTAATCTATTAAATAAAGTAGTAGTGAGGCACTGAATAATAGATCAAGGACAAGGCAGATTCAAAAAGTAAAAATAGATTAGAATAGAAAATGTTACTTTATTAACTATTGCAGAGCATTTCTGCTTAAACCGCTTTGATGCATTTTTGGCTTTTGATGAACGGGCAAATCTCAAATGAGAGCTGGTGTAGGTGTTCCCCAACCTCTGAGCCTGCAAAGTGTTTTTCCTTTGCAATTTAAGGACTTTTTTCAAACTTTCTTCACTTCAGTGGTGGTTCTTGTGCTGACACCTGTTGCCTTTGCAGCTGGCATTTCACCTGGGACATATTCTTGGGCTGATTTTCCAGAAAACTGTGTTTTAATGAGGTTCTCAGGTGGTGTTTGGGGAAGTTCAGGAGTAGCAGCAGGAATTACACATTACAGATAAGGTGTGAGCAGGAACGCTCGGGTTGAATATTTTCAAAACTTGTCATACAGTTTTTGAAAGGGAGCCTTAAAAGTTGTGCCAGATGTAAATGTGTGTGTGTGTGAGTTTAAGGAAGAAATTGTTCAGCCTGGACATTCAGGCTGTGTGTTGCTTGGTAGAACATACCCAGGTGGGCTTTTCAGCTGAGTGGTGTTTCACCCCAGGACCAGTCCCACAGACATGAATGGAGTTTGAGATATAACTGAGAAAAAAAAAAAAGGAGTCAAGAGCTCTCAGGTGAGAAATAGCAGAGCCTGTGATTCCAGCTGAGCAGTGGACACCAGGGAACATGGGGCAGCCAAAATCACTGCGTTTTTATTTGTGACTAGGATGAAATAATATCATTAGAGTGCTTATTTATTTATGTTCTTAAGAGAGAGGTCAGAAAGTTAATATTATCTACCTGGCAGGCTGGAGTTGTAGTTTTATGGCCATATTAGTCTTACAAGCAAATGCTCTGTTTGGGCTCACCTGCAGCACAGAGCTCTGTATTTAGGGTCACACACACTGTTTAATAGTGATCCTAATGCAACAGCTTCCTCCTAAACTACTGACTGATCTTTAAACATTATTTTGATCTGGCTTCTGCTGGCCAGTGCAGTGTTTACCCAGTGAGTACAGTCTAAAGTCATTTATCATATAAATCCCAAGGTGAGATCAGTGAGTTTTTCTCTCAAGGGAATGTTTGCTCTGATATGTGCCTTCCCCAGAGCTGTTATCATCACTTACGTACTTTTTATGAGTTTCCCATTTACGTAGTGCTGAGCAGTGCCTTGGGTCTCATTGCTGCTGTCAGACACCCAGAGCACTGAGTTAATCAAGCTTACATTCAGAACCTTTAGCTGATGGCATTTCTCACTGGAGAAAGGAGACAGCTTTTTACATTAAATCTATACAAGCTTTTGATTAAAAGGCAACTGAAAGATGGACAGTGACATGTTTTCAAACCCTAATATGTCAATTGCTCTTCATGGTTTGTGAGTTTTAAAACATACCCACTAGTTGCATTTTGGTTTTTGCTTATCTAAGCTGTATTGGGCAAGTGGCTAAAATATTTTTTGCCTCCCGTGAAGGGGAATGCTACCACAGCAGCATTTTTTTGGGATGTGGAGACTTATGCAAAGCTTTTCTTAAAACCTCCAGCTATGTGTAATTCTAGATAACAACCACAGAATCCATATTTAAACTTCTTTTTTAGCCACTTCCACTTGGACTTCTCTAGCAAAACTCTCATGCAGTCTTGCAAGGGCACTCACAAACATGATATGAAGTTAGAAGGAATAGTTACCTAAAAGTCACTAAATTTATGGATGGTTTCCTATCTTAGCTTCTCCACAAGACTGGTTTGGTGACTCTTTTGGTGACAAGTTTAGTGTGGTTGGTCCTGCCTGAGCTCACTCAGGCACTCATCTGGGAGCTGGGAAAGCAAGGGGCCCATGTCATGGTCTATCAGTGCTCTAAAGCTGGGACTGTAAATCACTGACAGTTCTGGATTTGGACCAGAGCAGCTCTGTGTGTGGTCCTGGCTTTAAACTACCCGGTCTCAACTCCAAAATGTGCCAGGAGCCTGCACGTTACAATCCATGGGAGACAAAAGTATCACAAACCGGCCTTAAATCTTATTATTCAGCCTTAATGAGCCATGATAACTTAGGGGTGCCAGAGGCAGCTCCTGATCTGTCCTATTTCTGGACTACATTTATCACTCAGTTAATTTGCTCAATGCTGTGTTGAACTGCAGGCCTGTGACCGGGACCAGCAGTGCGGAGGAGGGATGTGCTGCGCCGTCAGCATCTGGATCCGCAGCCTGAGGATGTGCACCCCCATGGGAAACCTGGGAGACGAGTGCCATCCCCTGAGCCACAGGGTGAGTACCTCACCAGGGGGCTGTGGGGCTGGAGGAACGTCCTGAGCTGTACATCACACAGCATAAAACCTGTGTGAGGTGGAAAATCAGGGGAACTTCTCATTCCTTGCGGTACCCAGATATCTGCATCTGCATGGGAGCAGCGATGAAGGTGCCTGTGTAAGAAATGCATTACTGTCAGAATTATGCTGAAGAGAATCAGAGGATGAAAGCACGACACGCTCGCCAGATTGTTCTCTGATTAGTTTGTTGTTGCTGCTTTGTTTTGTTACGTGATCCAAAACAGCGTTAGCAGCTCCCAAGCCCAGCCCTGCCAATCCTTACAGGAACACAGCAAGTGCCACCAACCCCAGGGGCAGAGGACAAGCTCCTGTCACAAGCATAAAAATGTCACCAGTTGGTGTTGGGACACCTGGTGTGCTGAAATGGTGTTGACACACATTTGGACTTGAGAAAAGTTCCCCACAGGCTCTCTTTGTTTCTATTCTACCTATTAATTTCAATTATATATGTTATATACATATATACACACACAGTGGATTATTAATACAATGATTTTAACAAGTGCATTCATTTAAGGCTATGTAATTATGTATTTGTTATTCAGTATGAAAAAAAGCTGCTAATTTAAAACACAAAAGACTGAATGAGATGCTACCAGGGAGCTTGAGAACCTGGTGGTTTTCAGAGCCATCCTCAGAGCACATCCCAAGAGTCATCACAAGTGAAAGATATAAGACAATAAATCCAGATCATAATTGTGCAGCTAGTTAGCTGCCTCTCTCACTGCAATCCCTGGTTTCTCAGCTCAGGATGTAGAGTTTATTTTCTCAGTTTTAGGAAGTTTAAGGCTCCATCTTATTGCAGTTAAATTTTTAAAACTTCTGCTGTGATACTGGGGACTAAAATGTCATTTTTACTATGTAGTGCAGCAGGTTTTTCTTGTAAGGGCTCTTTCCATTACCAGGAATTAGAATGAGAGAAATTGTCTTCTAGAGGGTTTTATGAGCTTATTGTTATTGGGAAATAATTTAAACTGTCTGATATACTTCAAGCTGATTGCCTGTATAATTACAATCAGAAAAAGATGCCTGTCCACCCCAGACTTAATCACTGATGTTTATAAGCTTTATGAGGTTAACTTTAGATTTTTGATTCCTCACCCCACTGATCTTCCTGAGAAACACAAAGCAAATTGATTTACTGGAGAACATGAAACGAGGTTATTGTAAGGATAGAGGGTTTGCTCAGTGGTTCCTCTCTTGTAAATACTTGTGTAGGGAGCAGCTGGATGCTCTGATCACCAAAACCTTTAAATTACCTGCAGGATAAGTCAGATGGCTGGTGCTGGCCCAGGGCTCTGCAGGGGATGTGAGCCCCCTGCCCCAGCAGGGTCACTGGAGCCAGGCTGGTGCTTGGCACCGTGCACAGAGAACTGTGTGGGACTCTCTTACAGACAAAATTTGTACACTGGCATGAGAAAACCTTGGAATATTAACATTTTAGGTTTCAACCACACAGAAATCTGGAAGTGAGGGGATTAGGGCTGCTTGCCTGGCTGGAGCAGTGGCTTTGTACCTCTGTGCCTCCTTTGCTGCATCCAGGGAATGCTCAGCTCCCAGACATTTCCCACTGGGCTGTCCTGCTTGGCTCCTGTGAGAGACAGAGCTTGTGACCAAGTTGTTGAAGAGTGTCAGTGCATGTGCATGTCATGGCACAATTAAATTTCTCTAATGGACTCCATGTGAGCTCCCTGCAGCACAGCGTGCCTGGAGGAGGGTGGGATGAAATGAGAAACCTCTGCCCGGTGGTGAAAAGGATCCTGCTCAAAGGGAGGTCAGGCAAGGTGACCTCCAGAGGTCCCTTCCAGCCTGATTACTATGGGATGCCAGGGTTCCCAGGTCCTGCTCTGTGCTCGGTGACAAGGCAGGACTCAGGACACGCAGAGAGCCCCGCACAGTGGCACCACAAAACGTGATGTTAAAGGCCAGGGCAGTTTCACAACAAACTCCTTTATGAAACAGGAGTAAATGGAGAACATGTGTCACAGCTGTAGATTTACACAGCGGCACGACTGTTAACATCCTGCTCTTAACCATGGCTGGACCAGGGTGCAACATCTTTGGATCTGCTCTGTGCTCAGCTCTGGCTGGGGAGGGAGGGAGCTGGGCAGCATCCCCCACATCCCCATCATTACTCTGATGTCCTTGCTTTGTCCCCAGGTGCCCTTCTCTGGCAGGAGGATGCACCACACCTGCCCGTGCCTCCCAGGCCTGGCCTGCCTCCGGACTCCCCACAGCAGGTTCAGGTGCTTACCAGACTTCAGAAAAGAAGACGTCTTCTTCTAGCAGGAGCTGTTCTGCGCTAGAAAGAGCCGCTCAGTATTTTCATTCTCTCGTTATTGTGACAAAAAAAAAACAACCCAGGAGAAGCTCTTACCACACTTTCCTGCTTCACCAACATCAGCTGGAGATGAGACGCTGCTGTTGTGGCCAAGGGACTCACAGTGGAGGATGCTTTCATTTTGGGGTAGCCAAACAACATCTGCTAGAGCAAAACTCCTTCTGAGGGGGGGGCTTGACCATTCCTGAGGCATTCTGGGGGCTTGACCATTCCTGAGGCATTTTGGGGGCTTCATGGTTCCAGTTTAACCCCAGAATGAAAAAAATCCAAGTTTATTGCCAGTTTTGGAAAAATTTGGCCACATCTTTACACTTTGGAACACCTGAACTGAACTGAGAGTTGGACAACTGTGTAGTGTGAAGCATATGACAATTGCCAAAAGAACTGTCTTTATATTGCATTTTGTATCTTTATAATTATAATTTTATTTGTAAGGCACACCTCTAGGGTAAAGGTTTAACCAATAGATGTCGTTTTTACACTTTTAAAAAGTGGCAGGTGGAACCAAAGCATCTCAGTATTCAGAGCATTAAAATATTTTGTTATTTTAGTATTCTAAGATGAGAAGTTGCTGTTACTTGAATTGGTGTAAAACTACCTGATCATCTCAAACTATGTATTAAGATGTAGTTTACATCAAAGAAAAAAAGGAACCCTGAAGTTTATTGTAATAGGCTGCCTGACTTCTTGTATATGTATCAAATTTGCTGTGCAAAAATTCTGTATCAGAATAACGGCAGTGTATGATTTGATTTATTTTATTATTACAACATTATTTTGTCACTGTGGTTTTCTCATTTTTATTCAGTGTAATCTGTTATCCCACACTTGATTCACCCAAGCTAGCAGAGCTCCTTATGGACAGCTTAGCTAAAGATTATGTGCCTCTGGCTGCTTCTGGGGAAACTTGGAGTTTACAAGGCATGAACTCCTCAATCAAGCTGCAGTTTCAGAATTTAGAGGAATCTTGGTGTAAATAATATCAGAGGTTTTTCTTGGCTCGTGCCTCAAAGGATCAACTTCAGCCCAGCAAACATAAGATTTGTGGGTTTTCTATGAAATACTGTGTGATTTTATATTTACTTGTCAGTCCCAAGAGCTGGAATTCCAATAGTTTGTGTGAGATTCACATGTTTCTTGCTCTCAGACATGCAAACATATGCTGGAGCTGGAAGAGTGAAGTTATTCATCTTTCAACAATCAGTGCTTTGCTACTGGTGGAGATGGGGGGGTTGGAGAAGTGAGCACACTGTACCAAGGCCAGACCTGTAAAAATTAGAGCAGAAACACCCCTGTGAGTTACCAGGTACCTTCTACTGGACTCCACAACCTTCTTCAGGCAGCAGAAAAGAATAACTGCATTAGTTATTGCCAGATCCTCATGGATTCTGAAATAAAAGGGAAATAAAAGCCTTGAGAGGATTGGATCCTCTTGGCCCATCCCCAGGGCACCCACTCCAGTGCCTCTGCATTTTGCAGTGGGGACACTGCAGCTGTGCAAGTGGCGACAGAAAAAAAAGAAAATTACTGAGGTGCCACTAAACGGTGATTTTACATCTGGTTTGCATTAATGGGATCAGGGACAAAGTGCCTGTATTAGATCTGAAGTCTCAGAGGGGCTCAACACGAACCCAAAGGGCTGGTGAAAGGGCCAAGTCATTTATTGAGTTCAAAGTGACATGCCAGCACTGCAGAAATTCCCATAACTGGATTTAAAACCAAACCCCAAGCTTGATTCTACCATTGTCACTAAATAGGGGGCTCCCCAAAACCTCCTGTGCACCCAACAAAGGCTGGGCTTGCAGAGGAGGAACACACTGGAAGAGTGAAGGTTGCTTTTCTGGCCCTGTCTGTCCCCATAAAACAATCTCAATACAACAGACTTCCATTTACACAAAATCAAAAAAAGACAGGAGGAAATGTGCCTTTGTCCCAGCTCTTGCTCCATTTTTAAAAATCAGAGCACAACAGATGAGCCGTAGCAGGAAGCAGCAGCCCTGCTCCTCATCTCCTGCTGGCAGAGCTCACCAGTGGCTCCAGTGAAGGCATAACCCTGGTTTTGATCATTGCAAATGAGTGGACAGCTACACCTCAGCACTGCCTCACACCTGCCAAACTGAAACCCGAGGAGAGTTCAGCAGACACGAGCAGAGCAACTTTGTAGTTGTAATTTGTGCCAATTAACCAGTGGGATTAAGCATTTATCTGGGTAATGAGAGCAGCCCCAATTACTCAAGTTCAAAGTTCACCCCATCCATAGCAGGTGAAGTTCTGTGTCCTGCAGACACTCCTGGCCAGGGGGTTTGGATGGTGCAGCTTCCAGAGATGCATTATCCCACACTCCTGGAGGGGTTTCTCCACACCTTCCCTGCTGTTCCAGGAGAGATAAAGGCAAAACCTCACTGTCCTACATCCCCACTATGTTCACTTGGCAATAATTATTACGATTCCCCCTTTAGTAATTTAATTTCCATTAATTGACACTCACAATGGAGGTTAGTTGATTTGAGAGAATCATTCTGGAAGGAAGATTAAGCTTTTGTATCCCCATTATTTCCTAAACTGTGCCCTAATCAATTATCTTTTCTCCCATCCTAGGGGAGATTTCCTCTCCCAAGCACACCTGAAAAGTGCCTTTAATTTCTGTCTGCAGTGGAAGGAGCTGGGAGGGCACCCTTTACCTTTAAAAACAGGCAAACCAGTGACCACAAGTATTTCTAAATGTGAATGGCCATGCAGTCCGCTCTGCTTTTCCCTGGAGCCAGCTTTTGTCTTGAGGAGCACAGCAAATAATCAAGATAACCCACAGAAAAGGTGGCCAACCTCAAGCCAACCCTGCCACAAAAAGTTTTCTGCAGTCCCCTGTGCTGCCCGGTTTGCCCCAGAATCACCCTAGAAATTATCTCAGGGACAGCTTCCTCACCTGCCTTGAAGAAATCATATGAGAGAATGGAACAGAACTTAGAACAGAACAGCCCTAGAACCCCCTTGGTGCAGAGGAAGAGCCTCATTCACTCCCCATACCCACAGCTTGTGAAGAGAGAGGCTGGTTAGAACACTGCCCTTAATTCAGTGCACTTAGATCTGTGCCAATGTGTGTTTTAACTTTATTAATATTGCAGTAATTTCATTATTAATAGAAACGTGTGCATTAATTTTTAATACTATATGAATATTGATTTTACAGCTATGCTATAGAATAATGTTGATATCCCACCACACTGGAGGCATTTCCAATTTATTGCCAGATTTTGGGTTAGCAGAGAGGCCTTGCAGGAAAGGGCACCATCACATACAATGAGTTGCTGCCTTAATTTGATTACATGCTTTGAGGGAGGAGGTGACACTAAAAGAAAATATTCTGGTTGTGTGGCAAGGGGGGGACTCAAATCTGTATGGATCCATACAGAAGAGACAGGTCACCCTAACCAAGCACTGATTTATTACAGAACTAGTAACTGAAAGGAAATTAACTGGCTGAAGGTTATCATGGTGTTGGAGAAGGTAAATGGGAATAATGCATACCTCTATGGAGAACAATTTAAGGTAAGAAAAGGGATTATTGTGGTATTTTTAATTCATAGTAGTGTGGGAAATGTTATGGTTGTGACCCCAAAGCTCTAGTGTGTTTGGTGATCAAGAACATTCCTTGTTAAGAGGTGCTTTGCTAATTTTCCTCATCACACAATCCACCAAAGCAAAGGATTACACCAGCAAGTGTGACCCCAGACTGAGGTCCTTGCCAGTGCCTCCCCTGCCCCAGTGGCTCTGTTGTTTCTGCACAGATGGATATTCAAAAGAAACAGAAGGTGTTAAGAATCCCTTGATTTAAACAAGATGTCTCAGGAGTTTGATCTTGACAATGTGTAACGTGTTTTCCAGAAAGAATTAGAAAATTGCAGGAAGAGAATAGAATGTGCAAATGCAAGAGGATTTTGATAACAGCAAAATCAATGTTCCTTTCTCCGTCACATAGACATGAAATGGCAAACCAGCAGGGGTGCAGTCGTTAGGCTGATCAATAATTCTGAGTTCAGGAATGGAGATGAGTTTAATGCACATCAGCAAATCACCTGTGGTCTCTCAAGGAGAGTCTTCAGTGCAGGCAGGCCCAGCTCAGTGCAGGAGGACACATTCCAATGATTTGGCAGGGCAGGTTCCCCCATGTGTGCCTTGGAGGATGGTGGCAGCCTTTGGGTCAGGACTAGGAAAGGCTGGAGCTGAGTAATGCTGGTGCACTGAAGGGAGGAGGATGGATGGCAGCTTGTTTTGTGACAAGGAGTGCAATGCAAGGTGACAGCAAAGTGTGCAGGAGAGGAGGAGAGAGCAATATAACCACAGAGGACAGGTGGAAACCACCCTGTGGCAGGGGTTTCCCAAAAATCGGTGCGAGCAGTTCAAAATGAAGGCAAGCACAGTGTCAAAAGGACAAAAATTCTCCTCTGCAAAGCGTGGGAAACTCTGTGCATGTTAATTTTGTGCCGGGAGTGCCAAGAGCACCCCAGACTGATGCTCCTTTGTACCGTGGCACCAGACATCAGTGTGCTACAGGCATGTCCCTGTCCCCAGAAGTTCACAAATCTCACAGACCGTATAAAGCAAGTGCCTGTGCTGTATTTATCCTGCACCTGCAATTCCTTGCCCTGCACCCCAGCACATGGCACAGCAAGGATGGGCCATGCAGTGCTGCAATGCTCTGCTTGGGCAGCACATCTCTTCCTAGGCTGGCAATTCCACCAGGTCTAACAAACTCTGGCACTGTGTCTCCACCACAGCATCGTAACACACAGAAAGGATTAAATCTGCTTTTAAAGCATAATGTGGCTTTGTAAGTCCCAAGGCAGCAAGGCAGTGCAGAAGCAGACTAAAAATATGGCCTGGTTCCAGCCCAGCAAGCAGAGCTGGATCCTCTCTGTCTACTTTTTCTCTTGCACACGTGAGTGCACTCATGTAATTTCACACAGAGATTTGTGGCTCTTTCACCGCAAATGGGCAGATGTGGCTCTTGCTGCAAGGAGTTTGCAAGCCAGAAAAGCTGATATTAATTCCAGGGGTCACAAGATTCACCCTTTATTTACTCCTCCAGGCTACATGGGAGCTCAGGCAGCAGAGCACACCCCTGACCTCTGTCATGGGACCAGAAGGGTCAGCTCAGGGAAAGGCATCACTGAGGCAGCTGCCAACTCTTCTCACTCTTTCCAAAAATTTCACCACATCCTGTCAAATTAGTAGGTTTTAATTTTTTTCATCCCCAGTTTCTTTTCTCACATGGATGAAGCCTTGACAGAAAGGTCCCCCACCCCTTCAAATCCAACAGCAAAATTTCCAGACTGTGGTGGTGTCATAATTCCAGCTCCCTTCCCCACCCTTTCATTAAACTCCCCAAAGTTGCTAACAAACCTTTTACACATTGCAACAGAGCCTTCAACTATTTGGATTTGGTTTACATCAGCACTTAGGCTCAGACAAATATTGCACAAACAGTAAGAAGAAGTCTTTCCTGCTGGGAGTTTAGGATCTGCTCAGGAGGAGAATCCTTGCCAAGCCCTCTGTGCTCACAGCAGCTCTGTGGCAGGTCCTGCAGAGCCTGGTTTCTGCAGCCTCCCCGCTGCCCTGCTGGGCTGCAATTGTTGATGCTCAGCCCAAAGATGTCCCTCCTTGCTTTCACATCACAGCTCCAGCTTTACCTCTGCTGTGATCCTGCTGGCTCCTTAGCTCAGGTGCCCATGTTCTCCCCCTGTAGTCACTGCAGCTTGGCTGGACACACTCCCTCTCCATCTGCCTTCCTCCACACCCAGATTTCTGCTGGAGCTGTGCTGGATGTGGCTCCTGGGGGCAGCTCAGCCCTGTGGGCACTCAGAGCTGGTTTCTGTGCCCCAGGGCTGTCCCCTGGCCCTTGGCACAGCACACTGCTGTGTACTGTGAGCTTGCAGAGCCTGATGAGGGAGGGAGAGGAAAAGGAAAGGAAAAAGCCCAGTTGATTTACTCGACTATCAAGCTACTCAACAGTTTCCTTTCCAGCACCCTCCTGCAAGCGCTCAGTGACAGATGGGGACAGATTGAGTGGTTCGATGCAGTGAGGTAATATTCCACTAAATCATTCCTCCTTCTCTCGCTGTCAGAAGGCACCCAGACTTCAGCCTTCCCTCTGAATCTTCCTGTGTTTCCCTCTTTAATGACAAAGCCATTTTAGCTCTACCTCTGCTAAAATTTCTGAGAGAAGCGAGCGCTGCTGTTTATATGCTACGATAAAATGGGTGTTGTAAAACAGCAGAAGGAAGGAGTGAATCACCCTGAGACAGAGAGGGTTCTGGTGCTGTTTACTGGTGTTTCTGATCTCTTTTTCTTGCCTATGTGCTGGGGCTGAGCCCCAGAGCCCAGCACAAGGACCCTGGCTGGGCAGGCAGCAGGCTCTGGGCAGGTGTGCCGTGGGCAGGCGCGCAGGCTCACACTGCACGTCTCACAGATGGAAGATCCATTTTTTTTTTTCTCTGGATGATTTGTTCCAATGGTTAATCATCCTCACACAAACACAGGGTTGTTTTTTTTTTAATGGCATTCCAGTAAATAACGTTCAGAAACTTTAGGATGGGCTTTCTCTCCACCGGGCAATCTCTTGATTTCTGCCTACTCTGTGAATGCCATGATGACTGCCTAAAATTAGCTGTGACTTCACAGCCTCCCCGTGCCCTTGCAAGACTAGCTTTGAACTTCAAAGCCTCCTACACAAAGTGCTTTGTGCTATCAACCTGGTCACTGCAGATGAGAAAAATGTGGCACTGAAGACAGTGGCCTTCCAATAAATACATCCACAGTACAGCCATGCATGACTCGAGATCAAAGCCAGAGTGCAAGTGCTGAGGTCATTAAACATGAATAGAAATACAGAAATGCAACAGCTTGCGTGAAAGGCTGAGCTTGACTTTAAAGAGATGAAAGCTTGTGTAGTCAGCGATTGTTCACCCGTGATAATGCTCTTGCCATCAGTGGCTCTCTGCGTTAGAAAGGTGAATAACTAATCGTTCTTGGGATAAAGCATTGAGGTGTGGGGCAGTTAATGATTTGTACCAAGTGAAAATAGGCTCGGAGATGCTCAGCATCAGCAGCTCCAGGGAAAGGCAGAGTGCTGCAGATGTCCAGCTGGAAAATCAGCTCCCAGTCACCAGTTCCACAGCTGATGGATGAGCAGGGATTTACCTGCAGGAATGACCAGCACCAAAGGAGGTTTGAGGTAAGATATCCATAGGCACAGCCCCAACCCATCATGACTCAGCACCAGCTTTTAGGAGTCCATCTTCACGGATGGTTTTTCTCAGATGGCTGCATTTCCTCAACATGTCATATATTTTTTAATATTCTGAAGCATTAAGAACATCATAGCATGGGAAATGCTTCCTGGTTCCCATCACAATGGAATTAATTATAGCCTGTGCAGTGTCTTGAGCAACTACAAAGGAAGCTGTGCTAAAAACCATGACTTTAGGAAACCTCTATTAGAAAACAGCCCCCCTGCCATGTTTCTAATAATTTTTCGATTAGCAGCATAACTATCTAATAAGGTTTCTGGGGTATTCTGATACTGTGTGGAATGATCCAATCTGCAGCCCGAGCTAATGAAGTGATACTTAGCACTGCATTCTGCCAATATGTGTTTGCTGCTCTGTCTGGAGCCACTTCCCTCAGGGCGGTTTGTTGGCAATTCTGAGCAAGTGCAGGTGCCTCCAAGAGCAAGGTGACTGTGCTTAACCGTGTGGGGTGGGTGGCAGAGCTCCAGCCACATCCTCTTCTGGGAAGAGAGGGGAAATGCCAGCTTTGCTCTCCCCTGAGCTCTGCACAGCGAGTCCCAGGGCAGTCCCACAGCATATGGCAGAGCAGCCTTGTGAAGATGTAGCTGTACCACATCCAGGTAGAGCCTCAGGAAAGAACTGTTGCTAGCAGAACTCAGCCAAATTCCTGCCCTTTTCCTCGAGGCTACTGGCTCCACACAGTTTTGGGAGGCAGCTTTGCCTCCTCTGGTATTGGAAAAGCAAATGATGACAGCTTGTGGGCTACACATGCCCTGCTCACCCCCCACCTCTAGCACGACCATGGAACGAGACCTTTACCCAACAACATAATTTGGCTGAGGCCAAATGTTTCGGCTCCTTTCCTAGCAAACTCTTTCCAAATGGAACAGCAGAGCTACCAGCACCCCGGCGTACTGCAGGCAGTGAGCGCTGTAAATCAGAGATCATCTTACCTGCTGCCTGGGATTTCAGACCAGGGTCATTTGTCAAGCTGGCCTGACATTTAAGTCTATACTAAAAACCTTCAAGATTTTGACTGGAAATGCTTGTAGGGAATGTGTTAAATACCTGGTGAGTGAGTGAAGATGCCAGCAGCAATCGAGATTTTTTTCTGGAGCAGCTCTCAGCACAACCACAATCCCTCACCACAGATATGCAGAAGCAGCATGCTGTGACCTCTGAGCCAGACTGTGAACAATCTCTGGGGGAGATGATATTGGTATTTCCTGTGGTGCTCAGCACTTCTGGTGCCCAGAATATGGAAAGCTATCATGCAGCTGCCTGGAGGGGTGGAGAGGAGGCTGAATGTACGTTGTGGTGAAGCACAGGTCGATGGAAGAGCTGGGAGAGCCCCACGCAGACCAGCAAACCTTTGTGTTTTGGTCAGTGGGGATGAGGAGAGGGGTTCAAACCATCGGAGATTTTACAAGAGAGCCCAGGACTTGTACAAACATCAATAACTTCTCACACGAGAGCAATTATTAACACCCAGCTCTCACTGAGTCTCAGCCATTGACTCCTGAGTGAGACTGAAAACGCTCTGGTTTTTGTGGGACGGAGGATTTACAGCCACACCTCACAGTCCCAACAGCAGCAACCATGTCTGCCTGTGCTCATTCCATTCTCCCCAACATTATTCCTCTCTTTTTGTTTTTTTAATGCAGAGCAGGTTTTCATCCTCCCTGACACCCCTTCTCTGATCTTGGTCGAAGCATTTAATCTCTGTGACCCACTTTCCCCATATGCAGACTAAAGGCTGCTATGAGAACATGTTAATGCTGGGCTTTGGAAGTACCTTTTTTTTTTTTTTTTTTTAATTTATATTTTCTCAGATTTCAGAAGTAATGTTTATCCTCTGGTGCTTCTCCAGCCCTTTCTGGTTTTTCATACTTTCTTGGTGCACTCTCAGCCAGCAAAGTGGTGTTAGTTGGTGTGCTGGCACTGAACACTCCTTAATTTTCTGCTATGTCCTTGATATTTAGTTTCACATCTGTTGGAATTAAGCTCTATTGTACAACACACATCTAAACCCTGAATTAAAGCAATTGGAGTTCCTTCTCTTTTGTACTACCACAGCCAGGATCATAATCTGACTGACATCACAAGTACCTAAAATATAAAATTAACTTCAAACATTAACTTCAAACAGCACTGATTTTGCCCTCAGAGTACATCAGGAGTCCTGAGACAGCCCTGGAAGCTGTGTGCAAGCAAAAGGCGTGGTATACAGAGAATTCTTTTTTTTTTTTTTTTGTATGCTCGTGCTGTAGCAAGGCTGGGTCTGGCTGCCACTGATGAGTGCTGGCAAAGCACCCGTTATCTTCAGCAGATAAAAACCAACTCACCCATCCCGTGAGGGCATCACTGAGCCAGGGGATGCCTCTGGCATTCAATACAGCAGCACTGCTCGATAAGCCAAGCCTAAATAAAACCATCAGGCCACCCAAAGGTGAGTTTTCATCCCCCGCATAGATGATTGACTCTACAACTTGTGCTCAATTTTTTTCTAGAAGTGAAAAATCTGGTCCTTGCAGCTTTTAAGGAGGTTTTAAAATAACTATTTTCCTATCTCTGTGGTTTAAATAGAATCATAACCATACTACTTATAGCCTGGAAGAGAGAGAGGATGCTAAAATATCAAACATTTTAATAGAGTAAAGAGAAAGAAAATATTGGCTTGGTTACCAGCAGGATTAGGAAAAAGGATTGCAAGAGCTGAGTTACAGATCACAGTTCTAGGTCCCTACTATGCAGGCAGCTTCTGAGGTAAATATGAGATATGAGAAAAGTTCCAAAAGTTGGAACTCTGCAGAAAAGACCTAAAAGTAAATCAGTGGTGTAAAGTGTACTTGGAACACAATTCCCAGGAACAGCAACTATGCCTTGCCCCTTAATCTTTGTAACACAGTTCTACCCCATTACTCTCCAAGACTCACTAAGTTATCGTCTGATATTCCAGCCTGAAAATGTAATTAGCACTGATAACCAGCTGCTGCTGTGATCTGAAGTATGTGACAGCTTTCCTTCTGTACCCAGGTGCATTTTCAAAATGCTTTAGAAGCTTCAGAAATGATCATTAAGTCTCTCTTTGTTTTAAAGAGAACCCATCCATGATCATATTTCTGAGCCCAGTTTTGGCATCATTGATGCTGAACTGTACCAAAATAACTCAAATTGCGACCTTCTCCTCATGCACTGCAGGAGATGCTGTGCCTTTCTGGTGTCCAAATCCCAGCTGGGGGTGGAGAACAAGACTTAAACCAAACCAGGAGTCCCACCTCATCTCATTCCCTGCCTCAATCCAAAGGTGCCACCTTTGCTCTCTTCTGATCTGCCATGTCTCTTTTATGCTCCCTTCATGGTTACAGGACAGTGACTTATGTCTCAATTGATGTCTACCAATTTTGGGCTACTCTCTACAGAAACACCCAGCAGATGCAGATTTCTCCACACCAGCTGAGGTTGTATCCCTGCCATTTTGTGTGTGACTTGCTCCAGCACGTTTGTTAAATGTTGCATGATCCATCAGAAAGGGAAGCACCTCAGGGGCAGCCTCCTCTGAGATCGCTAAGAAGCTGGGCCAGCATCCTGCCATCAGGTTACTGGTCAAAATACTTCCAGAGACATTTTTGTAGAACAGAGCAGGTTAAAATGCCATGCTTAATAAATGTAAGCTTCCCATTAAGGACATAGTTTATAAATTAGTATGGTATTGACCAAGCCACAGTGTTAAAAAACTGCTTTGCCAACTGAAATTAGCCATCCACAATTACACTCTTTCCTATCATTAACAGAGAGGCAATTAGCTACAGCAGAAATTTGGTTTCAGCAGACACAAAGAATTGTGCTATTTAAACCTGTTGCCATCATGAATTTAAGTCTTCTTAAAAATAGCTTCAGTCACTTTTATTGGTATAAACACCTAAATTGAGATCTAACAGCAAATAAGGATTGTGCTTGTCCATAATAACCTTAGCTGTGAAATCTACTCAGACACAAGACATACAACCTTCCACATACACAAGTTATTTGTCAGCAAAGCAGAATGCTGCCATTCTGAAACAATTACATACAGTAAAGTTTTTCAATATTTTATTAAAGAAAACAGTCAAAATGTACAAGTATTACCCAGGTTTGTAGATAACTTCCTATAAAGGCAGTAAAATATGAATTTCAATCTAGGTTTTAAAAACTGCTATAGTTGCTTATTTTTAAAGTTGGTATTTTAAAATCACGTTTCACAAATAGTTCTGAAATATTACCAAATGAATAGTGCAACAAGAAAAATTGAAATTAGTTCTACACTGTTTGCATGTCAAGCAAAAGTTATAACTAACGGCTTCAAATACTCAAACCATTTGAGAATGAATGAACCCAACAGCTCCCACCAAAACTGACTTCTGACCACATTAGGAACGTCCTCTTCATGTTCTTCACTGAAAATCAAATAATAATAAAACAACACCCCTTGAGGTCATCAAAAATAACTTTAGTATAAAATTGTCTTGGCCCTTATCAAATATTACATGAGTAAAATTGTTAAGCCTTTATCAAAACAGACGGGAATAGGGAAACAAAAAAAAAATGTCATGGCCTTAATCCATATCTGTTGGAATCATGTTTAGAAACGTTAGAAGCAAGACCAGAAACTCGGAGCCCTGTTTTGTTTTTAAAAACCACACAATCACAAAGAAAAAAAAACCAGCTTCTTACTGCCTAAGGTTTGGGGGTGTTCTGCTCAAGTACCTGGCCCCATAGACAGCAACCTGTTATGTTCTGAAGAGAGCATACGCAAAATATAGAAAAATAAATAAAATAGCTTCTTACAGCCTAAGGGTTGGGTGCTGGGTGGTGGTTTAGCATGTCCCCCACAGGTCACACTCTCTTGAGCTCATATGCAGAAACATGGAAATTTATATCCATCTTTCTTTTTTAGAAAGAGAAAAGCCCCCCTACATCCCAAAGCTCTTGAGATCGCAAAGGATGGTGCCCTGGGTGCTCTGGATGCTTTGGCAGCATGGGAAGTGGGCTCGGAGACAGACCCTGAGCTCCTTGTTGAAGATGAAGCAGAGGATCGGGTTGACCCCTGCCTGGGCAAACGTCATCCAGACGGAGGTGGTCAGGTACACCTGGGGGATGGAGCTGGCCTTAATGAAGACCCGCAGGTAGCAGGCCACAATGTAGGGGGACCAGAGCAGCAGGAAGAGCAAGGTGATCATGTAGAACATCTTGCAGAGCCTTTTCTCCATCTTAAACTCCTCCAGCACCAGCAGCCTCTTGATCTGGCTGTGGGTGGCCTGCCTGATGCCCACCAGGGTGGGCGGCGTGGGCCCCCTGCCAAAGCCAGCCGTCCAGTTGGCAGCCGCTTGGCCCGTGGCTCCCGGCCCGTGGAAGGTCCAGTTCTGGCTGATGGCCGGTACCAGCTGGGCCGGCTTCATCTTGCGGTGGCCGTGGATGAAGAAGAGCAGCTTGATGTAGACCAGGTGGGTGGCGGCGATGACGGCCGCCAGCATGAGCATGAAGCCCAGCGTGTCGTTGGCCTTGACGTAGCGATGCTCGAAGATGCACTGTTCCTCCTCCCGGATGAACTTGTAGGTACCCACGTCAAAGACGGGGGGAAAGGCCATGGCCATGGAGAGGGTCCACACCATGCACACCACAGCCAGGCAGGTCCAGCCCGTCATGCGCTTGGCGTAGAAGCGGTGGTGGGCGATGGCCATGTAGCGTGTGACCCCCACGCAGAAGAGCAGGAAGGCGGCGTGGAAGCAGAAGAGCACGGCCAGGAAGGCCAGCACCTTGCAGCTGAGGGGCCCGTGGGGCCAGGCGGCCCCGCTGCGCACCGACAGCATGACGAAGGGGAAGCAGGCGAGCGAGCGGAGCCCGTCGGCCAGGCAGAGGTCCAGCAGCAGGTAGTAGGGCGCGCGGTGCAGGTGCCGGTCCTTGAGGATGAGCCAGGCGAAGAGCACGTTGCCGGCCAGGCTGACGCAGAGGATCAGCCCCAGCGTGGCGAGCTTTAGCCCGGAGGCGCTCAGCAGGCCGCCGGCGCTGGGCAGGTGCGGGCTGCTGCTGCTCCCCAGCTCGCTGCTGTTCGCCATCGGGTCCTTCCTCCTCCTCCTCCTCCTCCTCCTCCTCCTCCTCTCCTCCTCCTCCTCCGCGCGGGCAGGGCCGGGGGCTCAGCCCGGGGGCTCAGCGCC
>VRYO01000638.1:16876696-16913321 GCA_009812075.1 Sialia sialis | reverse complement strand
TTTCCCTCCTCCTTCTCCTGCTGCTCCTCCGTCCCTCCGCCCACGCCTCCGCCCCCCGCGCGGCCCGGCCCCTGCGGAGCGCGGGGCTGAGCCAGGCGCGCAGCGGCGCGGAGCGGCGCGGAGGTCCCGCTGCGGCAGCGGGGATGGAGCGGGGATGGAGCAGGGATGGCAGCGGGGATGGGCTGCGCTGGGCGGACCCCCGGCCCCCGCCCTTCTCCCGCGGGAGACGGGGCTCGGGGCTGCGCTGGGGCTCGGTTCCATGCGGTGGGGTGCGCTGAGCTGCCCGACCCCAGCGGCCGTGGTGGGGATCCCCTGCATCCCTGTCCGGGGAGCGTGATGCTCACACACACACCTTCACAGCAGATGGAGACAGTGTATCTGGCCGTGAGACAGATGTGTATGTGTCCATATATACACTAACCGGTAGCCATGGCTCGCTATAGCCGCACATTGGTGATACGCCCGTGTCACAGTCATCAGCGTGCTTCTGCTAGGTTTGGCCGTGCTAAAGGCCATTTAACATCCTGCTCGCAAGCAAGGCAAGCCCAGCAGCACCTGTTGCAGCGCAGCATCCCAGTGTGCAGTCCCTTGCTTGGCAGGGAGGGTTGGAGGGGAAGAAGGCTTGCAGCAAGCTTACAGGGCAAATGTTTCCGTGTGAATATCAAAGAAAAGGTGCCTCTGCAAATCAGGAGCCTGACATTTGGGTTCCTAGAGGAACCTGTCATTTGAGGTCTTAAGAAGATCAAAGAGGATGCTCTCCATGCTTCTGTGTTGTTCATCTCCCAGGCTTAGTTACACAGGTCCCACGGAGGGCTGGGCAGGTTTTGTGAGCTGGATAAACCACATTTGACCCGACTAGCACAGAGCATCTGCTGATGCACCTGTGCTGTGGGTGCAGATTTACAATGGGCAGTTTAATGTAGGCCAGTGAGAAACAGATCCATGTCCTCTCTCTCCCATTTTGCCATCCTTGTGTATGTAGGGCAAGGCCTCTCTGCGTGCCTCGTAAGGCACGCACCAACGCACGGCCCTGGGCTCACTGGAGATGCTAATGCAATTATCCTACTATTACTGAGTTTCCTTCTTGGCCTCTTGTGAAGGACATGTCTGAAATCCTTTTTGAGCATTCTATTAAAAGCCATCAGTAAATTCAGCATTATTCCAGAAACTGTAGCAATTAAATCATCTGCATCAGCCCCAAAAAGCGAAGGTTGGTGGAGCATCTTTCAGGCGGATCTTTCTGGCTGGTTTCAGAAAGTCTCTGTGCATGTAGCAGGGACCAGGCTCTGACCCTGATCATGCCACCAGACATCCAGAGTAGCTCTGCTGAACTCTAGCATTTTAAAAGTGGTGAACCAAAGCCAGACTTTGGCCCAAAGATGTGTCGAGGGCAATCTCTATCACACAGCACTACATTTGCCCCTGGATTTGGTTTGTGTCCGTTATTTATTGCAGTGTTAGGAGACCAAAGAAATCCTGAGGGGGGAAAAAAAAATAGGTGGTAGATAATTGAGGCTGCTTTTTGCTTCCTACCAGTGCATCTGAGCTGTTTTCAGTTGTTAGCTTTCTCATTTGCACCGAAGTTTTACTGTGACAGAGAATTGCCCACGGGTTGTTCAGTGCTTTGTGCAATTTTCCAGGCGTTTCTCACATTCATGCAGCGACTCGAGTGCCGGGTTCGCGGTGTCCCCTCGGCATCCCCGGCACCTCTGTCTGTGTGGAGGAGCCGGGACAGCGCGTGTGCGGCTGGCCCCCGGTGCAGCGCAGGGACGGGCTCTGCCAGGAGCGATGCGCTGTGCCAAACCTGAGTACGAGCATCGATTGTCCTTGGGGGCATGTGGCTTTTCAGAGGAGCCCCCACGGCCCGTGTGAGCTCTGAGATCTCTGCCATCAAGTGAACAAAAGGGAATAACGCACCTGCTTCCCTCCTCCGCTCCTGCGGGAAGGGTTTCTCCTCTCCCTGAACGCTCGCCAGCGCATCTGAGCTGGCTCAGGAGCTGCCGTAATTCACTGCTATCTTGCCAGGCCAGCAGCAAATTGCTAGCTCATCTTTCTTCCACCTGTTGCGAGAAGAAAGCCGGCAGGGAATGGTGTTTCATCCATTTTCCCAGGGCTGCTTCCCTGATGAGGCTGTTATATAGGGCTACAGGAGGTGTGAGCCTAGAATTTGGCTGGCTGAGAGATGTGACACTACAGGGACAGCCAGAAGGAATGAAGAAAATAAGGGGCAGGCAGGGGGTTAAGAGTCTTTATATGAGCAGGCTCCTCACCTCCCAAAGGGGCTGACCTGGCATTAGACCCACCAGGATAACTCTGCCTTTTATTTGCACCCTGCCAGGAGAAGAGCCCTGGCTGACCCCACACAGGCATGCCAACACCAATTCAGGCTGCTTCATGTCTTGTTGCATCAGACCCATCACCAAGTTCCTTGTCCAGACTCAGTCTCAGCTTGGACATTAGTGCCAGACTTACAGCATTTAACAAAAAAATAGAAATAGGGTATTTTGTAAGCCCTTTGCTGTTGCAGAGGTGCTCCAAGGAGCCCTTCCCACCTGCAGGGACTGCAGTGCTTGTGGAAGTGTCGACCACTGAGAGTCACTGCCCCTGCATCCACAGGGCAAAGCATTCATCTTTGGTGCTGCTTGGCTCTGCCAGGTGTCCAGCCCCAGCCAAGCAGGGGCACCTATGTGGAGGGTACCCTGCCCACTGAAACACAGAGCTCCTTCCTCCAGTGCTGTGCCAGGGGCTGGAAATGCTGTGCATCCATTGGTTTGGGCATAGCCAGACAAAGCCAGACCCATCACAGCAGTCATGGGGAACAGGTAATTCCCAGAGATTGTAATGAGAGTGTTGAGCTATTTTCCTTTCTCCCTTCAATCACTTTCACAAAACAAGTTTAATGAAGAGCTATTCTCTGCTTACAAAATGGTGCTGCACAAGCTAGATGGATTCCTCTGACCTTTCAGCGTGCTTTATTTGAATTGGCTGCCTCTTCATGTTCTCCTCTCACTGCCTTGAACAGGAAAGACAGCTGAAATAGGGACTCTTACAGCAAATAGTGTGGCATATTGCCTTCTTTCTATCAGTCACTGGTGTGCTTCCTGAATCCTTATCCATTTATTATTAGTGGTTTAATCTGTGTTCCTATGGCTGGGAGCTCTGCCTAACATTTCTGGAAAGAGAACTGTCCTGTAGCCCTGTAATAGTGTAGTAGAAATCAGTGCTGTCCCTGGTGTGATGTAAAGGAAGTAGGAAATGTCTGGACATGCCTGAAGGACAGTCCCTGAGCCCCACCATGCCTGACATGCCACAGGGAAGCAGGACAGGTGAGAGCAGTGAGCCAAAGCAATTTTGCTGTCACAGATAATTCAGGCAAGGAAAAGTTTTCAGGCTTTGCAGTCAAGGAGATGGAAAGGTCAGTCTGGAGCGAAAAGGGATAACAGAGGCTCGAGTTGGATCTGGCACAAAAAGATTAAAGGTCCTCCTTCCCAGCTTCCTGTAATTCCCAAAAAGCTCTCTGGACGACACTCATTATTTGTTATCTTTGCACTAGTGGATTGAGTCAGGGACCAGGATGCTGCACAAGCAAAACAAAAAGCTGTCCTTTTGCCAAGGAAACTCAAAATCCAAGTGCAATGGGAGAGAGAGCTGGTATGAACCCTAGAGAAGGAGGAGAATGAGCAAACCACGAGGTTGCAGCCTAGGAAATGGCATCGGCATAATGGTGGCTATCAGTCATCCCTGGAAGGGGAGGAGGGAGTGTCAGGAGCTAATGAGGGAGGTTTGTGGGTGTTTACAAGGATCATGATAATACTTTGTGGCAATGACAGAACAGAAGATGACACATTAAGGTAATGTTTGGGCACTGGGTAATGTGAAAACAGCGTGAGAAGATTAAAATCTGCAAAATTTACAGTACTACCCAAAATAACTGCTCTGCACGGGAGCCATGCTTGTCCTCTGTAACCAGGGCACAGCCATGGGTACTTGCCAGAGAAATTAAGACACATTTAAACAATGCTGGAGAACTTCCACCCTGCCTTTTGCTTGTAGAGGATCCAGATGTCAGGTTGGGGCTGGGGCACTGGGCATGAGGCTGGGAAGGGCAGCAAAACACTAATGAAGGATTTTGGATGTGGTTTTATTGCCATCATTGTTAGCACAGCAGTGCAAAATGTACAGATGACACCAGAGTGGCTGGGATTATTAATGTCACTGTTGAATCCTGATTTCCTGGATGGCAGTGCAGGATCTGCAGTCACAGCCACAGAGCTGCATCTCTGTGACAGGGCTATCTGACAGCTAGCGATCACATTTTCCAAGGGCTTATTCCTGGCTGTTTAATACTTCATATGCTCTCTTGGGGAGGGAGGAGGGAAGAACGGAGGAGTATATTTGGCACAGTAGGGAAGTGGACTCGGGTCTTTTCCATCCCTTAGTGCTGTTGCAGGGGGAGAGAGAGCCTCCTTCCACAGCAGTACTAATCCTCCTCCACAGCAAGATGAACGTTTTGAACTTGAACAACTCCTCTCATTTTTCCCCCATGTGATTGTGAGTCAGGCTGAGCCTCTCTATTCTTCTCCATAATTGAGTAGGAGATTATTTTGACTGGAAATAACCAGACACAGGTATCATGGCTGTGAAAGCCTCCATGCATGCCACTTGCTGGAAGTTCTGTAGCCTTCTGCAAAGGGACCTGGTCTTTAAAGGCTTTGCTCAATGGAGAGGGAAGAAAAGCAGAGGGGAAGAACAGCTCCTTCCTGCTCACTTCTATCACTGTCTGTGCTAAACTTAACCTGCTGAATTGTTGGTGACACACTGTTCTTCAGAAGCAGCTCCTTTGTAGAAGACCTCCCCTGTGACACAGGGAATAGCTGCTGTGAGGCAGGAAATATCCCTGGCATGACAGCTTTCTGCAGGAGCTCACAGCTGCCATCCAGTCCCATGGACATGATGGGACAGTTACAAAAAGCCATTCCTTTAGAATCTCCCCAGGCACAGATTTTCCTGTCCTTCTCTTCCTGTGTCCATAGCTGTCTTCAGCTGCTTGGGTTACATTCCCACACCTCTGTCCCAGAGGCAGGGAGTGATGGAGGAGTGCAGGGCAAGTGAGAAGCAGATGCAGTGTGAGGCTGTGTCAGGGCACGTGGTCCCTCTGCTCCGTGGCAGGGGATGCTGCCAGATGCTGGTTCTGGCTCCAGGGAGGTGGGTGCAGCCTCGTGGCAGGGCTGAATTTTAGCTACACACACTCCTAGCAGCAAAGCCAGACACTAAGAGCATTTCACAAGATCAGGCTTTCTCCAGTTTATACATAAGTGGGATTGCTTCAGGCTATTGAGCCAGCCTGCTGCACACTAGCCAAGCCCAAGAAGTTTTATCTGTGCTGTAGCAAACTCAAGCCACTGCTGTTCTGCTTGTGCATCTAATGTCTCAGCTGCTTGCTGAAGAGCTAATGAGCTTTTGGGGATACATGGGTGCTATAAACTCCTTAGGCCAGGGATAAGCAGCTTATTGCCTCTAGGAGCACTGCCAGCCCTTGGCTCTGCTGCTGCAGTGCTTCTCAGCCCCAAGTTCTTCATTAGCAGGGCTGGAAAGTCTTGCAATTAGTGTGTTCCTGGTTCCATGTGTACCTGTGCATTTCCACGGGGTGAGGTGAAACCAGGCAGTGGGACAAGCAGGCTTTACACACTGCTGTCACACCTCCCTGTGTGTGACTTCAGCCCTCACAAAGCACATTTCCCTGCGCTGAGGCTGTGTCTCATCTGTACAGGATGAATCCACCACGCTCAGCACAGCCAAACGACCTTTGGCACCCAGCAGGAAATTCACCATGGACAGCGTGGACAGCTTCAGAGCAAAAGGTGGCTCTGTTGGTCGTGAGCCAAATTATTTCCACTGCTATCCTCTCTGCTTTTAGATGGACCTGCTGTGAACGTCTGTCTAGAAAATTCACTGGGTAAAAAAATAAAGATGAAAGGAGGTAATGCACAACTGAAAGTTCACTTGCAAAGCCACTGTGAAGGCAAGTTTTTACTCTCTTCATATGAATTCAGCCCTTGCTGTTCTCCACTCGTTGTTGGCAGTGTCTGCCATCAAAAGCAATCCCTGACCAACAGGCTGAGGTTGCTACTCCTACTAAATGCTAGAGAGAACCTTCAAATCTGCTTGGCTGGTCAAAGCATCTCCATCTTTCTTGTGTATTTTACTTTTTTTCCTCCCCTTTTACCCAGGTACAAAGTAGCCAAACAGCTCTCTTTCAAGGCATAACTAGGAGCACAATTTGGTTTGCAACTCTTGAATTTTTATTCAGTTGCTCTTGTTGGAGCAGTTTTGGAATTAATCTAGTCATCAGGGAGTTATTGGAGGTGCTGGAAGTACCTTGTGATACCATCTTTTAATTTGAGTAGATAAAATCTAAAATCTGATTTCTTTGCTGTTGCATTGTCCTTATGTGTTACCTTTCCTGTTGGTTTACACTGTGCACAGCTTAGAGGAAGCCAGAACGACTCCCTTATTTCAGCACTCTGTGCAAATGGATATCCTCTCATTGCTGTGGCCCCTTCCCCTCACAGCTGGTGGAAACGAAA
Organism: Sialia sialis; assembly: GCA_009812075.1. Classification (NCBI taxonomy): domain Eukaryota; kingdom Metazoa; phylum Chordata; class Aves; order Passeriformes; family Turdidae; genus Sialia; species Sialia sialis. The sequence goes on along the minus strand of VRYO01000638.1, from coordinate 16,906,734 downwards.
GGATGAGCAATGTAAAACCTTGGGTGTGACTAAAACTGTGAGATTTAACTGCAGCAGAGAGCCCACGAAGACTGCTTGAATGCTAAATTCATAATCAAAGGGATGTTCTGTTGAGATAACGCCCTTGCACCATGAGGTCAGCTCAAGGCTCTCCACCACTGCTGGAGCACAGCTCAGTGCCATGCCTGCAATTCAAATCCAGCCATCACCAGATTCCTGCTCAGGGGTTAAAGTCACTACCTGACCCTTCTGTATTTAAATCAGTTCTTCCACAAAGGCGTTCCCTTGCCATTTCACTTTGAACTGGAGGAATAGCGCATTGAAAGGTTTTGCAGTTTGAAAGTGCTGGTGGTCTCAGCCAGCTTTGTGGGCTTAGTAAAGTGTAAGAAACATTTTTCACCAGACTATCCTATCAACGGAGCTTTTAAGGCAGAATGATGAAAAGGAAACTATTCTTTTAATAGTGCTTTCTCTCTGGTAAAAGGTCTTGCTAACTTGTTGAAGCAGAGCTTGGAATAACAGATGAAAACTGTCAGAAAAGCTGTGATGTACTTTGGATCTGAGTGAAAATTGTGACCAAAATCTGAGTCTGCCCAAACCCTGAGTTATATGCCAAAAAACCCCAGGATTCTTTGAATCATCATGCAAATTGGTAAGGGTAAAAGCTTATTTGTTTTGGGGTTGGGTTTATTCTTAGGCATTCCTTTTGTGCAAAGGGTTTTTCTTTGGAAGGGCTGGATCATTTCATTTTTTTATTTAGTTGACCTTTTGCCTTTGCATTTTCTCTAACAAAGTTCACTTCAGTGATGCAGGACTGATGAGGAAAAACTTCTCAAAGCTTTGTTAAACCTGAAGTCTTCGTACCTGAGAGAAGCAGGGCCTGGGTTTTTGGGATGATCCAGCAGGATTTAACATTTTTTGAGATCCTGAAAAAGTTTTTTGGAGTTAAACAAAAACAAAGCTTAGGGAAAAAAAGGACACTGGTTATATGCATAGCACAAAAGCCTTGCAGAAAGCCTCTGGATGCCACTGGCATGCCAATTGATTTACCTTTGCAATAAGGACATGATGACTGGGAGGATCACAGAGAGCTGTACAAATTCTGTCTGTGCAATGTGTGAGCTCAGCCTGGGAAACAAACCCCATCTGCCAAGCTCTGTAGGGCAATTTCCAGCTTTTCTCCTTGAAGGAGAGGCTCTGCTACCAATGAATAAAGTGGGAATTTTGACACTGATTTCAAAGGAAGCTAAATTGATCTCCATGAAAAGGGAGCACTAGCACGCAATGCTGCTCTACGTTTTTTCTTATTAATGTGACTAATTAAATGTTTGTATTTTTTAAGCACTAACAGTTTTTTTGATGGTCGTTTAGAGACTTTGAGAAAGTCAATAATTTTGATGAAACAGGACTGTAGACTCCAGAACAAAGTCCACATGGAATCCGTGATGTTGCTAGGATACAGCTATTAGTATTTTCAGTGGCTGGGTTATTTTTTGGTGGTTGCTTTTTTTTGTTGTTTTTTTTTTAATAGAGTTGGCCTAACCTTTCTTACAAACAGCAGAACGTGTGACTGCCTGATCCCATTTACATGATGCTGTCTCCGTTTACCTTGATGAAGCCAAACTTGACCCTTTAATTTCAGCCACTTTTATATGTGAAGAAGAAAGACAAAGAGCAATTTTGACCCAAATCCTGTTGGTTTTTTTAATGGACGTGCAGGATTTTCTCCCTGTGGGTGTTCATTGCTGAAGTCAGTCTCCCTCTAGTGGTTTATTTCCAGAGGGGGCCTTTGCTTTGGTGGCTTGGACAGGTACCAAACGTGATGGTGTGATGCAGAAAGTGAAGTGACCCCTATGAGCTGAGCCAAAGAGCAGCGAGCTCGTATAAAAATATTATGTCCTGTAATTTTTATCTGTTGGAATGTACTTATTTTTTACAATATCCATAGCAGTGGGGGGTTTCTCTCTCTGCAGTCCAGGCTAACATGGTTTGTGCAGCACGTAGGATGTCACTCTTGCACATTGTTTCCTTCAGCTGCACACTGGGAAGCCTGTAAAAAAAAATAAAAAAGATCAGTATTTAAGCTCATGTTCCACATCAAAGCCAGTGCCAGATGTGGTGCCAACTACATCATGACACAGAATAGCATTGAGGATGGTGCTATTTTGGGATCCTCCTGTTTGGGGAAGCAATATCTAAATGAAACACTGCAGATATTTTACTGGAAAATCAGGAAGAGCAAGATCTTTGGAGTTTGTTTCCAATATATAACTTTGAGATCTGTCCGGTTTCTTGCATTTATGCTCCTGTCCTCACCTTTGCTAGGCATCTCTTCAGCACCTCAGATAGCTTTCTAGTGCTTTCCAAGTGTGGAGAACAGGGAAGGATGAAAGCAGAAGCCCAGTATCCAAATCTAAGCAAAAATTCCAGCCTCTTATTACCTGATGCCTGGATTGGATTAAGCCAGTTCAGCTCCCCAAAGGTGGCTAGGTAAAGAAATAAAGATCTAATCTAAAGCATGATGAAGTCAATCTATGCCCTTATTTAACTGCAAAGGGTTCTGGATGAGGCTCAGCCTTCCTTCACAAGTGGTGGTAAGCAGAGAGAGCTGTGATTCTGGAATGCATCAGGATCCTGGAAAGACTGATGTCTTTCCAACTTGTACACTAACTTGAGGTAGGTACTGTCTTCTTCATGCTCATATCTGGCAGAATTCCTTCCTGTGATCTGGTTTTAAAATAACAAAAGAGCTATTGGACCCATTTTTTCCTTTATTAACTGTGATTAGAAAGCCTGGAGAAATCTAGGATCACCTGCCCCAGAAATTAGCAAGTTCCTGTTCCATTTTCACAGGAGGTCGTGAGATGCCATCTCCTTCCCATGAAACATTTTACAGAATGTTCAATTATGTAACAACTTAGAGGGAAGATTTTCATTTTGCTTGCCTTTTCGTTAATGCTCAGCTTCTCTTGGGCAATCAGGAATCTTGGTCCCTTGGGAGATGTTAAACCACCTTCCTTTGGATGCTACTCCATAAAGTCTGCACTGTGGTTTCCATGAGAGGGATTTTGGAGCCAATTTTCTATTTCATTTTTTACTCTTCAGGGTAAAGTTTCTACACAGTGTCCTGGCCAAAGCTGACTTGATTTTAGTTTATAAATTGAGCAAGAACTATTCAATTTATTTTTGGTTAAATATTTTAAAAATGCATTTACTCCTAGGATGTGGACAAAGTTCCTGTACTTTTTAACAGCCTCACAGCTAAAAAAGCAGAGGTACAAATTTAGTATGCACATGTCCTTCCTGAGATTTTTTTACTGCCATCAGTTACCAAGAGGAAGCTAATAGGATTCCTGTGTTTACAAGGACATCGATGAGATGCCCACCACCACATGAACTAGCTTTACTTTTATGTAATTTTTTAGATTTTTTTTTTTTAGATTTTCAAAATGCATCTGTAGGAACTTTTTTCATAAGGGAGGAGAGGATCTGGTTGAACTGCACTTCTTTTTGTACTAGTAAATGGTTATATCAGTTATAGAAGCTGAGGAAAGGCTCCTCTGCTTGACTGGGACAGGTTGATATATTTGAAGGAAGATTTCTCTGGGAGCCTCTCCTGTGGAAAACCTTCTGTCCCAGGCAGGACTGGACACAAGCCTGTCAGAAAACCAGGGGCAGTGAGCCAGGTTGTTTTTTAGAAAACAAAGTTATGCAATATCATTTAGTTCTGACATGTTCCCAATATGCAGCAAATGAAGAACTCACTAAATACAGTATATCTCTGGCCATATCATTTGAATAAAACTTGTTTCCATGACAACCTCTGCTTAACAGCTTGGCTGATATGAAATCATTCCTAGATGAGGGAGCTTTTGCCAAAAGCATTGGGATTCAACACTTTAATATTGTGTTTTAGGGTTTAAAAAAACATTTATTTAAGCCTCTGGAAGCAAATATCAATGAAAATCCCTTCATCCTCACCTCTGCTTCAGCTCTCGGTTGATCAGTTTATCTTCCTGGGAACCTCTCAGATGCAGCTCCTGTGTTACTTAATATGCTTCTGAAGTCCCAGGCAGTGTTTCAAGAGCAAGTGATCGTGACACCAGCATTTGGTAGAGAAATTACATTTCATGGCTGTTGGCTCAGGCTGTGAGGCAGCAGCAGCAGCAGCAGCAGCAGCTGGGCACAGCAGCCCAGGCTTGTGCTCCAGCCATCCCTCAGGTCCAGCAAGGTTTGTGTTCCAACCAGCTCTGCCTCGGAGGGAAAAAGAGGATCTCCAGCTGGAGAGGGGTCTAGCTAGGGTTTCACACCATTCATTTTTTGTCAGCAGCACTGAACAAAGCCAGGTGATCCCTTAGATTTCTTTAAGGTGCGGTACCTGTCGGCTCAGATATTTCCAGGGTGGAAATGCACTGTGGCTGCTCATATGGTGCTTGTTCCCTTCCTCCCTTCCTCCCTTCCAGGTGCTACTATTAGAATATAGCTAAAATAAGCCTCATTCTTGCCTAATATTTCTAATGTATGCAGGCATAGCTGTTGCCACAGTGATGGTGCACAACTGTCAGCAGGGGAAAGGAAGGTCCTGAAGGTTTTAAGAGGCATTCTGCCCCCTCAAAACACCATTGTGTTGTAGCAGGGGGATTTCCTGCAGGGACTACAGCAAAATCTACTGGAACAGACAAATAATTTTTCAAGAACATGTAATGTGCCCATTGCTGTCAAGATTTTGGGATCAGCAAGGATTATGAGGGTAGGGATTTAAATCTCAAATAAAACCATGGAAAGAGGTATGAAGTCTTTATTGTTTCTTCTGGCTATAATGTGCCTTCTTCAGCTCTAATTCGTGCCAGCATGGGGCAACCTGGGTCTTTGTGCAGCAAAAAGTTTCTGGTGTCTGAAACTGGGTGCAGACAAGCAGTGGTAGGAGCACATCATATGGGGCAGAGCAGTGCCCCCACTCCAGTTCGTTGTGGTTTTTTTCTCCTCAGTTGTTACCTGGGAAAATTTCACCTGTTAACCACTGGAAATGAGCTGAGCTGACTCCTGCTCTCCCCACCACAGTCCTGCTTTGTAAGGCCTTAGCAGAAAATTATCAATTTACCTGGAGAGCCCTGCAAGGGAAAGGAAGATGTGGCTGGGAGGAGGTGTGAGGAATGGGAGCACAAGCCCTTTCTGTGGTGGTGAGCTCTAAGAATTCATTTCTGCACCATCTTGTAGCTCAGGGTTGCACCATGACACAGTTTGCCTCTGGTAAAGCTGCTTGGGAAGATACAAAGAGCACAGGAGGCATCACCAGGGTTTCCTTAAAAAGAAACCTTCCAAATATGTAGCAAACATCGATAAAATACATTTTTAATTCAAGCCCTATAAATACCTCTCTGAAAGCAGTAATAACTTCCTGGGATTTTTAATCTCCAAAATGATTTCACTCAAGGTGTGCTGGCAGCATGAGGTAGCTGAGCAGAATCAGGATGCTGTGCTCGTGATCATTTTTCCTTGTGAGACTCATCTCAGGAGACTCTTTCTCTGTGTCACGACTTCTTAGAAGTCTCTGTAGGCAAAGGATGCATTAATTTGATGCATCCTGTGATTGCCCTTCCTCCACAACCAAATTAATTTACTGTGAGTTGAGATTCCCACAACGTTCCTTGTGCCACTGTGAAGCCTGGTATTTACCGATGTAAATAAGGAATAAACCCAGGTTTACATCTCTCATTTGGAGTAATGATACAGGCTGTGCCTCCTGGCTCTCACTCCACGGCTCAGAGGTGTGGGGGTTTTATTTCTACAGCGTTCCTTGCAGCCCAGGTTGTTTATAACAGAATGATTTGTTTTCAGCATGAGCTGTAATGTTTGAAGTGATGAGCAGCTCCCTCTTAATGGAATCTGGGGGTTTTCACTGAAGCGTGTGGTTCCATCAGAGGCAGGTGCTGGATTCAAAGTTAGTTTTTCTAATACAGTCTGGTGGGGTTGGCCTTGCTTGCAGAGTGATGCTGCTGCATGTCCAAAATTTAATACTGAGTTGGCAGCCTCAGCAGAGGACACCAAAAATGTGTTAGGAGTGGAGAGTGTCATTGGCAGTCACAGAGGCAAGATGTGGCTCTTTTGGGTCATAAGAAATTAGCACTCTCCTCCTCTCCTCCTGTCTTCTTCAGCTCTTCTGAGAAAATCTGTGCCTGGATACAGCCATTTATTGTAGGGTTTTTTTCAGGATTAACATTTTTGGTGGGCTCATCATTAAAATAGAGAGAAAACTCTCCGAGTGGGCAAACCAATGAATTTTTAGATTCCAAGCTCTCCCAAATGGTCATTATCTTGCCTTCTATTTAAAGAGGAATAAATAAAATTGCAAGAGATGGTGTGACTTGTTTTGCAGATCTTATTTAATTTGGATTAGCAGTTTGCATTTTCCATCTGTACAATAATCATTAACTTTTTGTTTTTCTTCATTGTCACTGTGCAGACTGCTTTTTATGGGTGAACTCTGCCCTTTCTTATTGTTAGATTTTTATTTCTTTAAAGGAGCATGTCTTTATTGATTTTTCTTTTAGGATGAAGTATATATAAAATTATTCATCCTACTAAATGTGCTTGCAAATAAATCTATGTCATTCATGGTGTTTGATCCTGTTATCACTTATGTGGGTGTTTAACTTTACTACTGTGCACAGTCCTAATGTTCTCCCTAATGGGGAGAACCTTAATTTAAAAAGTACTATTCTAAAAGTGATGTGAGGAGGTTTGCACATGTCCACATTCGATTGTGAGGAACACTCCCTGTAAAACCAGTCATGTAAATGAAATGGGCTGTAGAGAAGATGGGAAAACAGAGAATTATTATCCCCTAAGTCTGGAAAGGTTTGGTGTTGCACTGTCTGCATCCATGGTCAGTCTGCACAGTAACCATCCCTTCATTGTGCGAATGTAGAAAATATTTTGTCTCAAAACTTGGCTTTTTGGAAAGATTTAGTGTTTTGCTCAGCATTGCCAAGCCAAACTGAGCACGAAGGTTATTCTGCTGAGCCTTGTCAGGTCTGTGGTGTGACCTGTGTTTGTGCAGAGAAGGGGGTGCCAGCAGCGCCGCCGTGCAGGGGGTGGCACTGGGGACCCCAGGTACCCCAAAACCTCGTGTCCGAGGGTTGTTGTAAGGGTCTCAGGAAGAGGATCAGCGATGCCCTGCAGGAGAGGCAGCAACGGGATGGAGCGAGCGCCTGTGTCCCTTTGAGGAGCCACCCATGCTCTCCAAAGATCCCTTGGCCATGCCCATCTCTTGTCACCACCCTGCCCCTTTCCCGTCTGTCTGTCCTTCCCGTCTCACCTCGTCCCCGTGTCTCTGTCTCTCCTCCAAGCCCGAGTCCCTCCCGCTCCCTCCTGGCAGCGTCCCTTGTCCCCTCCCCTCCCCGCCCGCCCGGGGAGATGGCGCTGAGCCCCCCCGAGCGGGGCGAGCCGGGGCTGCCGCTGCACTCGCCATGGACCTTCTGGCTGGACAAGTGAGTGGGGCTGGGGGGCGGCACATGGGGAAACCCCCCAGATCCCTCCGGGAAGGGATGTGCATCTCTGGGATTGGCGGCTGGCTCCTCCGAAGGTTGGATGCGGCAAGTTAATGCCGGGCTGGCTGCCTATGGGAAATGTGCTGTGAGATTGTCCCGGTCCCCATCGAGCGGGTCGGGAGCGGTTCTGCGCAGTGAAACTGCTTTGGAAACGCTTTCGGCTCTGTAGTTCAGCGGACACACGTCGGTGCAGGCACCTCGGTGCAGGTTTGAGCTCTGAATTTAGGGATGACGCTTTTCAGCCCCGGGAATTGAAGGGAAAAGGCTGTGCTTTGCTGCTGTGGTTTGTGTGTCCCTGCTGCCCCAGATGCAGCCGCTCCCACCGACCGTGACATGCCGAACCTTACAGCCCTTTAATACCAGGTTTGGCTCCCGCAAGAGACCAGTTCCTAATAATCCGAAGTGATATGTTTTGAAGGATTAGCTAAAACTTACTAATTACCTGCAGGTTCTTATTACATTTCGTTTTCTTGAACGTGGAAAGAGGCTGCCAAGGGAGCTCACCCCTGTGGTGAGGCATAGGGAAGCAGTGCCAAAGTCAAAACAGAAAGTTTCTTACCAGCATTTGATGTTGTTTTCTTAGCATGTATTTTCTAGCATCTTGTTATTTAATCTACAGCTTCCTTTTCTCAAATTTTTGGTGTATTTCTCCTCTCTCCCTACTCCAGAAGGGAAGTTTATCAGCTTTTCTGTCACTGAACATACTGCCCCAGGCTACCGGTAAAATTCTCCTCTTTAGTTATTTTTCTGGTAACTTTCAAACTCATGACAGAGAAATAACAAGGAACTGTTGAAAACTCAGGTCCAGCCAGTCAAATCTAATAAATACACCCATCAATTATTTCTGATTACTCCTTTTGCAGTTGTGACGCAGTTATGGTCAGGTCTGGGATCCAAGGTGAATTAAGCTTCTTTGTTTTTAGAAAGCATCATTTGAACTCCTGTTTGATCAAGTCACCAACCACGTCTGTTTGTTTACATATGCCATGTGGAGATAAAATGTCTATTTTTATAATCAGTGTCAGCAGTTAAAATCCATTTTGAGTTCCTGAGTCCTTCCATTTCTTTTCTTAAGTCTTACTTCCACAATGCTTTAAACTCTTAAAATTCAGTTATTCTATAGTTGTGTTTTTTTTACTTTTCAGATCACATGTAAATGCATTTAATTAGTACTGTTGTTTCTTAACTTATAAATCCAAGAGTCTGTATATAAGAAAAAAAAAGTGGAACCATAAATACATAAAACATGTGTTTTGTTTACCAGGGACAGGGATAGAATAAGGGCATGAAACAAGAATGATAGCAAACAAGACAAAAATAATTTTAAAAGTACACAAGAGACGGAACCATGATCTTATTTTAATGCTGTGTGTGGAAGTTCACATCTCCGCAGAGTCCCACAGAAGTGCTGGGACATTTATTGGGACATCCACAGAGATTTGATGGAGGCTTAGTCTTGCATCAGTTGAACTTTCTGTAGAAGATAACTCTGGGCACTTTCCTGACCTACTTCAGTAGCAGCCAGAGTGTAGCAGTGCTGTTTCCTTGGGAGATGGCATTGATTTTTGACCGCTGCTACATTTTACCCTGTACTTGCACAAAAAGCAGGAAGAAGTGAGTGTAAGGATAAATAGATGTTGAGATGGATACAGTTATCTCTTTCTATTAAATTACTGTGAGAGAGATCTATGTCATGCAATTTTAAGATCTCTAAAACATATCTTTTCATTAAGTCTCGCTGTTAAAATAAATATCCATCAGCTAAGTGGTACTTTCTGTAGCAACTTGTGCTGTGCTACCCTTGGAGTTCACGGCCTTGCTTTCATCATAGCAGCACTGGATCCCTCTCCTGCTTTACAAGTAAATGCCTTTGTTTTACCTACATCAGCACATGTTTCTGTGAATGCCTTGGCACAGGTTGAACATCTGGAGCTGGCATCCTGTGGCCAGGTCCTGGTTCATTGCACTCATCCCACACGTGTCACAGGGCATCTGAATTTCCCGTTAGTGCTAAGCCTGTCTTGGTATCCCTGTCTGAAATAGCAACCATCTGATAGTGCTCTCTGCTATCTTGCCCTGTAAATGCCTTAGGAAAATGAGCATGAAGAAAGCTTTGGGGGAATATTATTCACCAGTTTGACAAGAGATGCTATCTGTGATCCTGAAATGCTTGCTAGTCAGCCATTCCAAAGAAGGTGCAGAGAAACTGGCAGGTATATTCCTCTTAAAACAAATGAGATTTCCTTTTTAACTGTTAAAATGTTCCAAGGTCAAGTGCTAGAAGTTTGGAGAACAGGAGTTTAGGTCTGTTTATTTTGTCCATTCTGCAAATTTCAAGTTCATACCCACATGTCTCATCGGTAGGATTTTTGCTGCAGTGATGTTGGGGAGCAGGGGGAATTCCAGCAAGGCTTGCAGGGGCTTTTGGTGCCACCTTGGGAAGCTCACCATGCTGGTGGCTCTTCACACTTGTACTTACCTCAGGAAGACTCTGCTTCTGCTCATGGTGGCTTACGGCTCTGAAAAGAAAGGTTGCCTTCTTAGGTTTTGCTACATTGTGTAGTCTTTCAGTTATTTTTTACTACGAAGTGTCAATATGCATCACTGAATTTAACAAAAAAACCAAAAAAACAGCATTGCCAATCTGGTCGTTATATTGTGTAGCACATTCAACACCAGAATTGCCCAAAAGGAAAAGTCAAGTGACATGCCCATCAAAGACTGGGCTGTCCTGGATAACAAGCCACCCTATGCACTTGAAACCATCCCTTTATGGGATTTGGGGCCGTGGATCTGGGTGTGATATCTGTGTCAATACAAAGCTGGGAAGATGGTTATACTTTTTAATGTACATGACGACATGATGCAAATATCCTACTTAATAAAATTTGGAAATCCCAGCTGTCACTTAGCCCGGGTATCACACAGTGTGCTTTAACACCAGACAAAACCCAAGCACCACACAAGCACTCACTCCCCCACCAGCAGGATCAGGGAGAGAATTGGAAAGGTAAAAGCTGGAAAAGTCGTGGGCTGGGATAATGACAGTTTAATAGGGAAAGCAAAAGCTGCACAGGCAGGTAAAGCAAAACAAGGAATTAATTTACTGCTTCCCATGGGCAGCCAGGTGTTCAGCCACCTCCAGGAGAACGTCTTATGTGACTTGGGATGACAAACAGCATCACTCCAAACATCCCTCCTCCTTCTCCCACTTTATATAGTAAGCACAATGTCAGTTGGTCTGGAATATCCCTTGGGTCAGCTGGGGTCAGCTGTCCTGGCCGTGTCTCCTCCCAGTTTCCCATCGCTTTGCAGGATCATGGCCTGCTTGCCCTGTTTTCTTGCCTGAATTGGAACAATGCCCTTTAGATAATCTGAATTCTCTTGCAAGAATAGTTTAACTCTTCAGTATATTTGTGAGGGGAAGTATGTGTATATAAACGTTGTCAAATAAGCAGCGTTATTTGTCCAGAAAAAACAAAATATTCTTACATAAGGTATTATCCTTATGTGCTGATTTTTCTCTCTGGATGTTGTAGATGAGTTCTATAAAAGCTGAGTAGATACATTCTGATAATGGAACCATTTTAACAGTGTGTTAATCTTCCTAACTGAACACATTAGACATTTGAAACTAAACTTAATAATTTCCCTTCTTCCCTATAGCAAAATTTATTTATCTAGGATCATCTATTTCATCTATTACAGCTTATGAGTAGGTGGCTTACAATGAAAAATGATGGTTAATATCATAAGGATGTTCAATCCCATAAGTGCATTTTGACAGGCTTTGATGACTTGAAATCAGTCTTTGTATTCAAAATGGATTACCAGATTTATTTAGTTGCCACAGCATGTTTTTGACTTTATGCTTGGTAAGTAAATATTTTCCTTATTTATACCAAAAGCAGTTGTGGCTAGACACTTATAGGGGTATTTTCAAAACTGCTTGGCAGCTTTTAAAGCTTCCACTAAAGCTGTGATGAGATTCCCACTGGGAAACAAAGGCCAGTGTGAGCACATATGAAACAACTTCTGTACTTAATTCTTTGCAGAAAAACAGAAAAGCTACAGTTCAGCATCAGAAATTAACATAAGCACAACCACCTGGAGGTTTATTCATGGATAAAACAATGGAATTTATCTTTGTATCCTTTGTTCTTTATTCATGCTGGAATAATGATGGAGTAGCAAAGAAAGCTAGCATTAGGATTCATTTTGTGGAAATTATTCCTGTTTCCCCATTCCCATGTGATTCACCACGAGATGCTGTACAGTGGGTCTGGCCTGCTTGGGAAATTCAATTAGTCCTGATACTGCACTGAATTTTCTCCTGTAAAGGTTCTGAAGATGCAGTGGCATCACAGGGCATGAAACAGGCAGAGCAGGAGATCCATTGAAATATTTTATGTGCAGACTCTCCATGGAAAACCCAGATGCACGACTGTAGGTGAAGTGGTGACAGAACAACTATTTCCACTCCCAGAGGATCTGGTGCCATGATCCAGCTCCTTCCTGTTCTGTGCTCGTGGGGATTGGCAGGGCCTGTTGAGCTCTTGGAAATGAATTGTTCACCATGGCAATAACTGACAGGTCAGTAGGGCATGTTGGATTCATTGTACTATTGATGGCAGTAAAATTATCTGAATGGGAAGAATCCTGGCTTCATTTCAATATTTGAAGGGTCTTGTTTTGTGTACAGAGGTTTTTAGTAAAGTACACAACACTCTTACTACTCCTACCTTGTAGTGCAAGTTTTTGCTGGAGAGTTACAGAAATAGGAATTTCTACAGATTCTTTTACTTGAAAATCACCTGTCATTTCTGCTAACTTAATTTAAACTTAAAATGTGTACTCAACTAAAAAGAAAAAATACCAATTTCAAGTGTTTCAAATCACAAAACTCCTGAGTGGTCATCTGCATGGATCTGCTGAGAAAGGCTATGGTTCAGATTTATCAGCAGTCAGGAATTTTACAGGAAATTCAAGGCTTTTTTCTTCTGTCTGTCTGATTAAAATACCGTCTCTGCCTTATAGTCATGCATTAAACCAAATTTGTGCAAATGATCCTGAACTTTTAAATTGATGCATCATCATTTTCTCAATTACGGTTTTTTAGTAGGATTTTGTTTGATTGTTTGTTTTTCAGATAAAAACATTTGGATGTTCATGCTCATATCCATAAATGACTGACACTTTCCAGAGCTGAATGAAAGGCTGAGCTAACACTGTAATCTGGAGGGCCTGGAGCACTTACCAGGCAGGTGACTAGGAATAAATGGTCACTCACCATAACTTTTAAAATAGATAATTTGCTGGTTGGTTGGTGCTTTCTGCCAGCTGCTCACAGTTTCTCTGGAAAACGTTATTTGCAACTATCAAAATGAACCATTTTATAACCTTGGAGTGGTATATTCTGCCTACCTATCTTTGCTGCTCTTTTAAATGGCATTAATTTGCTAAATGGCTACCATGATGATGTACGTAACCTTTGAGGGCTATGGCTAGAGAATACATTTTAATATTTTATTTGAGTAGACCTTACTATTGAAGCAACTCAGTGGCAGTATCAGCAATATATCAAGTGATGATAGTGTCTGTTGTTCAACATATGTGGTGCCAGATGCCTTGGTGACTGCTAAGCCACCAGTGGCAAAATAGTCCAGAAGAGAAGTAATTTCTTGGGCAGTGGGGTGAGACAAAAAGAGACAAAATTTATCTCAGGTTTTACCTGTTTGTGTTCCATTCTACATGGAACAAGGTGTTAGTAGAGAGGTGCTAGTATGGTTAGCAAGACAAGAACAAGGGGTAGTTGGTTGTGAATCCTCTACTCTCTACTGACAAATAGTTAAATCAGTTGATGAGTTTTAAAGTCTGTTTGAACTTATTTCCTCTTTTTTGTGCTTTTAAAAGCAATCAGACTGGCTCTGTTTCCGTAAAATAATGTGAATTTCTCTTTTTGCTCTTTAGTGCTGAGTGGAAAGTGTACATGAAAAATGCCAAAACACACACACGAAAAAAACTCAATCCTCCAAACCTTACTATGATAATTCCTTTTGTTATGTTGATGACAGATTTTTTTTGTTGCTGGTTTTAAGTTATCCATTTTTTCATGGGAGTTCTCATAGTTCATGAGCCACTGGACTACAAGCTGTGCCACGGCGATTTCTTGTTGATTTTTGTTGTTTGTTTCCTGCCAGTTTCACCACTGTGATGTGCTCTTAGTTCTGGTAATTAACAGGCAAATGGTAAAGCAGATGTTAGTTTGCCTGTTTCATACTGAAAAACTTGGGTGGTATTTTTCTGCTGGTTTTGTATGTATTTTTAAAGCAGCTTATTTTAATAGGAGCCTTGAAAAAAACCTTAGAGCTATTATTAGACTTTTGAAGATGTGGTGCTGTTTCAGTAGTTTTGCATATTAAATTTCTTCCTTTACATGAATATCTAGGGTTTGCCCAGAGCTTCAATTATATCTGTAACAACTGAGAGTAACTTCAGAGTTTCCCTGAACATATTTCATGCTGATCAGATGTATCAGGGAGGGATGCTGAGATCTGGTTTGCTTTTATCCTTTCTTCAGCTGGTACCCGAGCAACAGCTGCGTTTTCTTCTGTTTCCTTAAACCTGCTCTCTTGCTTCTGTTTCCAGATTTAGTAATTTTACACATTTTTGTTTCCTCTTCTGAGACACAATGGGAGGTTGCTTTTGTCTTTGATCTTCGTTTTTCTTTAGAAATCCCACTTCAGCTTCTGAAGGGAAAGAAAAATGTTTCTAGTTCTAAGAAATTGAATGTGCCTTAGCAATTTTGACCTCATTCCCCCAAAATTGTGCCTGTGGGATTGTGTGCTGGGAATTGTAAGGTGGGTGTTACGATGCACTGTCAGTGCAGTGACAGGAACACAGGGATGTCTGGGGGTGTGGATGCACCGTCCCATGTCTCATGCACTGAAGAGTAATGAAAAAGATTATAAATAGAACCATTTAGGTTGGGAAAGACCTTTCAGATAATGGGATGAATCACAGAATCACAGAATATCCTGAGCTGGAAGGGACCCATGAGGACCCAGTTCAACTCTTGGCCTTGCAAATAAGCATCCCCAAGGGTCACACCCTGTGCTTGAGAACATTGTCCAAGTGCTCCTGGAGCTCTGGCAGCCATGGGACTGTGACCGTTCCCTGGAGAGCTGTTCAGTGCCCCACCACACTCAGGGGGAAGAATCTTTTCCTGATATCAGCCATTCCCTCGGCTCCTGTCAGTGGCCACCACAGAGATCAGTGCCTGCCCCTCACGAGGCGCTTGTAGACTGCAACGAGGTCTGCATCAGTCTCCTCCATGCTCAACAAACCAAATGACCTCAACAATTCCTCTTATGGCTTTCTCTGAAGGCCCTTGAGGGAGAGAAGCAGCTCCGGGTGATGCTGGTGACGGTGGGTCTGAGGGCGAGCTACAGAAGCTGAACCACGCTTGGTGTACCAGGGTGTCTGGCAGTGAGACCAGCCCAAGGATGTCGGCTTTACAGGGAGTGCCGCTGGCATCGCTGCCGGCGGTGGGAGAACAGCCTGGAGTCATGGAGGTTCCTTGGTGCATTGGGTGATCTGCGGGACTCGTGCTTCTCCTCAGCTCGTGTGCGCGTCCCCACCCTTCGGGGGCAGCCAGGAGTTCGTGGCGTGTGTGGCCGTGCCCGGTGAGGGCGGTGCGGGGCTGAGGGAAGGTGCGGAGCTGAGGGAAGGTGCGGAGCTGAGGGAAGGTGCGGCCTTGCCCGCGCCCGCGCCCCGCCGTGCCCTCTCCCCGCCGTGCCCGTGCCCTCTCCCCGCCATGCCCGTGCCCTCTCCCCGCCATGCCCGTGCCCTCTCCCCGCCGTGCCTGCCGCTGTCCGCCTGCGCCACCTAGCGGGCCGCGCTGAGGGCCTGGCGAGGGCGGCCCGCGCACGGTGTACGGATGAGTTTCTTTTTCAAACAGTGAAGCACCGGGAGGGTCATAAACCGCTAAAAACGGGGGCTGGAGTGCATGAAATGCGAATGGAAATGATTTCGGGGTAGGATCATGCGATTCCCTTCTGGTAGCCCATCACCTGAGAACAGCAGAGCTTTGATGGTGCATGGTAGCTCTGAGAGCAGCACTGCTCTGCTTGGAGAAAACTCCTGATATTTCTGTTTAGTTTTATGAATTACCTGGCAAATATTAATTTATGTGCCAGTATAAAAGAACATTAAGCCCTATCTTTAAATGATTCGTGATAATTTGGAGTTGGACTTCCCCTTTGACACGTGGACATTTCAACTTCACGCTCATGCGATTCACATTCCCTCTCCATCTCCCTTCTCTCCCACCCTGATAAAATAAATATTTTAATTAATCAGTGCTTTGTCTTCAAGGTCACTTCCTGGTACAACAGCAGCTGAATGTGCATTAAATTTGAAGAAGATTTATACAGTACAAACAGTGCAGGTAAGGCGTCTGGCTCTGCTACAGGAGCTGCCACGTGTTATTAATGTAACTTCACACCTCAAATTTTGTTTTTCCTGCAGGTTGAGTCACACCTGTGGCTTTGCTTACCTGAGGTGTGAAACGTGAGTGTTGCTGGTGCTGTGTGTTTGTATTAGTGAGTCAGTGTTTGAATTCCATTTGGCTTTCCGGATGGGGAAAGAAGGAGGCATATTGGATTGGGCATGCTGGATTCTCAAACCTTCCTGAGTTTCCACTTGTACATAGAATTATTTTATTTGATGTATTTTAAATATCTTTCCAGCCTTTTTTCCTTTTTCTAATACAGAAATTAATTGCACAAAGACTAAAAATTGCAGCATGTGGCTTTTTTAGGCAGCGTTTCCTTGTGTATGTATCTAAAAAAAGACTCTAGCAAACTGAATTAAAGGACTCTTAAACCATGTAATACTTACAGCAGTGAGAAATTCTGCATGTCTGTGTCATCTACCATTGTCTAGGAGTGAGTATCACTTGCAAGTAAAAATTGTGTTTCTGTTTTAATACCACAGCATGAAGTGTGTAGCAAATTGGTATTTGTCTCACCTTAGTGCTAAGCTGACTGGTTCACTAAACCTCTGAAATTTTAGGCTAATGCCAGACCCTTCTCTTTGAGAAACACACCTGTAGCAACTACTGAAGTTTTAAATACGGCTTTCTCATGAAGGTTTGCACAACTTCATACATTGCATGAGATGTCCAAACACAAAACCTTCCAAACTACTTCCCTAATTCAGGACAAAAAGAGCTCTCAAATGTTTCCACAGCCATCTACCAGTGTACCTCTGCTCTTCTTCTGCAAGTACCTTTAGGGTTTGGCACACAACTATTTAAGAGTAAGATCATAGTTGTAATGGGTGTTTCATACCAAGATTTTCTATTTTTAGTAGTCCTTGATTTCTTCTTGTGGCTGGGTAAAGGTAATGGCTGTTAGGCAGAGTTGCCAAGGGCCACAAAATTTTATCACATAATGTTGCAATCCTTGTTTCTAATGTTGTGCTAGTGATTAAGTAGATATTACTTAATGTATTAGATAATACTTAAATATTATGTCTAGATAATACTTAATGAGTTGCATTAATGATTAAAATTGCATCACCACATATTGATGCAATTTAAGTCTTTAAAAATCCTTTCTCTTCCTAACTGTTGGATAAAGAGAGAAGAGATTGGGATCTCTTCAATCATCCCTCCCTGTTACTCACTACTGGTTTTGGGTGCCTTTTTACCCACCCCAAACCTTCCTGACATCTTCTGCTTTTACTAACAGAAATACTGGGAAGTAATCCAATGGTTCCTGGTAACCTGAATTTTTGAATTTCTCCCCCACTCCTGTATTAACGTGTGCATCTCACGTTCTTTGCATCTGGCTGAAACCTTTCACTCAGACAAACTAGTTGGGCTGCTGGTTGGACATCTAGCTCACCAGAATTATTGTTTATGGTGTTTTTGTAACTCAGGATAATCATCATGATGCAAGGTAGATATTTGATATAAATGTAGCTTTCCAATATGCTGAGGAAGTTCTTTTTAATATGCTAAGGAAGTTTTATGTACTGGTTTGTTCTGACATACTCAGTGTAACTCTGGTTTTGATGATTTTTTCCCTTGTATTCAAAAGGATAATCTGCATTTGGACTGCTTTCCTTTTTTCCACCTTCACATATGCAGGATTGGCATCTAAAAAAAATAAAAGTAGAAATGACTCTGTAAGAAGTTCTTTTCAGAGTGTTTTATTATGACATAGAAAGTGCCCGTTCTCCCGGAGAAGGATGTGTTGTAATTGGTTCAGAGAAAATTAGCAGGGAAATAAATCCGCATGAAACACTCTCTTGTGTTAATGCAACTAATATTTTTCCTTTTTAAGGACTTCTGGAGTGTCTACAACAACATTCCTCCTGTGACAAACTTGCCTCTGAGGTGTAGCTACCATTTAATGCGGGGAGAAAGGCGCCCGCTTTGGTACGTGTGTTGTCAGCAGACATTTCTGGGAATGGGCAGTGGAATAACTTGCAGGAGTGAAAGGTGTGGGATAGGAGGGTCTTGTTTCTCTTGGCTGCAAACACCTGAACTCATGAGACCAATGAAAGAAATACCCTGAGGTTCCTGTTAAATTTAAAATTGTATCAAAGAGTCTTTATTAAAAACACAGACTGTAATTTCATTGTCCACCTCTGGATGTAAATGCACACAAATGGATTATGAAACAGAAGCTAAGAAATTAGAATATACTCTGAATCTCAATTCAGGAATAAATTACTTCTATTTAGCTTTTTTTAGCTTGCACATTATTTTCTTTTCACTGAAGCTGTGAAATAATGATGCAAACAACTGATGGTCCTTCACTCCTTCTCACCTGTGCAAAAGTACAGGTCTGAAGTATTTGCTTCATATGCCTGTACATGCCAATGCACCTGGGATTTAAAATAATTTAAGACATTAGGAGGTCATTCATTGTACCAAATTAATATTTGAGGGTAGGATAGTAATGGAATAAAGTATAAATAATTTATGTTTTCCTTCAGAAATCAAACTTTGCATCCCTTCTTCCTGTTGCAGTTCTGTCGCATCTCGGAGAACCTCAGCACTTTCTGAAGAGTTTTGAAATTTTTGGCATAATTTCTGTAGATAGTGATTGCATTAGGGTGCTTTAACTTGATCATAGTTGTCTAACTTTGACTACAGGAGATTTCTGTCCTAATCTACTGGAAACGTAAATTTTCTAAAGTGAAGTGCATCTGAAGGTCTATGTTACTTTTGTCAAAATATTGTGACTGGTCAGGATAGTTAAAGTGGGCGTGGAAAAAACATTGGTGTCTGTACAAATCCATTGGAGCATCGTGTTCAAGTCTTCATATCTTTGTAAGGATGAACGTGAGAATTTAGAGGTTTGATTTTTTGGGGTTTGTTGGTCCTATTTTTAGTTTTCATTTGTTAAGCGACTACTGGAGGTGTAAAATGCAAAGATAATTTCTGAAAATTAAACACTTATTTAAGCCTATCAAAGTAATTTTGCATTTTAGGAAAGGGATTGCAGGAGATTGATCTCATCATCAGTAATTTGCTAACTTTTCAATAATTACTGCCAAGAATCTTTTCTCAGACTACCATTACAGTATACTGGCCAATTTCAGCATTTTATTTTTTTTCTCTTTTAGAAAGAAAGAGAAATCCTGAAGTAAGAATTGAGGATGCAGACTTTTGAAAATGTCTTCCCAAAGTTGCCCCCTCTTGTCCCCAGCATCTGTCAGGATTGGTGGGAAATCATTGATCCTGAGGAATCTCCATAGGTGTCACACGGTTTAGATATTCCAAAGATGAATGTTTAGGTTGTTCCTTTAATTTGGCCTTTACAGAGTTTTAACAGGAAACTAGAAGCTCTAATTTAAAGTCTAAGAAAAAGAATTGTGACATAATAAACTTGAGAAGCTCCCAGGTTAGTGCATTGTGCCTTTGTCATTTCAAGGCAGTTTAATGGTTATGTCTGCCCTGACCTCAGGCAGCTCCAGTCTTTTTTTTAATAAGGGCAATTAATTTCTAGCTGTCACAAAAACTGAAATGAAGTGTGCTCATGTTCTTTTATTAAATTGAGTAAATGGGAAGAGTAAAATCTGCTTCTGTGAAAATATGCCAGAGGTTTTCCAAAATTAAAGGTTACCATAGTAAAATGTAAAATTGTTTTGTGGCTTGTTCCCATACAGTGTGCAGCCACTTCAAAGATGGTCTGTAGTTAGGGAAAATACAAGTGTTTTCCAATACACAAAACTTAGGAAAAAAATTATGTGTTGAGAGATACACTTCATATGAACAATGAAAGAATTATCTCTGATGTCAGAAGTCAGAGTCACGCTCCCTGGAGTTAGTAATTGCATTTCAGATGGGATTTTTCTGGGGAAATTAAACCACATACGAAGGGTTATCTAGATGTGGATTTGAATGTTTATTTTCACTGATCTCTTTCCTATAACAGGGAAGAAGAAAGCAATGCCAGAGGAGGTATATGGAAAATGAAAGTCCCTAAAGGAAGCACAGTATGTTACATTGATTCTGTACTCAGGCCTTGTTTAGTAAGGGAGTTTCTTTAAACTCCATTTGATAAAGATGTTGTAAAGGTTTTTGCTTCTTACATCACCCAACACAACAAATACCACTTTAACTTCCATAACCTTTTAAAGACAATGAGTAAAAGTTTCTTTTCCAGTAATTCCATATGTCTTGCTTTCAATAACATTTGGCAATGTATTATAAAACAAATGAAAGCTTCAGTGTTTCAATTTGGAAACAAGGTAATTTATAATCACCATTGTTCTCAAGACTGTTTCCTTACAGACATACAAATTAAATAGAAACACCTTTTCCTGATAATCTATGCTAAACTATATATTTTTTTTCATTTAAAAGTGTGAAAGATGAAGTCTATTCTGGCATATCCTTGAGCTCAAATGAAATAACTGTGTTTCTCTGCCTCTCTAATCAAATGCATGTGAGTAACTTCTGTGAACTGCCACAGAAAGGAGATTTGACCTCTTCACACATGGTGTTTATGTGTGTAAGTGTGCTCTGGATCAGGCCTTTAAACAGAAAAAGTGAAGTGTCAGAAAAATGTGACAGCCTTGCAGAAGGCATTAAATGCTGAAAGATGGTACTCAAAATTTCAGCTGAAAGTTAATTGATTTTTGCCTGTGGGCTTTTTTCTTGTGAGTTGCAGCTTTCCTCCCCCGCAGTCCCAAGTGGTCACAAAAGACTGAAATTGAAATTGTCTTTTTCCTCCTATAATCCAAGGTGTGAAGATTGTCAGAAGTGACAAGTGGTTTGGAGAGCCTGAATTACTGGGCAGTGAATTTAGAGACCCCAGAGGCCTTGTTTTTCAGAGGCTGAATAACAGCCCCTTTTTGACATGAAGGTACTTTTTGATCTCTCAAACTATGCAGCAAATGGCCTCAGTCACTTCTGAAAGGTTTGCTTGAAGGTGAACTTCAGTCAGCTTTCAGTGCCTTGTGAATAGCATAAATAACACCTTTATGCCTGTTTCTCATTTTTTTTTGACTTCATTCTTCGTCACAGCATCTCCTTGGCTAAGATGAACCATCTTGTACAGGCCCAACAGTTAATTATATAACACAGCATGCACTTAGAATAAACACTCCTTTTTGTCAAGACAACCTCAGAAAGAGAAGACACTCAAAACTGAGCTAGCAAACCTAACTTTTAATTTAAGAAATAATAATGTCAGTGTAACATTTTTCTGCCTCCTTAGGCTGCAGTTTGGAAAGAGCTACTGCTAGCAACTATTGGAGAGCAGTTTACAGATTGTTGTGCAGCAGGTAATGATTGAGATATTTCTTCATCATTTCTTTTCACCATATTTGCTTCTCTTCTAAGCATGAATATCTGATAAAAGTGGTGTTACAGTGACAGTGAATATCCTGTTAGGAATTGTCTTTCACTGGCTATTAGTTCATGAAAAAGAATGGCATTTCTCAGGTTTACAGAACAATTCAGAAATAACCTTTCAAACGGTTTCTCACACCCTTTATACACTGATAGGGTTGTCTTGGGGTCACTTTAAGCAAATGTATGAATTCTGCTGCCCACAGAGGTGATTCTTGCCCTTGGCCATGTGCTTCTTACAGCACCTTTGTGTATTGTTAGTGACCCTTTCCTTGCGATGCACAGAGCAGCTGTGCCATGGAGTTCCTTGGGTCAGCCACTGCTCCCAGCTGGGCATGGCCTTTGAGCTCTCCACAAAGCTGCATCCTGAGAACCTCACACCAAAAAGGGCTTCTTCAGTGTAGCACTGAGTTACCAGCACTGGCAGCAGCAGCCTGACTGGGGCTTTATTCATTTCATTAATTTTATTTTCTTTTTTTTTTTTTCCTGTTGCTGTCTTGACAAAATGTAAAGGAAAAAGAAAGCAAAGTATGGAAAAGCTCATGTCTGATCTCCACCAGGTACTGTTCCTGGGAGTTTTATGGTTTCAGCCTCATCCTCCCATTTCTGCTTATAGACTTCACTTTAGGTAAATTGTCTCTAGAAGTTCATACTGCTGACCTTACTGGAGGGATTCTTGTGATTCCCTTCTAATCAAGTCTAAGAGTGCTAATAGCAAAGATGAATAATCCTATGGCACTTCATAAAAACACCATGAGGTAATATTTCCAATAACTTCTAAAAACAGAGATTCTTTCTGGTAACTACTTTGTCTGGTTTGAACATTGGTATTTTCCTCACTGGAGATTGCTCTTTTTTTTTCACATCTTTATTTTTTTTTCCAGCTTTTGGGCTCTGTTTCATAATACACAAGCAGCAAATTAGACGTGTCTCACTTTTAAAGTATTCCTTAATGCTTCTTCCCCTTCTGTGCAGATGATGAAGTAATTGGGGTTAGTGTCAGCGTTCGTGACCGTGAAGATGTTGTGCAAGTCTGGAACATGAATTCCTCTTCAGCAACTGAAGCAAACGTTTTAGAAAAGATTCATCAACTTCTCCCATACACATCTTTTAAAGCAGTCTTTTATAAATGTAAGTATTTTGTACTGTTCATTTCTACCTTCATTAGAAAAACAAGATGCTGGTAGGGTATTTCTATGGGAATATCCTGCCTGCTTCATCATTAATGACTTAGGAATGTAGCATCCGTCATTGCATTAAAATGATGTCCCTTCAATGTAGAAGTTAGCTATCATTCAAAAGATATTTTTATTTTCATTGTACAATCTGTTTTGTTTCATGTTTAATTTGCCTGATTCACAAATTCAACAAATCTCCTAATAACTCTCAAGGCTACATACTGTCCAATTTAAGTATTAATTTAGAGGAACCATTTGCAATCAGGATTTTAAGAGATCCCATTCTTTAGGCTCCCTATAAATGTATTATCAGTGTATTCTGAAAGATCCCTTGTTGGCACATTGTGTTCTCCCTTGACTGATTTATGCATTTTTATCTTCTCTTTTTTTAATCTTTTCAACTCCTTGACAGAGTTTACATGTTCTTCTATTCCCTTTTTTTTCCTTCTCTCTTCCCTAGCCCACAGAGAGCATCATGCTTTTGAAGGCTGACGTGGAAAGCATTGATCATTTGTTGTTATTTGGTGTTTTGAACTGGTCTGGACAAGGAGGAGGATGGTGGAAGGAAGACTTGCAGAAGTGCTACATGGCTTTGGCCCTTTTGAGTTTCTGACATTTCAAACTGGCCTATTGCTACTGAAAATGAAAAAAACCCAACAGTTGCCTTGACCACTAAATACCTGATTCATTCCTTCACGTTGAGTTGATGTTTTTAGTTCTTAGTTGTTTCTTAAAAAAAATATTTTGGCCACTTGTTTGTTCGGCTGGATCATATTTGTTCCCATTTCTTTAAGTTGGCTTTTTCTTCTGTGCTGTACTCAGTGAAAAGCAGACATGCAGAGATGCTATGCTGCTTTTCCAAGATACACTGTACATAGAGGAATCCTGGCTTGGGGAAATGTGTTTTCAATTTTCACTTTGAAACATTCCTATCATGTTAAAATTTACTCCCTGGTTTTGTCCCAAGAGAGAAAGAAATTGCCCTGCATTTATTCTAATATTCAGTGTAATCTGGTCTTGCACTGACAACAGCACATACTGTAAATGTAAATAGAAAAGGGTACCTTAAATGAACAGTTAAAAAGAACACATTTATATTGGAACTAGCCCTGTATAGGATGATGTTAATGTCTTCTAATTGTATTGATTTCAGAAGAGCAGCCCTTGTTCAGGTTAGAGTCAGAAATTTCTCAGTAGGAAACCCTGCAAACTCAATAACTCCTATTTAAGAGTGATAGGGAATGGTTTTATAGCTTTATGTTGTATGCTGTCTTATAGTACCTTTCTGTACATCCAAGAAAAAGTGTCATGAATAATTTCTAATGAATTGTACAAACTGGATCTGTCCCTCCCACTTCCTTAAGTACCTCAGGTCCATGTGTGCACTCACTATGTCAGTGTCAGAATTGCTGCTGACTTCAGTGCAAAGGAAAAGACCCCATTGTCTGTAGTTTCAAGCCCTCAAAACTTCCTAAGTGCCCTTTTAAAATAAACAAAAAGTACAGAAAACAAATTTGTGTTGCAGCTTGAATAGGAATATAAGAGTGTTAACCTTTAATTGTTTGTCTATATTAACTATTTGAGGTGTTTTAATATGCTACCAAAGATTTTACAAGAAGCTGCAAGGTAGAGATGGACATACCCTCTGCTGAGCACTCCTTCATCCTTTAGAGGATTTTGTCTGGCAGCTCTTCAAGTTGCACTGTTTTTCACATCTTTAGTACATTAAGAGGCAGCCATAAAAATCAAATAAATTTAAAAATAAGTATCACACATCTGAGAGGTTTTTTTACAACTTTGTCTTGTACTTACAGCTTTAACTTGTATTTATGGATTAAAACTGTGTAGTTAATGAGCATTATTAATTAAACACATTTTCTAAAATCCAAGTGTCTTGCTTCTGTAATTGCTTTCTGGGATGAAATGTTACTGGTCCTGCTTTTTCAAACCAGAGTATTTTACATTAAAACCTACTCTCTTAAAAGCTGTTTTGTTCTTAGATTAATTTTTTTTTCAGTGAAGAATTGTGAAGGACAATGGATACTTGCAGGGATGTACCTGGACAGCCTCCAGGCTGTGTGATGGAGGGGGAAAGTGACTTCAGAGAAGTGAGGGTTAGAACACAGTGAGGAGAAATGTTTTCAACTGCTTGATGAGCAAGATTTCTCACTTGAAATATTTCCCTGTCTTTGGAGGAAATGTAAGTGGAATACTAATGGAGAATTAATCATGCACCTCTCCCTCTGCTTCCTTTTACTTTTGGAAAGAAGCCACAGCCTCTTATTTCTTCCCCAGGTTTGTTTTCAGGATGGATGTTGATTCCAACAGAGTTGGAGCTGCTGGCAGAAGGGGCTGATCTAATGATGTCACTGGAACTTTCCAGTTTAAGGTACTTATTCATCCAACTGCAGGCAAATATTGTTATGTATTGTCTAGTGTGCCTCTTTAACATTAAAGACCTCTGCTTCAACACTGGGTAAAGACTTAGAGACATCATTCTAGCTGTAGGGCAGGGTTACAGGCTGACTAGCATGGTCCATATTTCAAATTGTTGTAAATTTTTCATTCTTCTAAGTTCCTAGCCTATAAAATCGGGGATTTTATTTTTTTCCATATGCCTTAATTCTAATAGAAGCTTTTAGTATTACTTAGAATAAGAGTTGATGGATATCTTCTCAACTAAAATTCAGTGTCTCTGAGGCCACAATCCAGGATTGGGCTTGGATCAGTGCAAGTGCAAGTTCACAGGAACATGACAAATTACATATTGGAATTTTGCAACCATTGATTTTAAGGCTTAGTAGAATTTTTGAACCATCCTTTCATCCCTACATCTGTAGGGATGTATTTATGCCAAATGATGTTGAACAGTTAATTTTTATACTCTTCTAAATATTCATTATTTTCACCTGGAGATTTGCTTTATTGAACTTGATTAAATGAGCCCCCTAGTACTTCAAAATCTTCTAAATTGTTTAAATGGATATCATAGAAGTGCCTACAACTTCCTATCAAAATTAATTTCTGCTGGCATTTCAATGTAAAATTAAAACATTTAACTTCCATGGTGACAGACTGCAAAGAAATTCCAGACTAGCTGAATGAAAGAAACCTGCTTCCCTCTTGGGGTGGGAACAAGCCCTGGCTGATCCCTCCCACACTGCAATGATGCCCTCGGGCACTATCCAGAAAGGCTGAAGCTTTTTCTGTAGCTGGAGCACTTCACTTTTATCCAGGCTGTTTTGTGAATTTTGTGGAAACTTCATATCCTTGATACACCTGGGAAACCAGGTGAGATCTGAGCTAAGAGAAGAGTTCTGCTTGTGTTTAGAAGTGTTTGTAGCAGCTTGTAAAAATGCTCACTGCTGCTGTGGAGCTGAAGGAAGAGGATGCAGCCCAGAAGGGCAGCACAGGGGAAGAGGAGATGCTGGCCAGACTGTGCTTGAAGCCACCTGGGCAACTGGAGCCAGGAAGCAGAGCTGTGCCTTGGGAGGAGGAACGAACAGTTTTTTCCTCTGTATTAGATTTGTGCAGGGCTGCACCTTCCCAGGGCTGAAGAGAGCCACTGGCAGCAGGTAGGGGCCAGGCTCTGATGGTCCCCCCACCTTTGTGGCCATCACTAATTGCACTCTGGGGCTCTCCAGGCTGCAACACAATGGCTGCTGGAGGGATTAGTTGGGAATTTCACTTAGCAGGGATGAAGGGATGTCTTCTGGGGCTGGCTAATTAACAGGATTTTACTCTAGTAATTAAATAGCAGTTTGTTGAACACAACTTAGTTGATGAAATCTTTGGAAAACATAACAATTAGCATGCAAGGAACGGCAGCTTTGCCTCAAAAGCCTGTCCCCAACCAGTTGGTTTTAACCTTTCCTTCTCCAGCAGAGACAGTGTTGACTATTAATCTATTTGGGTTTGCTGCTGCTGTTGGACAGCTTGTTCACCCTCTGCTGTCACAGCAGCTGGTTCCTCTAGGGCTTTATCTCAGCTCAAGGGGCCTGAGATGTGCCACATGTTGCTCTCGCTGGCACTGCTTTCTTAAAAGCCAGTGGTGGAAGACAGGAGTGTTTGCTGCCAGACAAAAGAATATTTTTATTTTTATATTCTTTCTATGGCAGATTAACCAGAGGGGATGAAATCTAAGAGTTGTCTTAAAACATAAACCTGACAGAGAGAAATTATTGATCCCACACAGCTTATATAAACCTTCTCATCTGAACACAGACATGGAAGGGGGAGGTGCCTTCACTTGGAAATTGTTCCTGTCTTCAT
Source organism: Sialia sialis (assembly GCA_009812075.1). NCBI lineage: Eukaryota > Metazoa > Chordata > Aves > Passeriformes > Turdidae > Sialia > Sialia sialis. The sequence goes on along the minus strand of VRYO01000638.1, from coordinate 16,879,858 downwards.
CTCTCTACTTCTCCCTGTCTTGTTATGATTCTCTTAGGACAATGAGGAAATTAGATTAGACAAACAGTGGGAGATTCCACAGTTTTCTATAAAAGCCACCTCCAATCTTTGCTACACCCTGGCAGCTCTCAGTTTCTTAAGGTAATGAACAGCAGATTATTTCTCAAGCCATATGTACCACAGCGTTGGGGAATTGGGGCTGTGCTCTGCACGGGGACCAGCCACCCCAGCACCTTCCTCCCACCCAAGTTACCAAAGCTCATCCCTGGGAGGGAGGTGCTGTGTGCAGGAGGCAGGGCTGGGAGCTGTGCTGTCAGTGCAGGATGCTCCCGTGCCAGGACACGGGTGCGGGTGGCATCTCCGAGAAGCCGTGCGGCAGCTTTTGACCTCCCCGTGTTTTGCTTGGCTGGGCAGCACTTTGTTTCCTTCCATTCTCCCCGAGGCTGTGCAGACAGTGGGATGGGCTGGCCGAGCCATCCAAGCTAAATACAGCAGGAGACATGCCGCGGGAGGGTGGGCATCCATGCACCTGCATGGCTCTTGAGTCCAGCCTGGTGCTCTGCTCCTAGTTAAGGGAAAGGTAAAAAGGGCTTTAAATGTGGTGGAGAAACTGCCAGCTGTTGGGAACAGTGTCAGTGGGAAGTGCAGCAATTCTGGAGCACAGTGGTGAGGCCAGAGCTTCAGCTTTTATTGCTCCCTCTCCAAATTGCCCATTGCAAGCTGTGTCTGGTGGAGGAGCTGGGAGCATATCCATCAGCACTGAGACTCCATAAATAAATAAGCACATGGAGCAGGCTGGAAGTGAAGTAGGTATCATTCATCATTTGAGGGGGCCTGGAGTATGTTCAGCTCATAATGTGTACAGAGTTATGAACAGGCATGGGATGGATCCCCTTCTTTTTGGATCGTGATTCTGTGTAATAAACATGCAAGACAATTTGTATAAAATAGTGAGGATTCTTTCCTAGAGAAGTCATTTAAAGCTATATTTGCACATCAGTGAGCAGCTCAGAGGAATGTTGTGTAGTTACATTTCCATACAAGTGTGCAAAGAGAAAACAATCCAGTCAGCAAGTGATGGATGGTGCATGTAAACTGTGCCATGATGTGCCCTCCCTGAGTAATCCTATTCCATGGCCTCCAAAAGGGAAGCACCCATCCTGGCACCCTGCCTCCTGCTGGAGCTGTCACAGCCATGGGGTGGATCACACTGGAAATCCCATCAAAGGGAGAAGGGATTTTTTCCTGCGTGTCTTTGGTCATGAAATAGGGGGTTTGGAGTAGGAAAATCCTGACCCAAATGCATTAATATTGCTGGTCTTAGCAACCTTTTAAAATAATATTTGCCTGTGAAAGGACAGGGTGGCCTGCCAGGTTAACTGAGACATGGTCCTGCATTGTGGCATAGGCTTCACAGAAAGCTTGATGGCTTTTTTTTTCACTTTGCAATAATTTTGGGGAGACTTTTTTGGGTTTTTTTATGTTCAGTATTTCCCAACCAACTTGTTAGTGACTCCCTTCATTTGCACCCTGCAGCAGCAATGCCACTCTTCTGTCTTTGTGTCTCATGCTCCTGCTGGGACTTTCTGGAGTTTCTCCCAGCAGGACACCTGATCACGGGAGCACAGGGTGGCCCCTCTCCATGTTTTCAGAAAGCAACCAGGATAATGTTTCTCCCTCTGGAGTCCAGCTAACTACAGAATTGATGTGAGCATCTTCATTGCCCTCATCTCCATCCTTCCTGCTTTTTAGAAAAGAAGTCATCTCTGCTGATTGTTCTCCATCCTTGAGCTTCCTTGGAAGGCTCTTAAGTTTCAAAAGTTTATAAGTAATTACAAAAAACTCTCATTTAATCTTTTCAGTGTTTTTTTTTTTTAATTTTATTTTTTATTTTTATTTTTGCAAGTTTATAAATTTATATAAAAAGCCTCAACAGCTCAGCAAGAAAGCCCCTGCAAAGAGCTGAAATCAGATGTAAAAGGCTGGCACTGGAGCTGCCATGAGATGGCACTGCGACATCAGGCATGGAACTGAGCTGCTCCATCCTGCCGGGGTGTGCAGGGAAGTGCCTTCCTTGGGGGGGAAAAAATGCCAAGGAAGAGAAGGGACTTATGTAAGGATAATTCTGCTATTAGTCAGGAGGAGCTGTCATGGAGCCGTGTCTGGACTGGACTTTTCCTGCTTATACAAAGCACATAATGCTGTAGGAATTCATGTATAAACAGTGCAAATAAGAGGGGAGGGTGGTTAAATTATGAGCAGCAGTAAGGAAATAGATTTTCTTTAACTGTTGCTGGCAAATTCAGAAAGTCTTTGATTTCTGAGAGGTTTCTGAACACAACCGCATGCTAAAAATAGTCATGGTATAACTTTTTTCTGGACTTGTGTGTTTCTCCCTTTCTTTGAGCATACAAAAAGTTTAAAACAAGCTGTATGAACAGGGAGAAGTTGTCATGGCTGGGCAGGTTTGCATTTGGAGTGGGGCTGGCTGTGCTGCCCTGCTGTTTCTCCCTAGGGATGGGACTCTGAACTCCCAATAGGACACAGAAAAAGCACTTTATGTTCATGGTGTGCAAAGCAGCATGCTTCTTACAAAGGGCCAGGCAACGCTGGTGTTGTCAGGTGGCATCTCTGACACCAACAATTAAACACTCTTGAAAAAAATGTTTTGCCAGCCATTTTGCTCAAAGCCAGGCAGAAAGCATGGGATGGAGCATGCTACAATTTCTAATTAATTGTAATTAGAAATACTACAAAATTGAGAGACCCTCTATATGCTGCTAGTGACTTCTCCCCTCTCTTGAGCTAAATGGAATATCTGCCTTTCCCTCTCTTCTCCTCACCTAGGAATGAGCTCTTCTGGTGCTCAGACAAGCCCTTGTCCAGGGCTGGCTCTTGGAAAATGAACACAGTTCATCAAGTGCATTTCTGCACTCAGTAAGAGAGGGCTGCATCTCCATGCTGCTGACCAGGTCAGAAGCAATTCTGAAGAAAAGGGTAAAACCCATCCAGGAGAGTGGGCTAGGGGTGGTGTTTCTTGTTTCCTGCCCCACAGCACGAGGAGGGATTGCTAACTGGGACCAGCAGTGGGATTTTTTTCCTTGCCCATGTGTTAAACCACCCCGGGGACCTTCATTTTCCCGAGCTCCTGAGAGGAAAAGA
>VRYO01000638.1:16855906-16875696 GCA_009812075.1 Sialia sialis | reverse complement strand
TTTTTATCCTCAGAGCCTGTATCTCAGTCCAGACAAGGAGCAGAGACAGGACATGTCTCCTTCCCCTGCCGCTCTGAGCCCAGCAGGCAGCCACTCCTCCCGGCACTGCCGTACTGTGGCTGGGAATTTTTTCTCCAAAGGCACAAAACTTACATTTTAAGGGTGTTTTTTAAATGAGACTTTGGGGAATAATTACCCTTTATGCTACTTCAAAGAAGTCCCCAGCACGATTAGCTGTACCCTCAGAGGACTGTGCCTGTTAGGAAAATACGCTGGCTTAAGCATCCTGTGAGTAATACAGACTTTGAGTGATGGTACAAATGGGCTGACGATCACATGCCTGAGTCTCCTAAAGCCATTCAGGAGATTTTTGCACCAATTGCAGCCTATCCATCAAAATAAGATGCCAATAAGTAAAGCATTACAACGCTTTCAGAGGGGAGTGTGCCGAGTAAAGTAGGGGAATTCTGCCCCCAAATGGATATTCAATCTTATGACAAGGATTGTGTATTAGAAAAGGGGAATGCCTTGGCTCCTGGCCATCCTGGCATCCTAGAGATAATGCATTATCTCCGTTATCTTTCAGCTGCTTTCCTGCCTCTGCCCATGCGGACACGGAAGCGACGTTAACAGCCAACCCCAATAGTAAACCATTTTTAAGAGAGCATGTTTTTGCTGGCTATATCCTGAGCTCTTGAGTTCAAGTTTCCCAGCTTTTTCTCCATGATTCCAAGGATGCAGCAGCCACCCCTCCTATTTGTACTACCTCCCCAAGTATTTTTAAGGGAAAGCCAAGCACCTTACCCTAGGACATGGGGTTTTAAGGAGCCAGTTCCTGCAGTGAAGCCTGTATGAGCTGGCAGCACCATGGTGACAAATCGTGGGGTTGGGATCCACCTGTGGGGAGAAAATGGTGCAGGCAAGAGACCTCTGACTTCACAGTCCAGCTGTCTGCATGTACCTGGAAGCACTGATCCCGAAGTTGGCATGTGGATTTTTGGCTGGTCATCCCATGGAGGAGCTGATACTGCTGTGCAAAGGACAGGTCTGACATGCTGAGAGGACCAGGCTCCCTTAGGTGCCCATGGCAGGAAGGTGTCATGCAGTCCATGGTCACAGGGATGCCAGAGGGACACCAAAATCAAAGCCCACTTGGCTTTTCAATGGGAGGGCAGGAGTGCAGGGAAGCTCTTCCCTGCCCCAAACCATTTCCATCCCAATCAGCTCTGTCCCTGCTGCCTCACCTATACCGGTGTGTATGGCTTTGTGTTTAAACCACTACAAATGCAAATGATGCTTCTCAGTTACAAAAGCCTGTTCGAACTGGCATCTTTGAAGGAAACTCTGCAAGAGCTCCTGGCACAGCTCTTCTTCAAATATTTGGAAGCTTTGCTAAGTCTCCTGTAACAAAGACAGGCACAACCTCCTGCTCCTCTCCAGCATCCCTCCTGTAAGTGCTCTGCCAGAGCATATCGAGAGAGTGTCACTGCTGGAATGGTGACAGTGTGACACGAGGGGTGGCAGCGGATGGAGATGCCACCTGGGACAGCAGCAGGGCTGTGGTGGCTGCCCTGCAGCTCATCTCCAGGTGCCCTGCACAGAGCAGCACCTTGGGAAACACCTTCCTTGCTTCAGTATCCAAGCTTCCCTCCTTATTTTCCTGCTTTGTGCTGCTGCATTGGCCTGAACTTTGTTTCCTTGTTCTCTGCCACAGGCTCTCTCTGCACTGAAGGTGCCCTGGGACAGTGAGATGAGGTCCAGCTCTCCTCCTCACTGACACTGGTCAGGCCAGGAGAGCCCATCCCCTGGCAGACTGGAGCAGTGGAAGTGAAATGAGTGATTAAATGAATGTGGTGGCCACTGCACACCCTCCCTCCACCAGTACTTCCATTGCACTGAAACGTCCTATATCTGCTATCAATTGACATTGAAGGTATTGATCCAGGCTGATTGCTGGGGATAATCAGTAAGTGGAGGGGTAATTGACTGTCATGTCTCTCATTGATTGGGCACCACAGTTCACAGCAGCCAACATTATTTTCAAGCACTTTGAAGCATCTTCTTCAATAAAGAAATACAGACTTTCAGTACCAGTGATTTATGTGTGATGCTGTTTAGAGGGTGGGTGAGGACATTCTTAGCCAACATGTCCTTGCCCTAAACAAACTGAAAGGTGTCACCACGAGAGTGCTGGAGCAGGAAAGCATGGATTTTAGTTTGCACATATGTGTCACTGTGAGCCAACACCCTGCTGTGGGACCATCCCACTCCTTGCTGCTTGGCTGCAGCAGTTACTAGTGGAGGGCCTCTGGGACAGCAGAGGCACTGCACATGGGCCAGGAGATGTGACTTCCACTCTAGGTTGTTTGAAATGTTAAAGCAACAAATATTTTTATACCATGTGTTCTACCAGGGCTTGTTAACAGCTGATCCAGAAAAACTGCCCTGGGAGAAGAGCAAATTGGGAAACATCCCAAGTTGATGCAATCAAATCCACAAAAATTTCACATTAAGTTTTTATATATTATCAGAAGGATGGAAAAATTACCTTATTCCCTGCTATGCACTTCAGATTAATATAGACAAACATTCAATCTTAATACTTATGGTGAGCATGAAATCTCTTTCTGTTCTTACCAGGAACAGACAGATAAAATTGCTTTTCTCTTGGAGGAGAAACTGGGTTAGTAGTCCTCAAACAGTGTCTGCTGTTGTTTTTTAACAGTCTGTACTACCTGACTTTGCTGCCCCTCATCTGCAAGCTCTTTTGGGTAGCAGCTGCTCCCTGTGAACACAGGTCCAGTGAAATGAATGGGATTGAGTTGTTCAGTGACTTCTTGTACCTTAATACCTTAGTGAAGTTGCCTTTGGAGTGCTTTCAGAGATGAAATTTTGACTCCACAAAACCCAGAACCGGTCACATTCCAGTTACAGCTAAAGCAAAGAAGTCTGCAGAGTTACTGTACATTCTGATTTCCCACCTGAACATTGTTTACAGGCAGATTTGGAGGCTTTTTTTTGGTGTTTGTCTCAGATTTCCCAATGTCTGGCAGCCCGTTGGGAGCTGCCAGATGTCCAGAGACGCTGACCTCGCCTGCTAAGCATGCATAAGCTCTTTCACTGCAGGCTCAGAGCAAGCCCAGCGCCTCCAGCAGCACGGGGTTGGCCATGCACGTGGTGTCTGGTCCTTTGAAGAGTGTGGAGGAAGCCCAGGAGATGCCAGGGATTCTGTCTGCAGCCCATCCCAGCCAGCTTCAGTCGATGTGGTGCATCCTGAAGTCCTTGTCTGAGTGGGCAGCACTATTTGTTAAAGTCATTTGAGATTCAAGGGCAATATAGTTGTGGGAAAACATGAAGGAAGAAGCTCGTAGACTTTGTATGTAAAGCATGAAGGCAATTCTGACAGATGTGTCAGTGTGTAGCCTCTGCTCCTCGAGCACTTGCTCTAAGCCCCAAAGTTGCTTTTTCCTTACAAATAGGACTTCATGAGCTACCCTTGACTTTACCTAGATTTCTCATTAATTTATTTCTTAGCTTTCAGATGGTCAAACCCCATTTCAGGGAGTTTTGGATGCTTCTCACCCACCACAGTTGCAGAATCGAGCTGTTCCTCACCTTGGGTTTCAGTCTGTTAAACAGCTCAGCCCAGCCTGCTTTTGCTTTGCTTTGTCTTGACTTTTTGGTGCTGCCGGTGAACTGAAACACCCGTCTCTCGTGTGGAGGGCAGGCCTGAGTGGGGAAGTCACTGAAGCCACGGAAATTTCACAGTGACAGGTGGCAGCCCGGCGGGCACGGCTCATGAGTCAACCACGGCGAGGGCGCCTCGAGAGGTTTCTCATCCCACCCGAGTTTCCTTTCCTGGGAAGCAGGGTGGCTGTGCTGGGCTGCGTGGGCTGTGTGAGCTCCCAGAGAGTCAAACCCAAACTGAGCTGACGGAATAGCTGTAGCCTCAAGCACCCCAGCAAAAGCCTCCTGTGCTGGAGGCTTAAACTGCTGATTACACAGAGCTGGCTGGCCCTGGGTCACAGCCGAGGTGCTGGCTCAGACCACGGATAAATGTGCAAGAGAAACAGAAAAAACGCTGTGCTAGATGGGGTCAGTGCATCAGTCACTTCAGAGAGAGGTAAAACCTACAAACAGCAGCCATGTGTTGCTTACTCCCCCTCAGTTTTTTCTGTTAATCCCAACAATCCTGTACTGGTGGGTTTATGGAAGTGTAAGACTGGGATCCCCTCCGACCCCTCTTAAAATAACTTGTGTGAGAGCTCCACACATGCTTTTAGTGAGCAACTCAACACTCTTTCCACTGCAACTGCTGAAGCAAGGATGATGAGGAGGAGGAGGAGGAAGGTTGTGTAAACCAGCAGTTAATACTGAAGGACAAAAAAAATTGAAAAGTTTAGTGTCACAGCATTAATTTACACAAAGTAAGAAGCATTTCTCCTTATTGAGCAGATATATTGCAGGAATATACGACAGGACAAGTGAGGCAAATGCATGCCACAGTGAAAAAAGAGTTAACCAACATCAAATCATCCCTGTGATGGATCATTAAGGATGTGGAGTCTAAATGTGTGTAAAATTACAGCATTGTGCAGATGCTCCTATACCAGTGACTTATTTTACATATTGCAAAGTTCAGAGATAATTCCTAGTAGAAATACACACAAAGACCACCCCATCCCACAGTGAATGCACATTTGGATTGTTGGACAAGGTGAATTTTGAGAGGTGAGGTGGACTGGGTTGAGCTGCTGCTGCTTGGGATTGCAGCTGCCCTCGGCTGGAAATGGGATTTGTCTGCCTGCAACCTCCCCACTTCAGACCAGCCATGGGTACAGCAGGGATGGATAAACCAGGAGTGAGGAAGGGTAAATAAACAACAGAGCCAGGACTAAACAGATAAATACTGAAGAATTCTCTTTTTTAACATGTATATATATTGTAAAAAAAAAAAAAGGCAACATTCCTCCTGCTAATTAGTGTTTCCTCAGCACTGTGGAAAGTACAGCTGTAGGAAGAATTCAGGAAAAGTAATCAGCAGCACAATTAAGCAATCTGCCATAATGACAGAACACAACTTTAGGGATAGAATAATCAGAAACATATATATTTCTCCTTCTTGATTTTCATTTCCCACCCAATGATTTGCCTTTGCAGGGTATTTATGAAGCAATGTTTGATAGAAATGCCCATTTTTCTCTGCTACTGCTTGTCGACCTTGCTGCAGTGAGGATGCCCGTGTTAATTCCTGCCAATCACTTAAAACTAATGTTATTCTTACTGTAATTTTTGAAAACTTAACGTTTTATCTGCTTTAATCCTAATTTTGCCACCCTCTCTCATATAAACTCCTCTCTCTCCTTTAAGTTAGAGGGTCCAGCTCCTTTAAGTGGAAGGGATCCAGAAAGAAATCCTGGAGCTGAGGTCCCTTTTTTTTCTTGCCAGCCATCCCACCCAAGGAAGCAGAGCAGGGAGATGCTTCACACTGTGTTTGTGCAACCTCCAGCTCTGCTCAGGAGAGGAAAACGCCTACACCTATGAGCAGACAGTGAGGGGAATGGCCCTGACCTGCTCCATCTGCACAAGCTGTTTTCCCAGAGCTTCCTCAGGCTGCAGGAGCCCACAGGGAAGGTAAGTTCCCTCCAAGGAGGTGGTTTAGAAGGGACAAGGGAAATATGGCCCTTGAGAAGGGGGTCCCATGTGTATCAGCTCTCTGCCAGTCATGGACAAGGCTGGTTGGAAAGAAGCCACAGGAGAGAGGGAATCCCACGTGTTTGTGGGCAGGTGGGTGTTCTCCTTGGGGGTTTTCTGGCTGCAGGGAGAGGGTTCTCATGAAAAGCTGGGAGAGAAGCAGTTTTGGTGGACTCAGGAGTGATCTGTGTGCTGTGGTAGGCCAGTTGTTAATGGTAGGACTTGCTGAATTTTGTGATATTTCCCAGGAGCTGGAGATGCTACTGGAGAAGGCCACCAGCCTTTCCCTGGGAGGTGGCAACACTGCAGGGTTTGAAAGATCCTTCCAGGATGGTGGAGCAGGTGGGATTGCTGCTGATGGTGTCTGGATGGAGCTCTGAACATGTGCTCTGTTCAGCTGGGGTGTGTTGGTGCCCTGCTACCCTCCCTCAATCATGGATTTCTTCTGTTCATTCCAGATGAAGCTTTTGCTTATTATTCTCCTGTGTGGAAAGAGTTGGCTGGTCCTGGAGGATTTTAGAAGTGGCTCAAGTTTGTAACCTCTGGTATATGAGTAGGCCTCAGGTGTTTTGAATTTACATGTGGATGCTAAAAACTTAGCTTGCACCAGAAATAAACTAGGAATTGTAAATATTATATTGAGGAGTCTTTATAAATGCAAGTCTCTGGTTTGGGTCCTACATAACCTAATGAAATGACAACTATGAAATTATGTATTTCAATAATTAAATTTTCATAATGGGATAAGTGCAGCTGGCAGCCCGGAACTCTGATAACCTGAAAACTTTTAGTTTTGCCTTCAGGGTCAAGCTTGAGATAAAAACTTAAAGAAACACCTAACACTGAGGAGCCCAACACCTCCTCACGTGTTGGAAGATGTAAGTTCCACCTGCTTCAGGCACTAATGAAAAATCTTGGTGCCACTTAAATCAGTTTCTGGTACTTGTCTTAGTGTGGCAAAGGACAGGGTATCTTGGTGGCCAGATTCTTGTGTCACGAAAGCTGGTGAAAAGTCACATTACCATGACCCCTGCCAGAGCCCTCAGATCAGAGCTGGTATCTTCTACATGTTCCCTTTCATTAGGACACTGGCTGGCAAACAAACATACACAGAACTGTTTCTCCTTTTCCTGCATGCCCATGTCAGTGGAAATCATTGGGATCACCAGGTCCAGGGAGCAGAGATATGTCTATCAAACTTGTTCGTAAAATCCTAATCCACAGATGAATTCTGGGTTAATTTTTCATCTGAGTATTAGCTGAAAGTAATGTAAACCCCAAATTACTGCAGACAATGCCTAGTCTGGTCTGCAGGCCTTCTGTATTTTTGAATTCTTTTCTACTAAAACTCAATAAAAACATGGGGGTGGGAAGGTGCTGCTGGGAATTTGCTTTTTGTTCTGCTTAAGTGCTGTATTTCTCAGCAGTCTTCAAGTTGCTCAGCATGAAGATATTGTTACATTAGAACTACTGTGGGTTTAACACAATTCGGAATTTGCAGGCAAATGGATGTATTGTGTTGGGGCTTATCCACAAAGGACTGTGAAACTACAAATTACAACCCAGCTGCATTCTCTTATCTGGATTTTTTTCCCCCTATGTGCCTGTGAGTCCTCTCCTGTTCACAGGCAGAAGGTGTAAGAAGAAACCCAGGTGAGAAAAAGAGACATAAGCCTGAAGTCAGTCTCCTGACACTGGAGATCCTGCCCATGTCCATGGATGCTTTCCATTAGCAGAGGATGTGATGCCTCTGGATTTAGTGTTTCTGTGATTGCCTGAGAATTTTGTTTCTGTAATTCTCCCTACAAAACTGTGGCAGATGGGGTAATAGTTAACACATCCACTGAATCCTTCCCTGATAAGGAGGAAGAAAGGGGCTATTGATTCTCTTGGATTGCTAAATATGGAAGTAAAATAGAAGATACATCCATGTTATGTTCTCAGCTGTTCTCCATCCTCATTCTCCCTCTTTGAAGGGAATGAAAAGCCCCCAGTAGGTTCTATAGGAGAGGCAGGAGGCACTTACACTCTGCAGTAGTTTGAGACAAAGCTTTAGCAGCTCTTGCTCATCCTGGACAGGTTTTTCTGACCTTGTCTGAGTACCAGAGCCCTGTGCCTCAAGCATGGACACCAGGACAGCACTGGAACAAGCAAGAGGTGCACCCCAGAGAGACAAGACAAGCTCTTGGCTTTCATTCTTCAAAGCAAAGGGCCATATTTGCTGATTTGAGTGATACTCTGCACACCTGCTAGCCAGTAATAGGCTGGAAACTCAATGACCCCACCATAATGTTGTTATGTTTATTTGCTTCCTTTCAAATGGCTGTTCCTATGAAGGATGCTGACAAATGGGACCTGAACTCATGCATTTAGTGGGCCAGGAAATAAATATATCAGAGAGACAGTACTTCTTTGGACTCTTCTGAGACTTGGGAGTTGCTGGCCATTCTGTTTGCTGGCTCAGTTTAAGCAGCAGAAATGTCCATGTGTTCTGTCAAAGCACACTTTACTTGTGACAGGTAAAGTGCTGCCCTGACCTGGAAAACCATTCAGAGCAAATAAATGCATTAATTCAATGTGGAGTATCTTATATTTGATGCACACCACTTCCTAATCACTTTACTGAACATCTGGATTGCCTTGAAATGAAACCAGTGATAGCGTCATCTGCAATGGGATCCATTTCGGAAGGCTTTTTCCAGGAGAGCACCTCTTGGATCTTGGTATGATTTAGCTTGGGTCCTACAGGTCTAATCCAGAGTAAATACAATTAAGGGTTGCTTCAGTGCTGAAGGAGGACAGAAATATCACACAGGAGCCAGCTGGGCCCTTTGATACTTGTAGTCCAAACTGTAGAATCATATTAAAAAGTGCAAGGATTTTTCCTATGTCTGAAGCAGGGTCTGTACCCCTTTCTCTTAAAGCAGTGCAGGTATGTTCTGGCAGAAGAAATGAGAATATTAATTCTGACTGTTAATACAGTATGAGAGGCTGAAGTTAACCCTGTTGTGCTGGTAAAAGTTGCAAAGGAGCACCAAGGGTGCAGAGACACTGCACTGGCTGCTCATTGTGAGAGAGAGCAATGACTTAATGAGCCAGAGATGCACTCACATTGCAGCTCAGGCTCAGCTGAGCAACTGCAAGAGCTATTTGCAACATCTTTTTGTCAACATCTGTTTGTCTCTGAGTTCATGAGAGTGAAAAAAATCTCATTGATTTTTTTTTTCTTGTGTTGAAATTTTGCACAATTGTTTCTGTTACTTTGGCAGCCAAAATGATACTGGAATGTTTCACCTTCTTTTTCCAAGTTTTTGAGCTGAGTTGTTCAGATGAGGTTTGTCACATAAACCATGAGGCTTTACTTCTGCTGCTAGCCAAATTATAATCTTTATATCATAGGCTTTTTGTTGTTTATTTCTTTTTCTTTCAAACTCCAGCTTCTGGAATCATGAGAATGCATGAAAATCTCTATTCCTGCTTTCTGTCATGTGTTTGTTTTCCCTTGAGTTTTTAGCACTGAGAACTGTGGAGAAACTTCTGGGTACCATCTGAGAGATGAAAAATGGAATTAATTAAATTTTGTTTATTTGTTTGTTTTGGGTTTCTTTGTTTTTTTTTAAATACCACTGGGATAATTTTCGGAAACTATGACTCACGATTGTCAATGTTTAGATTTGGCAATGCTGTTGTTCTCCGCACTGCCTCCCCAGGACCAGCAGTGTTGGAAGAAGCCATGTGGGGCTTGTCTGCACGGACAAGTTCCAGCAGAGAGAGCCAGGGTGTGAATTCGCAGTGCCCTAGTTAGGCTGCACAGCTTGCCCATGAGCTACCAGTAGGACACAGCTCTGGGTGATGCTGCTGTGGGGGATTTGGGCACCTCCCAGCTGTGCTGGGCTGTGTGGATGTAGTGGATGGGATACCAGGCGATGCTGAGCCTCCTCAGGTGCCCAGGGCTGGCTTCTCCTCCTGGCACCCATCCCCTGTGTCTGAACTGGTCCATTTTGTGAGCCTGTCGGTGAGGACTTGAGCCTCTGGAGCCGACCCTTCCATGCAATAAAAGCAAATGTGCTCAGCAGCAGCCAAGGGCCCTGTGGGAAAAGCAGTGACCCCCGTGTGACCTCTGGGGGCTTTGTGAGGCTTGTGTGACTTGGTTTAACACTGGAACATGTCTGTGGGTTCCCAGCCTTCAGATTGCTCTGAGCATGGCTTGCCTTCTGGGAGTCACAGGGATGGGAAAACTCTTTGGCACCCAGTGGAGAACACACTTGATGAGGATGGGATGACATTGAAGGAGCAGTTTGAAGTTTCTTCTGGCTGTCCCCATCAACTGTACAGAAGAAAAAAAGAAAATAAGCCAGTGGGGTTTACCTGGTAGAGGGGATGGGGGGAGAAGAAGCCACTTAGGAATTATTCAGCCCCTGGTGTCAGAAGAGCTGTGGTAGCTGCGGGATACACGCTGCACCCAAAGCCAAGTCTGAGCTGGGATAAAACCCAGGAGACAGAGATGTTGCTGCTAGAGCAGCTCCTCTGGGCAGGCCAGGTGGGAGGGAAGAGGCTGCTGTGGCTGGAGCTCCAGGGAAGGGTGCTGTGCCTGGGGAAAAGCAGGATGCTGCAGGGTGCAGCGTGGTGGAGGAGGGCTGGGAGCAGCCTGAGCTCTCTGCCCCTCAGGAAGCCGTGAGGGACTGGTGTGTTTTCCAAGGCAGCAGAGACAGGATGCTGAGGGGTGGGAGAGAGACAGATTTCCTTCTGCAGTGAATAGACTGGGGTGGGGGATGGCGGCTCCAGTTTAACCCTTGCCTGTTCTTTTCATCTCCAGAATGAAATGGTGGCTTAGGAAACCATCCCAAGAAACTGCATAAATGAGAGGCACAAGAAGTACTGGGTTGTTGGCACCAGGGTGATGCTGTGAGTTTATTATCCCGGTTCTCTGGCCCCCAGGCATGTCTCCCTGGCTCTGGCATTCCTTTTTACTTTGAAGTTTGTTTGTTCAGTGGCACTGGCATTGCTATGACCCACATGAACACCAGTGATGCCAAGGGAGAGGCTTATGGGACATTGCCTTGCGTCAGGCAGAAGCAGCTCATGGGAGACAGCTGAAGATTTGGGTGCTGTAAGAATTTTTCACCAGGACCCCGAAAAGATGGGATTTCATTTGTCTTACATCACGGTAGGGGAAAAATTCTTAGGAGTAACTCCTGAGATTATTTATGTTCTTGTTCAACAGTGAAGGCTCTTCTGCATCTCCTGTAAAATCATTGACAGGACACTCTAGAGAAGTGGAAGAAAACCCAACTACCATCACCTCCCACTCCCACCAAAGCCTTGGAAGTGCTGTGGAAACAGGACCTGCGTGAAGACCTTTAGGGCATAGCTACATGAGGCATAAGTACATTTGGGAGAGGTACCTGGACCATGGGAATCAAGAGAAAACTACTTTGTTTACTGCACCAGAGCCTCCCAGAGCTGTGGAGAGTCCACACGGCTGAAAGTTGGCAGTCAGGCTGCAGGTGTGGTGAAAGAAACGTGTTTTCTAAACACACCAAATACTTATTGCTCCGGCCTTTTGTAGATAAAGATCAGCTCTGACTTTAAAAGAAATTACAGCAGAAGTGCTTGTATCTGGGAGGATGAATACCTGCTTCCAAGTTGGGCTTTGTAGAATTGAACTTCATAAACAAATTACTTGATGTGATTAACCAAGTCAGAGGGTTGAAGGAAATGTGCCTCTGACTCTGACAGTATCGGGGTGGAAGCTGTAATGTGTTGGCCAGAGAATTATCCTGGGTAGGAACAACCAGCCACAAGGTTCTTGGGTGTGAAGTTTCCCATTAAAACAATATCTTCTCTCTGAAAAAAAACAAACCCATAGCAGAAAAAAATAACCCTCCTGAAAGCCTGAATTTTTTCTGAGATTCAAAACACTGTCTTGACTCTGCAGATGTTTGATGTGCAAGGACGGCAGAGAGCAGTTGTGAACCAAAAAGAGCTAAGAATTTGTAGGAAAACATCTGGTATCTAGACTGACCAGATAAAGAGTTTTCAGTAGCTCTGAAAACATTTCTGCCCTATGATTGTGCTAATTTTACTAGGAAAAACAGTTCCTGCACTGACCTCATTCAGTTTTACAAGTTTGAAGGTTGGAATTCACAGATATTGGCCTACTTGTCCCTATGGTAAACGTGACTTAAAAAAAAACCCAACAAAACAAATATAAAGCAAGCAAAAAATTGAATGCTTTGATGATGACATAGGCAAAAATATTGCAAAAGCAAACAAACAAACAAATTTAAATCCTGGAATAGAGTGGCAGGAAAGACAAGCTGACCTTCTCAGAGGCTGCTTCAAGAAACAAAACATTTCCTCATACCAAGCATGCTCTGCATGAGCTGAGTTTGCTTGGTCTCAAGATGACAACAGTAGCTTTTGCTGCTTTTGACAAAACAAATAATGCAATGGGGAAGATGATTCTCTGTTAGGGAATTTTTTTTCCTTCTTCCAGTTGGGATATCAGATGCTTGCATGGTATCTGAGTATATTCACAAACTGGGCAAGGCTGGACAAAGCCACTTCACCCAGGATGACAATCAAAATCCTACCACAGCTGGGATGTGCAAGGAAATACTGCTTTGTGCTGTTTGGAAATTATCAATTTGGGATAAAAATATATGTTTAAGGGGAGATTTCCCCCCTTTCTCAGGTGGGATTAGCTATGCTTCGGTGCTCCCAGCAGTTGACAAGGAGGTGACAATGGGAGAACAGAATGTGTTGTGCTGTTGTCTGAAAGCAGAGGGGTAGGTGGGAACCTTCAGGCAGGTTTGTGCCTGCAGTGCTTCTGGTTTGGTACACCTCTTCTGGTTTGGTACACCTGTTCTGGTTTGGTACACCTGGCCTGTGGCAGGGAAGCCTGGATTGCCCTGTGTGTCCCCATGAAGCTGCGCAGCACAGGGCTGAGGTCTCAGCAGCCACCAGTGTCACTGTAGGAGCCACCAGTGTCCCTGTGTGTCCCCCATGAGCTGACACATGGGCTGAGGCAGTGCTGTGTGCAGAAATGCTCTGGAGGTGGGTGTGGGGGAGAGGGAGGGTGGGGAAATGTGTGCAGAGTGCAATGTGTGTGAGTGGGACCATGAGTGCAGGTGACATCCCTCTCTCCAATGAGCACTGTCCATCCCATCCAGGCTCCAGACAAAGTTCCCTCCCCATCCAATTGCTCCAATTAGTGCTTGGGGTTTATTTTCATTTATTAAGAAGGTGGCTTGAGACCTGCCTGGTTCTGAGTCCAGCTCCCTTTAATCTGTCCCTACCATGATTGAGGTTAACAGAGTTTCCTGCCCAGCAGCCTCTTTGGCAAATTAGAGAGAACCAGTGAGACACTGTCAATAAACTTCCCACTGTATAGATTTTGTCCAGCAGAGCTTGAATAAATTGGGTCATGCTGCCATATGTAATCCATGCTCTTGAGGTTTGACCTAGCTCCCGTGCAAACCAGTGGGCAGGGATGTGTCTGGGAGCTGGGCTGGAGCTCTGGCTGAGACAGCTGAATTTTGAAAGAGCTGGGGTGGAGCCGTGCCGTTCATTTTTGTGGACCAGTTTCATTTGTACGGGGAGATGATTGATGTCTTCCCGCGGGAGCTTTTGTCTGTGCTGGAGTGTGTCTCGAACAACATTGCCAAGATACCTTGGGGCTGGGTTAGGTAATTATTTTGTGATTAGATACTGAAATCAAATAAATAAGTTAATCATTTTACAAGTTCAGAAGAAAATACATTTATTTAATCTGAAACTTCTTCACAATAGCAATGCATAACTCTGTCTTTTTCTGCATGGTGTTGGCCTCGGGTCAGATGAATTCCCACCGAACAATTCGCTGGCATTCCATGGCCCTGCTAATGCAAAGTCACCTGTTCAGAAGGAGACAGGATTCTTGTCTTTCTCTCGTCTGGGCAGTTGATGAGAACCCTGTGAGTGGTGGTGATGGGCCAGCGTGGCTGCCATCAGTTGTCACAGTTCATATTGGCAGCACAGAAAAGATGAGTGCACTAACAGAGGAGACTCCTCTTTTGAAAAGAAGCTTTCAATGATGTCAGGAATGACCACAACGATATGGTTTTTACATAAATAATAATTAATTACATGTAAATCAGACTTTTCCCCACCCCTTCCATTAGTATCATCTTGGCTAAGCTCTGTGTCTTGTTTCTGTCCTCTCTGAGTAGCTGAATGGCAACAGACATCATTTGCAATGCTAACGTCAGATACGGGTCAGAATGGACAAGGAAAACACAACCCGGGGTTTTATCAATGCAATAACAACTAGTTCTGTCTAGAGATGGCAGTGCACTGGGGTTTAACCTCTTCACTGCCACAGAGCCAGAAACAGCAGGAGTTTACTTGCCTGGTTTCCTGGTCTGCTATTTCTAACTTCCTTCTCCTGGCCACTCTCTTTTTTTTCCCCACTTCTCTCTCCTTTCTGGTGTTTACTAGAGCATCTGGTAGTGTTTATCTCCCAAGACACGGGAGACTTTTGTTTTCATAGATATGTAACTAGCCTAAAAGCTTTAATCTTTGTTGATGTTGGACTTTTGGATTAAAAAATAGTCATAATAGTGGAAAAAGTTAAGATGAAATAATACTTCAGCACAGAACACTTTGGGGACAGCATCAACAGAAAACCCTTCACAGGGAAAGCTGCAATTACTGCATGTTCTTCACAGGCAATGCTGAACTTGTGGGGAGCACAGGGAAGGGAGTGAGGAGAGCAATTCCCTGAGATGAGACTGCCTGTTCCACTGGAAGAGCAAAGTGTGGCATGTCCTCCTGGAGATTTCTGCATGTGCTCCTGCAGCAGGAGTTTAAGCAGACCCAGAAATGCCAACAAGATGTTAGAAATCTGTTTCCATCTCTGCTGGCTTGCAATGCTGCCTTCCAAGAAGGCAGGGAAGGAGCTGATCTGATTTTTAGCAGAGTTACCCCACACACACGACCCTGTTTGTATCTCATATGGAGTAAAGGCTGTGCTGGAGGTCACAGGAGGAGATGGTGATTTGGATTTGGTCTCTTGCTACAGAGAAGTGTGCTGGCTTTCTCTGAAAGCTTTAGAGATTGAGATTGGGTTAATTAGAATTTGTCAAGATGCAGCAAGAAGTGTTGCTGTCATCAGAGAGATGTAGAAAGTGTTAGAGAAATTGGGTAGCAAAAGGCAGGTAGGTGTCTGTTATCTGCAGAAGATATTATTTGCTGCCTTCCCAGGGGACTAGGCACTGTCCCAAACCTGCAGCAAAGTCAGCTAGGCTGGAAGCAGACCTGCAAAATCCGGGTGGCTGCTGCTTTCCTAGCAAGAATATATTCAGTTGCTAATATTGTAAAAGCTTGGTGGTACATTTTTATAGCAATAGCATTTATGTAACTAAAGATTTTTATGTAATTTAGGATTTTAAATTAAATGTCTTAATTCAGGTGATGCATACCTCCCTTTCCACCCCTGCTCTGCGTCCACATAAGGTGCAAACCCTACTGTAACCTCTCCCAACTTTTTGGGATAAAACATTTTTGGAAAACCCTCACTTTGGGAAGGCAGCGAGCCGATGAAGGGGAGCTTAGCAGTCATGAACCAAGCTAATAAATTACCTAATGTTACCTTAGGATAGGTCTGTGGCCGCCTGTCACACAGCAGCACATCAAGCTGGAGATGCACAGTCGGTCTCTCCTAACCTTTGCACCTCCTCCCGCTAACCAGGGAGCTGGTTCTGGAAAACACCGGGCCTGTGGAGTCCTGCAAACTGAAGGGTAAAATATTAATAAGCCAGTTGTGTCAGTGAGGCTCCTGCACAGCTCAGCCGTGGGGGAGAGGGCTGCTGGTCTTCACACAAAGGGAATGGCAAACGCCTTCTCCGCAGAAAATTTCACCCGACCAATTTTTTTTTTTGCATGCAAAAATGCAGATTCAGCAGCACCAAAACGGTCTGTGCACACATGCCAAACTTGTCATTTATAAAAACTCAAAAAAGCTCTGACAAATGCTGAAGCTGTTAGTTTTGACACTTCTGACATGAAACACTTTGATTTTTCATTTTGAAACTACTTTGTGTTCAAAATGTCCTTTAATTTTATTTTCAAGCAAGGGGGTGTGTGTCTTTTTTCTTATTCCCCCAAAAAAATCAAAATTGAAATGAAATCTTCGGATTGACTCAACATGAAATTGTTCTTGGATTTTTGATTTCACAAGGCTTTTTTTTTCCTTAGATGTGTTTGGCTTCAAGACACTTCTTTTTCACCCCCAAAATTTGCCAGTTGGTTTATCAAGAACCACAGTGAACATCAGCCCCTCTGAAGGGGCACAGCTGCCACAATAGAATATTTTTTTCATGGCTGTCAGTTGCGGAAAGAAGGGAAAAAAAAACAACAAAAAAGGAGCTTTGCTCTTGCTTTCCAGGAGATTGAGTTCATTTTCTATCTGACAGGGATAAATAATAAACAGTATTTTTTTTTTTTTCTGCTGTGAGGGATTGTGTTACGTTATCTGTTTAAACATTCCGTTACATTTTAGTAATGTGAATAATGATTATTCCTGTGCTTCTGAGCTCTCTGTCTTGGCTCGGGCACCGGAGGTTCAGGAGACACCTGGCATTGTTGACAGAGTGCTGAACTTGAACGCCTCTCACTGTGACAGGGCAAGCCCAAATATTTTGGGAAGAGTCCTTGTTATGTTACGACAGGGGTTGGTAGCACTGACGCTGGGGACGGGTTTTGCTTTAATACAGAGCTGATTATGCTTTATTATTCGGGGAACAGCGTGAACTTTGGCAGGCGCGCTGCTGCGAGAAGGAGCATCACACTTGGGCACTTCTTATTTGTAGGATGTGCTGAAGGTCTTCCAGGAGATGCTGTCTCTCAGAAGAGGCCAGGAAAGACGTTTTTCTGTAGGTGAGAAAGTGGAAGAAAGAAAGATTTTTTTCCCAAAATAATATAAATGTTTATTGTAGTCCCTACATGTAGACAAATACCTGGGGATGAGCTTGTATTACAATATCTTTTTAATCATGTTTTCTATCCCTCAAGGTGGTGTTTGCTTCCCACAGTGTACATCTTCCCTCTTTTATTGGCCTCCTCTCTGAAGTCAAGCTGCACCTTGGCAGTGCTTTGTGCATCTTCAGTACTGCACGAGTGTCCAGCCCATGGTGTTTAATCGGACATAGACTTTCAACAAGATTGGATGTCTTGTGGTGTTTGCCAATTCACGTACAGCACGTAATTATATTCAGGAAGCAATAGGAATTAAATGACATTAATTCCCATGAATATTCATTTAAGAATCTCGACCAAATTCAGGCAGATTAATAGTCCAACGCAAATACAATGGCTATTCATTGCCCCCACAGGAAAAGGAAATATGTATTGGCTGGCAGCTCAGGACAAATAGAAATGTGCTATAGAAAAGTTATCTCTGGGTGGCTTCTGGTACCGTGGCAGCTGGAGGGACACCTCCAGGAGTAAAGAGGATTAGTGTGGGTACAGGCGTGGGGAGCCTTTCCCATCCACGAGAACCCAGAGGAGTCTGGGGTGAATCCAAGACTCATGTCTCTGCACTGCCCATGCAAATCCAAACCAACTCTGACTGCACTGGAGCTTCTCTGGACTCACAACAGAGCAAAATGTCATTTACTCTGTGCCTGACTCGCGCTGCCCTGTGTGTGGAGCCAGGCTCCAGCCTGCTCTGCCTGGATCACGATGCTGCGGGGCAGCAGAGCCATTTCTTCCCCTTACAGCAGCACCAAGCTGGCTGTGCTGCTCGCTGCCTGCTCTGCCACAGCCAGCCCAGCACCAGCCCTGGGGGTGGCTGCAGGGCAGCCCTGTCCTGCCAGGCACCTCCTGGCACACGGAAGCTCGGTTCTGCTCCAGCTTGTCCTCCCAGCACAGGCCAGGACACGGCTTCTACTGCGGCCAGGGAAACTGGGAAAGTGTGATGGCAAAAGCAGATGAAGGATGCAAATGCGTTTGCAGCCGAGGGATAAGAATTTGGGATGTTGGAAACCCCCTCCTCAACAACAATATTTCATTAAAAAAAGTATCTGGGTTTGGTTATAGCTCTCATTTGGGAGAACTTACACCTTTTACCAATTTGACACCTTAGTTGTGTCACACTATCTCTTTGTGGGACTTCCCCAGTTGGAGAACAGATCCTGCTTCCACTAAGGCTGGCGCAAGTGTTGCCAAGAGCTTTGGGCTTAAGCTATAAGCTGATGTTTTAAAATTCCCCCTCATAGGCAAGTTGACCTTTCTCGCCCTTGAAGTTCTCTGAGCAAAAGAAAGGTCCAGAAATTTCACCTTGTACATGTACCATGTGATGGGCAGAGCTGTATTTTCTGCTTTTTTGAAGGTTATTTGTTGCCAGACTGATCTGACTTGCCCTGACTACACCAAAAAAAGGAAATATGTGGAAAGCAGCAACGACCATCTTGCCAAGAAGGGGTTTTGCCTCAAGTTGCAGTATGAGGGTACGAGCAGAAGCAGCTTGTGCTTATTTGAAACAAAGTCAGATAATCATAAAACCAGGCTGTAAATCCAACGTACATTTCTCTTTATGTCCGCCAACTTTTTGGGGCAGTACATAGTGTGTATCTCATCTTTTCATGTCTGATGCAAAAGGTAAAATAACAGCTGAGTACCCACATGGGCTTTGCACCTACGCAGGAGTGCCAAGTGGGCCAGGAAGCCGCCGTGCAGCCTGGTGATGTGCTCTGCAAAGCCTCATAAACCAGTGACTAAGGCGGAAAGGACTCCAAGGCCTGGCTCCTGGGACATTGGAGGTGTGGCATTACAGTAGCTTGGAAAACATTCTGACTTTATAACAAGTAACACCTATAATTACAGAGGCGTCATCACCTTCATTTTTTTTTCTTTTTCTTTTTTTTTTTTTTTTTTTTAGCTAACAAGCTGTAGTTGTAGCCTGCGTAGATCCCTGCCAAAATCTGCCAAGCATTTGCTCTTGGGATGGTTCTGCCGGTGGTGGGAATATCAAGCATCTTTCTCCAGGCACTTGTAAAACAATACAGCAGTAAACAATTCAAGTACAATTAGCAGCTACATCGGCAGAGGGGGAGGGCGAAGTCCCTCCGCTGGTACTGTCTGTGGAATTAATCATGTTTTACAGAGCTGATATACTGGTTTGGATGCGTGAAGTTAATAAGAGTAGATGAAGAAGTAGCCAATAAGCGTTTATTTGACGGAGAAATGTAAAACAAGTATTTTTTTTAGCGGTATAGGGGAGTGTGTTTAAAAAATGCTCTTTTAACAGGTTTAGCTCCTTTTTCTTCCTACTGAAGAAACAGATGAACTAAAAAATATGACAAGACACGCTGAAAACCATGTTCGCTTTTAAAGCTGGTGGTCCCGCCGTTCCCACAAGCCCGGTGTCTCCTGCGGTGGCGGGGCCGGAGAAGCGGGATGCTGAACGCTGCGCTCCCGGCTCTCTCCCGTTCCCGGCCCCGAGCGCTCCCCGCCGGTCCGAGCGCACCGCTCCGGCGGCGGCGCGAGCATCACCTCCGCAAATATTTATTTGCAGCGATTTCCCGCTCTTAATTATTTAAAATATAATGAATTAGGCATAAGTACCTCGCTATTAGAGTAATTCCAGGTCTTTAATTGCTGGCAGAGCGGCTCCCGCCGTTCTGTCGGGAGGTGGCGCCGCGGGCCCGGCGCTGCTGCCGGGGCCGCCGGGGCCGGGCAGGGACGGGGACCGGCCCCGGGACGAGGGGACAGGCTGGGCTCGGCGCGGGGCTCCCGCGGGCGCGGTTCGGCCCGCAGTACCGCTCCTGGCGCTGTGTGAAACCATCGCGCCCGGCCCCGGGTCAGTCCTGCGGGCAGCCACACGCGATCGCCCAAAAAAACAAAGGCAGCGAAGAGAGCCGGGCGGGTCAAGGAAAGAGTTTTTCTCCCCGAACGAGTCGGTCGCTCGGTAACTTCGCGGCCGCTCGCTGACTCCCGCCCGCAGCGCCGGGCAGGACGCGCTCCATCCCTGCGGAGCGCCCGGCGAGCGAGCCCCGTCCCCTCGGTGCTGCCGGCGGCGGGCGGGGGTCCCGGGCAGGGCAGGGCAGGGCAGG
>VRYO01000638.1:16824371-16854906 GCA_009812075.1 Sialia sialis | reverse complement strand
TGACAACCCAGATTAAGGAAGGCAGGAGAGATCAAACAAAGCTGCTGCTGGGCTGTTGTCAGGAGCTGCCTCACTGAAAGCTCTGGACTATTCGATCAGGCAGCAAGGCTATATGTTCACTTATGCAGAAATGGACCATTACAAATGCTGATCTTTGTTGTGAAACCAAAGGATAACTCTGAGAAAAATAACTACTATTTCAAACAAGGCTTTCTGCTGCTCGCGATTTTGATTGCAAAGTTAGTTTTACGTGCATGGGCTGGGGTTTGGGGTTTGTTTCTTTTTTTAAAAAAGTGATTATGGTTTGAAATGCATTTTTACACTTTCAGAGGGACTTAGGATTTGATTTTGTTTACGCTGTCTAGATCTGCAGAGAAGAAGCTTTACAGTAGTGCAATGCAGAAAAATGTAGAAGTTCTGTGGAATTCAGCTTTTATTTCTGGATCACTGAATTGTAAGGAGACGTGGATTTGTTTTTTTCTTTCTCTCTGTGTAAGTTCTGTGTTGGTGTAAAATAGAGGAGTTTGGTTGTGATTAAGCACTGTATGTTGTATGACTGCATTCCTAGAGTTTGGAAAACTTGTAATATCTTTCCTTCAAACATGGTGCCAAGCAGTCAGGATGGACCTTGCTTTTGATATTTACAAGACTCTGTGTAATGTGTCTTCATAGCTGTATCAGAGAGACTGTTACTGTGTAGTTTTTTAGTGGAAAGACCAGTAAAGAGCATCAAGAAACACTTGATTTTACTTCAATAAGCAGTTAGGATTTAGGTGCTAATTGAACTGAACCAGGGGAATGAGGCTAGTTTTGTTACATGACAGTTTCATGTTTGTATTCAAACACTTGATTGCAAACTTTACCGATTTGTCCCTTTCATTTCTTTGAAGTATTCTAAAACAATGGAAATATCTATTAAAAAAAATTAATCCAAGTTAGAGGCTGTTATCCTAATGTATATTAACCAGGAGGCAGACCAAGTGCACATCTGAAGAATTAAGAAATCCCAAATCTTTTTGCATAAGCATTTTTTTAATTAGCGGTGCAGATCTCACAATAAGTACTTTATACTTTCTGTAAGGTAAGGTTTCATAACTGTCCTGCATAACTTACTCTAAAGCCTGTAGTTTTTTATGGTATATATTTTAATTAGACAATAAAAAGTACGTGCATTAAACATGCACATGTATGCTATTAAGCCACTTTGCGTAATGTGTAATGTTTTTTAACATCTATAAACATTTTCTGCTTAAATCAGTTCCACCAGTAACCGTAACACAGCTGGGTTTTGCCCTGGTAGGAGCAGGGAAGTTGAGCAGGGAATTGTGCATCGGACATGAGTGTGCAGCATACGCTGCAGTGTGCATTTCTCATGGAGTGGATCACCTTTTTTCAGAGCTAAAATCTGCATTATCATCTTTGATGTGATATACTGTAAACATTTGTAGCTCCTGAATTGCTCCTGTTTCATAGCCCTGTAAAAATTTGGAAAAAGGCCGGTAGTAAAAAGGCAAATATATGAAATGTATCTGGCATTTAGTATTCATACCTCTTTTGGTCATTTATATTGAGAGATTAAACTGGATAACACAGTTCCTTTGGTGAAATATCTGTTGAGCGTGTATTTGTGCATCAAATGAAATAACATATGCGCACACATATGTAGGATATGTATGTAAAATACAGTTATTTCGGCGAGGCTGTCCAGTTATTTATGGGGCATAATGATACTTCTGTCATCTTAAATTTTCTCTGAGAAGCTTTAATAAATTTAAATAGATTATATGCTGTCAGAAAATAGTATAAATTTTGTTTACGATTCACTTGCTTTAAGGTACTTACACTAAAGAAGCTCATTTAACCCCAAGACTGAGGAGCATTAAGTGGTGAGAGGAGTCTGCTGAAGAGCTGCTGCTGCCCTTTGCTCTTGTGATAATCTTAAATTACTACAATTTAATTGCAACTTCAAGGCACTGAGCTGAAATATTTTTACACAGCTGAGCCAGGGCTGAAGAAGGCTCGGCGGGTTTTTTGCAGGTAGCTGGGTGTCTTTTGGAGGTGCAGTGTTTGTTCAGGCCTCTCCTGTCCTTCGCAGCACATCCAGCATGGTGTGTGCAGGGACAGGGAGCCTTCCCGGGGGTTCCCGCTGCGGGGGCAGCGGGATCAGGCCCTGCAGGGCTCGGGTGCGCCAGGGTTTTGTTTGCTGTCCGTATTTGAGCTGAATTAAATAGCGCATTTTAATCACTCCTCAGATGAGCCTTGCTGTCAGGTTGCTTCCCAGAGCTTTTCCCTGCGAGCCTCTGCTGGGGAAGCAGGTGAGAAGGGGCTGTGGCTGGAGGGGAAGCCCAGGGTGGTCAGTCAGCAGCGTGGGGACACGGTGGCACCCTGCTCTGAACGGGGCCGTGGCGCGGTCCCCGTGTCCCCAGGGGTGCAACTGGCTGCTCTGGGCCTGATCCAGAGTGTGCTGGCATCAACTGGGGCTTCTGCTGATGTTGCTGCCTTTGGCTTTTGGTCTGTGCCACTAACTCGTACCACTGAAACTTTTTCTCCCCCTCCCTCCACGGATAGTAGCGTGTTTTCACACCCGGCGGGCGCTTCAGCGGAGATGTGCTATGCAGGAGAAGCCAGAAAGCATTTGCTGGGTGGAATTTAGAGACGCTGTGCACTAGAGATCAGCAGTGTCTTTGAGACCATTCTTAGAGGTCCTGGCAAGCAAAACTTTATTGAAGTGCTTCGAAAGGTATGGCCAGGCTGGGAGCCCTTAACGTCGCGCCACCGAGGACGTGCGTCAGCGCCGGCCGTGCTGAGGCACAGCGGTGCTCAAATCGTGAGTCTGATTGTTTTTCTGTTGGCCAGATCCTTGTGAAATGCCTTGTTGCAAGAAGAAGCAGAGAAGATCTTGTGCTTGCTAGAAGTGGTTGGTTTTGTGCTGACAGAAGTGCTGCTCGCAGCCTGCTCACTGCGCGGTTCGATTCCCGCAGCTCGCTGTGCTGGGAATTGCAGCTCCTGCAGGTAACAAGGTGAAGCCAGTGTAGAGAGAGGGGGGAAAAAAACCAGCATGGAATAAATCATGCAGAGGAGAAACTTAATTGTGGGATCTCTGTAGTCTTTTATTTTAGAGAGATGTATTTTGTGCTGTAGAGGAATCAGTTGTAATGTTTTACGGAGATCAGGTATTTGTTGGTTGGGATTTCTGGAGGGGTTTAACACGTGCTCTTTTTCCTTACTCCAGCACTGGAGCTCCCAAGCCAGAGAAGCTGCTGGCTCTGTTTGTGTGCAGCCTTCTCTGCAAATGCCCTCTAGGGTTTTGTCTTTCTGTTCTCCTGGCACGGGTCTCTTCCATGCATGCAAGTGAGCAGGCTTATGTCTAATGGCTGTTTGGATGTGGCAAGTATCCAGAATAATCTTGGTGACTTTTTGTTCCCCGTCATTCTGCGATTGAAGATGGGATTCTATGGAAAATGGGCAAAGAGAAGAGCATGGGCAAAATCAGTTTCTCCCCAAGAGGCATCTGGTACCTGAGGAGGACTAAATAATTTTTCTCCTCTCATTGACCCTCCTGGTGCTGTTTTTAAAACATCTCCATTTTAGTGCCTTGAAATTGCAATTAAGTTGTAGTAATTTAAGATTATTGCAAGAGTGCAAAGGGCAGTAGAAGCTCTTTAGAAGTCTCATCTCAACACTTAATGCTCCTCAGTCAGGGGGTTAAATGAGTTTCCTCAATGTGAGTACTTAAAGTAACTAAATCGTAAACAAAATTTATACTATATTCTGACAACTAATAATCTATTTAAATTACATTAAAGTATGTGTGTGAAAATTTAATTAAAGGCAGAAATACTGTCAAGCCCTGTAAATATCTTGACAGATCTACTGAAATGGAACTCATATCGTAAAATATTTACATAGATCTGATAGGCTACAGTGTTTCTGGGAGTGCTATTCTGAAACTAATTGTGGGCTTTTTTCCCTTCCAGTTCCTGCTTTAGTTGCAATGGTCTGGGACAGCAACACAAATAAATACCCAGAACGTTTTATTTGGATGATTCTCCCGTGTATTGTTTACTGCTAATGGTGCTGTCTGTACCATGCTTGTCACTGGTGTGCTGTTATTAGGAGGACCTGTTTCCTCACCAAGTTAGTTTAATTCAGAGGCGCTGAAATTAAAAAAACTGGCACTGGAAGCTGGGGCTCCGCAGCGTGTGTCTGTGCTGGATGTGCCATCCGTGAGTCAACTTTCTCCTGGGTGTGTTTCCCAGAACACGGTGCTGCAGCGTCTCCTGCGCTGCTGTGACTCTCAGCTGAATGGATTTTTCAGGTAGAAAGAGCTCACAGCCTTTTTTCCAAGAGTTTGAGCTCTATATGGAAGCGTTTCCCAAAGTCCATGTGGGGCACGTCACTGTTTTGCTGGTGCACCTGCAGGCATATCTGTTGTGGTACGTGGTCCAGGCTGGTTTTAAGACAAAGAATGTTTTCCCCCAGGTAAAACTGTGTCTGTCTGAAACTTCAGCCAAACTTTGGCCCTTCTTAAAACCCACTGGCTGGAATTCTGCAGGTGGTTTTGCTGGGAAGGCGCAGCATGAGCCGCGCTTTCTCATCACCCCGTCATGGGTTGGAGCAAACTCCTAGTTTTTCCTGGCTGGATTGTACAGCCCGGAGCTGCAGGGTCGCAGGAGGAGGATGAGGATTTGGGCATGGAGAGAAGGATGTTCTGGGAGCATGGTGCTGAGGAGCCCAGGCCAGGTGCTGGGCACGGAGCGCTGACAGCCTGACAGAAGGTGGCACAGTGTGGCAGGTTGGCTGCAGCCTCCAATGGCATCGTTAGTTCTCCCCTCTTCGCCAGACATTTCCTTTCATGTTGGATCTGAGTTTTAGCTGTACTTCCCGATCAGTCTTGTCATCTTGTTGCTAACAATTAGGGTCAAGTGTCTTTCCTTGGGCTCTCCGCAGTCTTCGTGGTGGTGTCCCTCCCCCAGCTCCCTGGCTAAGCTGTTTGTTCATTAATTAGTGGATGGGGCATATTAACACATCAGTAAACCGGAGTAGTCAGAGTTCCCAAGGCATCTCGGGAAGCCCTCTCTGCTTTTATGTGACCGGACATGCACTATTGCTGATTTAGATAGCGGAGCCGATGATGCCAAAGTGTTGTTAAGAGAGAGATAAATAGAGAGAGCCCAGCAGTAAGCAGAATGTCATGTCTCTATTAAAAAGCTTGTGATAAAGGAAGATAAAATGGTGAGGGGGGATTGCTGGAGTGTTCAGAGCAGCCACTAAACATCTGATCACAAAAATCAATGCTGAATTCCCTTTCCCCAACAACACTTGCCTGCAGAATTCTGTCTGAGCCTGGGTCTGGTTGCAGCGAGCAGTGGAGCCCTGAAAGGACTTTTGTTCTTGCCAGAGCGAAGGCTGGGGGTTCTCAGGGATTCAGGAGCTGTCTGAGCTGGGATTCAAACATCCCTCGCCGCTTCCTTTTGAAGTGGTGTTCCTGGGATGCTGCTGAAGTCGTTCCAGGCTCACGCTGGGGCTTGTTGCTCCGTGCTGCCTCATCCCTTGATTTCCTGGGTGCTTGGGCTACCTGCCTTAGTGTCAGTCTGGAGCTCAGGCCCTGGCACAACAACACTGAGGCAGGGTTTTGTCTACTGGTGTTGTCAGGGTGCGGGGGCTGCTCTGCAGAAGTGAAAAATGGAACTGATTCTAAAGAAAGGAGCGGTCACAGCAGACGGGAGAGGAGTGGGGTTAATTCTTCCAGTGCAATAAAACGTTAAATCATCACAGCCTTGTTTGCTGAAAGGATGTTGATCATTCCATTAAGGAGGATTAAGTAATTAACTGATATTTCTTTAGGAACCCATGTCAGTTTTAAAAAGCATCTTCCTGGTGTCGCACAGTGTGTGTTTTTCTGCTGCTGGAAAGCTGGGAGATGAGCATGAGTGAGACACCTCTTCCTAAGAAACTTCTGGGAACACCAAAGGAGGAGAAATAAGGAGGGGGATTTTGAACTAAAATGTGCTGTTCCAATAAATTTTTGATAACAACGTTGTCTTTTATGGATTTTGTCCAGTGGGCCTGCTGCAAGCCTCATTTCACAGGTCTCCTGTTTGGGATTAAGAAGTTAAACCTTCTTGAAGTGTTCCTTTTGGTG
This sequence comes from Sialia sialis, assembly GCA_009812075.1. NCBI lineage: Eukaryota > Metazoa > Chordata > Aves > Passeriformes > Turdidae > Sialia > Sialia sialis. The sequence goes on along the minus strand of VRYO01000638.1, from coordinate 16,848,761 downwards.
CTTGCATTTTTATTTTTAATAATAGTTTTTATGTTGTAATAGTGAGCTCACTGACAATGAGTCATGAACTCTGTCTTCCATGAACCTCATGACAAATCTCTGTTCGCTGCTTGTCCAGCCCCGTTCCCACGTTCTGTACTTGCGCTGGAAAGAAAAATTCCATTAAAATCAGTCTTGTAAATCCTCCTTTTCCTCCTGTGGCAGAAATCTCCTAAAGAGCAGTGCAGTGGGGGGTGTGGAGCATCATGGAGTGGCTCCAGACATTGGGTTTTGGAGCTGGGTTTGGCTGGATGTGCCTGGCCAGGGTTTTGATGTTGGCTGGTGCTCAGTCAGGTCACAGGAGTGTTTTGGGGATGATGCAGGTGGAGCAGCAGGCAGGCAGAGGAGAGCAATGACAGTCTTTTTCACTGTTTCCTATTAGAAGGATCAGATTGAAGCCCTGGCTGAGAGGAGCAGGGGGCTGTGTTGGTGTTTCTGCATCCCGTGCTCCCAAGCTCGCTGCCGGGCTTCCATCCGCTTTTTGCCTCAGCAAGTCACAGAATTTGGCACTAACCTCCTCAAATCGCTGCTGTTTCTTGCATAATGGTCCCAACTTCTAACACTGCAGTTAGTGATACTGAAACTACACCCAAACTGAAATTTTCTGTGCGAGAGACGGATTCTGCCCGGCAAATAACATCACCCGGTGGCACCAATTGTGTTGGTATTGACACTTTCTGCTTTCAAAACAGCTCTCCTTCCCAAACAGGGCTCCTCCAGACACTACCATGCAAACTCTGTTGATCAGTGTACTGTAAATTATTCCTCCCCCTCGGGTGAATTTCATAAGACAGTTGTATTTCCATAAGACAGGAAGTTTTAGCTTCAGTTATGTGGCCTCAGCCCTAAATACCTCTGAAATTATGAGAGCTTCGTTGGATGGACTGAGTTAAAAAACAGTAAAATTAAAAGAAAATCAGTTTGGCTAGATAATAAAGTGTTGGAATATTAATGTGTGTAACATACAAGAATCTCTCTGGGTGATTGTGCAGAATATCATGGCCTGTAACTGCATTAGCAGATTTAGAAGAGAGATTTTTCTCAGCAAGTTTTGCAATAGTAATAATGTCTTAACAGCTTTAGTAATTAATTTTAATCAGAGAGTTGTCAGGGGCCCTATCCTTCTGTCATTGAATTAAATGAATGCTAGGAGAAGGTGTCTCTGAAATAGCTCGTAATAAATTGTTTTTGTTAGTTTTTAATGATACGCCTGTGCATGTGTGTTCAGATAATATATATTAAGGCTTGTAAAGCTCCTGAGTTGTAGGTTTGAAAAAGAAAAAATGTATTTTTCAGTGATAAATTACTTGATACCTAAAAGGCTTTGAAAGAGGAATGTCAGAAATTTTTGTTTGTACAAGTATTTAAAGTTTTTCTCTGGCTTAACCCATCAGAGTTTTCTCAAGGCCAGAAGTGTGAGGAATGATGGTCCTGCTCAGAAAACCTTTCTAATCCATCATTTTATTTACAGGATTTAACTGAGAATGGGAGAAACCCATCTTGGTATATTTTAGCTCATTTTGTACCATGTATATCTGTTCTGACTTTTTTTTATTCACTCCTATAAAAGTGGTATCTGCAGCATTCAAAAATACTATTTCATAAAAGTTGAAATGGAGCATTGCCTGTGAAGTAAACTAAAATATCTTAAGCTTATCCAACATATTCCTGGCATTAAACAGTCAGAGAAGGCTAAATATTTCCTATTTATTTTTCAGATTGGCTGGAGTATAGTCTTTCAGGAAAAGGGTCCTCAGCCAGTTGAAGGGGAAATCTGATTTTTCAGCAAGTGCTTTATATTTACTGAGGAATTCTGAGTGTGCAGAAGCGTGCTGCATGGAAATGGAAATTTACTGTCTAGGATTTTTAGGGATTTTAATCGATGCCATTAGATAGAGGCACGCTCATAGGGACGTAAACTAGTAAATCTGAACAAACTGAAAAATGGTAGCTATAGGTGTCTGGCTCTGTTATCAAACTTGCTGCCTAAGCCAGAGTTTATGCACTGTGATAATGCTAATGACCAGCAGAGCCAATGATGCATGACTGGAGGAAATCAGTGGTATAATCGGAGAAAGTTATCAGGTTTTTGTCATTAAATATTACTGATAAATAATACACTTCATTTTGAGTAGATAGGATGTATTTAATTCTGGTGTGGAGAGTTTCAATTTAATAAGGGGCATTGCTGAGTAAAATGATAATCTTTTGTAATTTAAAGGGAAAAATAAAAATGCATTTGTTTCAGCACAACCTCCTGGCAGCCACCATCCACTGCTGTTGTCTACTCTGGTGTCTGAGGAATATTTGCAGCTGCTTGATGTGGCTGCTTACAGCAAGGTGTTTTATCTAAGTTATTACTTTGTGCAGAATTAATTATATGAGGGCCAAAACCAAAGGGGTTCTGGTTAGTATAAACTAGGTAAAATCTTTCATTTTCTGCTTCAAAATGTGAGCATTGCAGCAAATATAAACTCTGTGCTCCATGCAGTGATTCCCTACAGAAAAATCTGCCTGTCCAGGCAGTAACAGGAGGGAAGGGATGAGGACAAAAGATAGAGATAAATTAGATCTCGTTTTGCAACTTATCTTTTAAGTCAGTGGGAGAACAAGGAAGAGAAGTAGAGCTTAAACTGAAGGAAGAGGGATATTAATAGTCTCTATAAAGGACAGTTTGCACCAGGAAAAAAAAAAAAATCTGGTTGGCTTTTTTTAGCAAAACAGGCTAACACCCAGAGTAAATCTGTGTCATTAACTGAAGCAGTGCATGATTTTTAGAGCATCTCTGTTCCTCGTGTGCGCCGGTGCCTGTGGAGCTCGTCCCTGGGCTGGAGGCAGATGTGCTGCAGCCTCTGCCCTGAGGAGGATTCTCTTGCCAGCTGCAGAAGCTCTGTGTGGCTCAGCCCATGGCCCTGTTTGAGCAGGTACCACCAGTTTAACCCAACGAGTTGGCTTTGCAACGGGGCCAGGATCTTCCCACCGCCCCTTGGAGTCGTGCTCGAACGCTGAATCTCAGCTCGAGTTTCCAGAATTAGATGGCACAGTGAGTAAACACAGCGTACTTGCCAGTTCTCACATCCTCTTTTGCAGCGAGTATTGCAGCAAATCCTGCAGGTTTGACTCATCTCTGAAGTTCTTCACTGATTTGAAGCAGATCTCGTCTGCCTCTCTCAGAAGAGCTGGGAGTGTGGCCTCAGCTCCTGAGCTCACAGTCCTTCTGGACATGAATATTGTTTGCTTGAGCTGGCCTCCCAGAAGCTTGGGCAGCTCTGAGTAACTTTAGCTGGAGTTATGTGCCTGTATCTGTGGGTAAAATTTGGCCTGCACTTATCTTCATTGAAAGCTTTATGGAAATACTTCGTTCTTGCTATGCACAAATATTTACATTCTGGTAGGAAGACTTTTTCCCCTTCCATTTTTTTCCCCTTGTCCTTCTTGATGCCATAAGCATGAAGAAAGTATAATGCTTTGTTAGGTAACAAGTAACCAAGTTTTCAACTTACATTTCTTACAGGTCCAAAATAAATAAGTAAGTGCCCATACTGGAAGTGCTATCTACTTGTCATGTAGTGAGCCATCCAGGGGAGGATGGAGATTCTGCTTAAAACGTGGCTAAATTAGCAGGGGAAGCTCATACAGGGCAGGGAACTTTTCTGAGTAAATAAAAGCAGTGTCAGGTATGGCCCCTGTGTTGAGAACAGCCTGTCTCAGTGTTTCTGTTCCTCGCTGTTGAATCACCTCCGCATGTTTCAACCTCTGCCTGGCGGATGCTCTCAGCAGGTTGAGGAGGAGGACACATCGCTCTGCGAGCATCACAATGGTCCACACGTGTGCCGTGACTCAAGTGGGCTCACAACTTCTTGACATGCATCAAAGGAGAATTGTTTCCTTGGAAAGCCTTTGCCTCCTTTGTTTTTTTTTTCTCTCAGATGAAAGCTACTTTCTTTTTGACTGTTTGACAGCGCGCTCGGTGCCGTACAGAGTGAGGGCTTGCTTCGCTTTGCAGTTAAGTAGGTTCAGATATCTCAGCTTGTGTGCTTCCCATTGCATCCCCTGTGCTTCAGGGTGACACTGCACAGGGAGCTGGACCAGCAGAAAAGTAGCTTAAGCAGGAAAAACGTGTTTTCTGCCAGTTGAACATGCTCATTGGATTCTGGAGATCAGAGGAGGGTCTGAAGGGGTCAGGGCCACCCCCTGGCCACTTGATTGCGTTTGCTGTAATGTGAGACCTCTGCTTTGTGTCTCTTCTCAGTCTGGAAGATCCTTCCTTGCCCAGCTGTCCTGGGGCATGTTCCCAGCAGTGCCTGCTGGTGGGAACACCCTGCCAAAGCTGCCAAGTGTGGGTTTTACTTTAATTGCTGATTTGATGCTGTTCCCTTAGTGCCAGGTACTGCAATTTTTACTGTGCATGTCCTGGTGTCGTGTATTTGGGTTTCCTTCTTCCCCATGAGCTGTGGATAATGAGCTGATCCAGAGGCTGGGAATTTGTGATGAGAGCACTGAGATACCCAGCTTACTGGCTGCTGTTGTTTCCTCTTGTTTTTATAACTTACCTGTGCAATAAGCAAATGCAGCTGCACATAAAACTCAAGATAAAGCTGTGCCATCCGAGAGAGCCAGGCTGATAAGGAGAGAGGTGGCCTGAGCTCAGGAACAGGTTCACCCCAAAAAGGGTCTGTGCAGGATGGGTGTGCGTGGCCTGGGGGGTCTGGGGAGCACAAGTGGCCGTGGTGGCTCCGGTGCAGGGACAGCCACAGGCAGCATCACTGGCAGGACTGCTGCTGAGCCCAGGAGTTGGCGTGCACCAGCATCAGCTCAGGCTTCCAGTGGGGCTTTGAGTGAAGCTTTGAATTCAGTTTATGCTTTTACTGCTTTTGATATGGGTGCAGGTGCACATGAATAGGAAGTGAAAGCGGAGGAGCTCCGAGGGAGCCTTGCTCGAGCCACGCCAAGCAGGTACAGCCCACGAGTCTTATCTTGGGATAACCTGGCATGGTGCTGGCATTCCCATGTCGCAGGGATTATGGGGGTGAGGGTGTGCTGCAGTTTGGCAGGGACCTGATCTCTTTACCCTGTGCTCAGGGTTTGCCTCCCTCCCCACATGGAGGCACCTTCTTGTCCCCGAGAGCTTCTCTGCTTCTGCTGTCCCTGTGTTCGATACAGGTGGATCAGCAGAGTGTTTGGGAGGGGTTGGCACCACAGAGCAGCATTGCAGGGTGTCCCTGACTGCCCCCAAGCCTTGCTGTGTGACCAGTGTCTGGTGATGAGGTGAGGTGAGCATTGTCCATGCCCATCAGAGCCCATGGATAATTTTGGGGGAGGCTGGAGTGAGGAGAGGCTGGATTCCCTCTGGCCAGAGCTGCACCCACGGGGCTTTCACTGGCATGGAGTCCTTGGGCACTGGTGCAGACTGGCTGTGGTGTGCCAGGGAAGTGAGACCCAGCCCAGCACACAGCTGCCTGCCCCAGGGCTCCCTGGTGTTGCACAAAGTCATCTTCATCTGCCTTCTCCAGCTGACCTCAGCCTGTCCGCTGCCTGCTTTTGCATTGCCTTGTTGAGGAGTTGGAGTGTGCACTCTGTGAAGCGAGGCAGCAAAGTGTTAACCTTCTCTTTTAATTGTTACTTTTATTTTTGGAAAGGAGTAGCCGCCGGAATAAAATATTTAGTAGGAATAAAATTCTTGTTACCCACCTTTTGTTCCTGCTTGGTTTGTTCCCGACCTGGGGTGCAGATGTCCCTGGGGGTGGCTGATGTGCAGGTGAGCAGAGCTGTGGTCCTGAACCCCTCCTGTCCTCGCCCCCTCTCTTCACCACATGCTGAGGTTGCATTTGCAATTACTGTATGCTCCTAAATAACCCTCACCTTGCATTAGGGTTATTCACTGTTCATTCTTATGTGTCAACACCACATCTGATTGGAACCTTAATTGCTCTGCGTGCTCCTGTGTTTTCCCCTCACCTCCTGGACCAGAGGGAGGGTTTGTGGCAGGGAGAGTCCAAGGCAGTGTTATCAGGCTCTGCCACTTCCCAGGCTGCACGTGCAGCGAGTGCCTGGAAAAATGCCCCTCCAAGTCATGACAAATTAAGCGCTGCAGACAGATGCGGAGATGAAGCTCTGTGAGGAGATGTGTGACTTGATCCAAGAGTTGTGAGATGTGCAAAGATGGAAAGGAAAGCAAATTTCTCATCCAGCATTCATGGAGTCTGCGGTGCTTGTGCCGTGGGGTGCTCCAGTGCAGCCATCCTAAGGCTGCTGAGATCTTTATTGTCCCTCCCATGTCCCTGTCACTCAAGTGCCATAGCCAGGAGCTGGATATGCCATTGTTGTTATTATCAAGGTAAGTAAGGTAAACCCCATCTTTCTCTACCATGGCAGAATTCTGTTTCTAAGTGAGCTCAATTCAATTTTTCAAAGCAGTGAGAGTTATTTCATAGAATTAGCATCATTAAAGCTGGAAAAGTCCTCTTAGATCATTGAGTCCAACTGTTCATGGTACCCCATCAATAAAAAAATTCCTTTTTGGAAACCCTGAGCATCCTGTGTGTGCCCCACTGTCCCTGTTAGGGGACAGTGCACGGAATCACATCTGCTGCATGAGTGGGAATGTGCAGGAAGAGACTGAGACTTCTGAATGGCAGAAAGGAGAATGAGCAGGAGAAACTAATAGAAGGCAAATGAAGAATTCTTGCATTCACACAGCTCGTTATTCAGACCCATCATCATGGCAAAGAAATGGGAGGAACCTCTGTCACCAACTGGAGTGTCCAAAGGCAGCAGTGTAGCATATGTCTTCCAGCCTGCAATGAAAAAAAAAATAATTAGGCAGTGGTTGACTACCTTTTGGTTCTAAATAAGTGTAGTATTGAGTGCAAATTAAAAACAACCTTGAAACAGCACAGATTCATAAAACTGTACGCTGGGATTTTAAAAATTGCCTCCATTGGAATCCTGGAAGCATCTGTTACATAATTAATGCACTTAAAAATATATTCTATTTATGATTAATCCAGCACTGTAGTGTGTGCTAGTTAAATGCCTGGATCCCAGGGTGCAGTGCGAGGAAAGAAATGCAGTTGTAATCTGTTTGATGGTTATAGGAAAGGACATTTGCTACAAATAAATACATTTTCCTTAGTCTTTTTATTTGTCAGGGCCAAGCTTATGTCTGTTGTGCTGAGTTTGTTGACTGGTAAATGTTTTGAGATTTATGCTGATAATTTTGTAGATCTACTCGAAAAAATAACTCAAGAATAATTAGGGAGATTGCCCCTACAGTAATGCACCACATGGGTGACAACGTTCCTGGGTTGATGATCTTGGCTATGGTGTATACAATTAGCACTGCAGAGCTTTTCAAACACTCTGAGTTACACAAATGCTTTAGGGGATGCACATCTCTCCTTGCCAAAGTTACTGGATGCCTTGGGTCTCCTCTCCAGAGAAGTATTCCAAGCTGAGACCTCTGGGTGAGAGTGGTGGAGCAGGCGCTGCAAGCACAAGTATGACTTGACAAACCTCAGCCTGCACAGACTTTTTAACCAGGAAGGTTTTAGGGGCTCTGAAGCCTTATTTTTTTGGAGGCTTTGAGTTGGCATCCTGCCACGGGGTCCTGGAACAGATTCTGGCATCACACTTCCTCTGACAGATTTTTCTCTCTGCCCTCGGTTTCTGTTCCCTTTTTACTCTCACCCTTCATTGGACACTGTCTTGTCAGGGTGGTGCCAACTAAAACTCTTTTCCTCCATCTTACTTTCCTTCCTGATTGGAAAGCCTGCAAGCTGTTACACTGGCCCTTAGGTCTGCTGTGTTCCGGAGTGGTGATCCCACCTTGTGCAGTGCTGTGGGTGGCACAGGGTCCTGTGATTGCTGTCTGAGCATCCCAGGTAGAGCAGCCAGAGCTGCACAGTGCTGTGCAAGTCTGTTAAAAGCTCTTTTTCCAAATGATTCTTTTTTTTTTTTAGAGTGAACAATTGTGTGTGTGTTAGCTCAGGAAGGATTTTGAGATGAGTGCTGAAGGTCCCGGGTTGTGAAAGGGGTTTACCTGTGAAGAACCCACACGTGCTCTTGGATCTGCCATCAGCAGCATGGCACAGTGTGGACTCTGGCACCTGCTGGGCTCTGCCCCGGTGCCCCAGCCCTGCTTGGGGACAGGGCAGTGATGGGCAGGGGAGGAGTGCTGTGTCCCACCTGCCTTTGGAGTGTCCGTGCCCAGCTGTGTGGAGTTTCTGTGCCGTACCCAGTGGGTGCTGGAGGCATCGCTGCAGGGATGTGAGATGTGTGTGGCTCTGCTCTGCTGTCCTCTTCTCCATCACTGGAAGTGAGTTCCTAATGAACTCCGCTTTCCACTTGCTGTTGGTTGTCTTGTTTCTGCACTTCAGAGTCCCTGAGGCCCCTTCAAAATGTGACGAGGGAGGAGCGAGCCTGGTTTTGTGGGAGATGGAGATGCTGAGAATGCTGTTACCTGCAGACTGGTGCTCTGGGCTCATCCTCGCCATTAATCCCACTGCAAACGTTTCTTCTGACTTCTCCCACTGTACAATGCAAAGCCTTGTTATCCCTGCAGTATAAAAGTGCACTCAGCATGGGCTTTCCCTTTAGTCCTGAGGAGAGATGGATGTTGAGAAAAATGTGTATAGGCCGCATTTTGAGCAAATTGGGACCAAAAAACAATCTATTACTATTGGTAACTTAATTTTCTTCAAACTAAAGAGCCCCTAAGAGAAACCCACTTCAAAAGCTTTTTGTTTCCTCCTTTTTTGTTTTTTTAACAAAGGCTATGTTCTAGCTGTATTTCAGTGGTCTCTGGTTTCAGCCACTTTCTTTGATACTGATTTGTGTGAAAGCAGTTGTCAGACAGAAGGAAATGATAGAATCTACGAATTAAGGCAAAGATGAGAAGGGCAGTGGGCAGCATGAAATGGAGAAGTGTTGGGATCCAGCAAGCATTCCTGCAAGCAAATTCCAATTCCTGTGCTTGTAACGGGCCAGGTTGGTGATGTTTGGCAAATTTAATGGATTGTGGTGGGTGGCTGATAAAAACAAAGAAGATTTTAGGGAAAAGCAGAATCTGGTGACTACAGTAGTGCATGTTTATTTTCAGAGCTCAACTGCTTTTGAGTTGCTAGCATTAGAAAAACTTCTTAGCTCGCATTATACTGCAAATTTCTTTAATTTATTTTTAAAGTGGAAATTTTGCAAGCTGACGTTTTGCAGCATGCGTAGTACGCTTTTGGCTGACAGCATTGTCTGGCAAAAGAAATAACCAAATTATTATTCAGTCATGGGTTTTTAACAGCCGCAAAGCAAGTGGATGTTAACTAAATGATGCAATTTATTCCCTTCCTGCTTATTGCCAGCTTGCCTATTACAGAGAGACTGCCAGCTTTAAATAAGTGGTACCCAGATGGTAGTCGCATGACGCCCACTTGGTTACGGAGCCTAAGCAGGGAATAACTCGGCAGCCACTACAAGCTGTGGGTCAATTGAGGGGGAATGCCTGTTGCTTCACAGTTTTGCATATGTAAATCTGTTAATGTTATGTCAGTATTGTGCGGTCTAAACACAAGCATTGCCTTTCTCCGGGGCCCAGATGAACTTGGATCGCCGCCCAGTTAATGAGGAGCGGGCGTGCGGAGCGGCGCTCGGAGCCAGCGGCTGCCGCTCCTGCATCCCCGGGCGCGCCCGGGATGCTCCGGAGCAAACAAACACCTCCTCTATTTTTAGCCCCGGCACGGAATGAGGCTGGCTCTGCTCTGCTCTGCTCTGCTCTGCTCGGTTCAGCTCGGTTCAGCTCGGTTCAGCTCGGCTTGGCCGGCTCTCCTCGCCGCGCTGCAGATGTGCTGCAGCCGCCTCCCTGGAGTCATGAACTGTGTCGTCTGCGCCCTTTAACAGCCAACATCTGCTGCAGCTGCTGCTGCAAGCCGCATGGAAACAATTCTGCCGAGAGCGCTCAAGTTTGGCCGCGCAGACGATGACTTTGTATTAATTGCGGAGATAGTTCGCTGTACCAGTCAGGTTTTGAAGCCAATCCTCCTCCCCAGCCCCGCCTTTTTTATTATTGTTTTAAAAGCGGTAGTTAAAATTGTTTGACATGGGAATGCATTTTATTGTTGATCATTGCTGGTTCTGAAAAGTTTATTACAATGGGTGAAAACAACAACCAAAAAAACCCATAAAAAGCTGGGGCTGTAATATGCTTATAGGCTAAAAAAGTACCAACAGTGTTGATTTAACCAAAGAAAATGTTCCTGGAGGTATTGTAAATTTTATGTGCCAGATGAAAAGCATTAAGCGTGTTATTTTTCACGAAGCAAAAACATTCTGATTTTTAACCATTTTGTAAATTATATTAATGCTGTAATGTGGGCCTGTTCCAGGAGTGCTCGCCCCATGAGCAGGTCCCGTGGGGTGTGGGTTGGGGGCCCTACTTTTAGCAGAGACTGGCCAGGCAGAAATCTTGTCTTTTTGGGCAAAACACTCCATCTTTGTTTGCTTTTTGGGTTTTTTCCCCCTTCTTCTTTTTTTTTTTGAAGTTTCAAGCGAGCATTTTAAATGCAGCAGGAGTAAAATTTAGGGAGAAAATAAGCCGCTTTGGAATGTAGCGGAAAGCTGAGATGCTTCAGTATTTTATCTTTATTTTGCTAATTATTTGTCATGGAGATCGGAGTTGATTCCCTGAGATTTCTTTTAAGCCTCTTAAGATTAATTTTTTTTTGGCTAATGGTAATTTTCCTCTGCCTGATGCTCCCCAGCTAGAGCGTTACTGCTTAGCAGCATGGCTGGGGGAATAAGCTCAAGGTTCAGAACGTGGACTAGCAAAGGGAAAAAGTGATGAGGGAAACCAGAGGGCCTGGGAGAGCTGTAGAGATTGCCTGGAGGGTTTATAATTTGGGGCGAGTCTGTCATCCCCATCGCTTGGGCTGGAATGGGAATTTGTACAGCAATTGTGCTTTTTGATGGAAAATTAGTTAGCAGTTGTTGAAAAGCCCGTAGCAAATCCTTACACAATAAAGGTAAATCAAGCTCAGCATTGGTTTATATGTGATTTTTTTCAGTTCTCTATATTAATGTGAGAGCTATAGCTTCCCCTACTGAAAACTTAATTAGGCAAACAGAATGCTATGTTAGCAGACACTTAGAAACCCAATGTGCTCACAACTAGATTCAAATAAGTTAATAAGAGTTATATTAGGTGTTTCTAATGGTACTCTCCGTTTTTTAAAATAAATGCTGTCTTTGGTAATAAGCCACCCACACCTTTTTGGGTAATGGTTTAATTGAAAGGCTTGATTGTGTCCATTGAGTCGCAGAGGATCCCTTCTGCTGTGAGCTGTGGCAATGCAGGGCTCTTTGAACCCTTTTTGTTTGGGTGCCTGATGTAAAGCCCTCTTAGGAAAAAACTGGGATGAGGGAAGGAAACAATCTGTTGTGGAGCAGAAGCAGAAGAGCCAGCAGACAGGAGCAGAACAAATCTGCAGAGTTAGTGTGGGTGTAGGGGTGCGTGCGTGTTTGTGTGTAATGTATTTAAAATGCCAATAGCTTATGCCTTTTGAAGGCTCCAAATCATAGCTGTCATATTAGCTATACCATTTCCAAAATTAATGCCAGGAACAGACTGATACTGATTGTTCAAAAAAAAGCATCATTATTCTGTGACACTTTTTTTTTTTTGGGCTTTTGACATCCCCAGTTAAAACAGGTGTGTTTCCATGCAGCGTTCCTCAAAAATTGTTTGCTGAAAGGATTTTGATTCCAAATTGAAGGTATTCTCTTAATATTTTTTTCCTTCCAAGAAGGCAGGATGACAGGGCGTGAGGGACGGAGTCTTCTTACTTTCCTACTGATTTCAATGAAAGATTTTTGGGTGAAGGGCATTAATGTGAAGCCTGCAAATTTAAATTTGCTGTCAGAAATTTGAGACTTTGTTATTTCATAACTGTTGCTACACCATATCCTCCACGTCTTTTTGCTTCTGTCTCCAATGTGGGAATGGGAAAAGGTTGCCATGTTAAGAGACTGCTGGAGGATTTAAATACAATGCTTGTGAAATACTGAGGTCATCTAATGTGGGGCGTTTTGTTAATAAGAAGGTTCAGTGTCTTCAGTCTGCTTCAGCATGTCCTCTCTGTGTGTGCTGCAGTGGGTCTGAGGTGTTTCTTAGCAATATTTTTTACCACTGTAGCAGAACATGCCTGCTTTTGAGCCACCAAGCAGAACTGCCCGTGGTCGCTGACTTTAAAACATTTATTGAACATCAGTAAAGCAGGTTTGTTTTTTTTTTGTTACGGTGTTCATACAGATCACGTCCCCCTTAAAATTTATTTTATGCTAATATTAACATGTGGCCAGTAAAGGTGTGTGTCTGTGTGGGGTATGGCAATATTTAAGAAAGCAGAGCCTGGCTGCCTGGTAAGGAGAATCTTGCCAGAACAAAAGAAAAACCTACAAAAAAAGGCGACAGTGCACAAAAGTGCTCTTAGTTTGTCAGCATTTTGCACAAACCTTCAGTGCTGAGAAGTGCTCAGAGCACTGCTTGAGAGGTCCTCTCTGAAGCCGAGATGGTTTGGGGGATTCCCTCAGAGAAGATCAGATAAGATAGCAAGCGGAGGATTTGGGCGGAAAAGTGGTTTGGAATTGCAAATCAGTGGTTTGCCCATAAGTGCTTTGGGTTGGCTGTGGTGTCTTCTGATCATATATATTTATATATTTTTTTTTCCTCCAAAGATCTTGAGTGTTTTTTAAGCTCTCTCAGAAGGGTCCTGATTTTCAAAGGCTGGGGACTGAGCTGTGCTGGCTGATGTGAAATCACTGCTTGTTCTCTCGAGGCTCCTGATCTTTGTCTCTGATAGAGCTCCTCACTTTCAACTGCTTTAGCATAATTCAGTGCTTTCTTGAACATTGTAGGAGGTTGAATAAATATGATTCCTACAGTATGTATGTATACATAGATCTATGTATGTATATATAAAGCGATGAAACTTGGACATGCTGGGTGTTAAGCAACACGCCAAAAGCAACAGGAGGAACCAATGTCAGAACAGGACTGAAATTTATCTGTTGCTCACTGGTGATCCCACAGCTGGGCAGGATCCAGCTGAGCAAACTGTGATGTGGTGACTGTTCTCTCTCATCCCACACAATGTACTTACATTGTAAGATATATATTCAAATATTTAGGAAGTTGGACATTCTTCCTGTAAGGGCTGGAGGATGGTAGCTCTTGGATCAAGCCCTCTAAACCTCAGGGATTTCTTTGCTGATATGAGTGTAAAGCCTTTATATAGGAGGAAAAATGTAGATTTTACAAGTTTAGTAACTCTACCAACACCTGGCTGCACAGAGGTAAGTGGGGATGGAGGTTTTGTTGTTCTTACGTTTTTGCTCAGCTTGGAAGAAGCAGGAGCAGAGGGTTGCTGGCACCTGCCTGGGCTCCAAGGCTCTGGCTGCCCTGGGGGACACAGCAAATCCTCACAGCAAAATTATTGAAGCTGCATAAAATGCCTTGTCTTGCTCAGGTCTGTGAGAGCCTCACCTGATCATCCTGGCACGCTGTCATCTTCATCTTGTCTTGTGGCCCCTGCTCTGGTGTGCTGTGTCCTTGCACCTTGGCTGCTCTGCTTTCATGGAAGGCATTGTTTGAGCAGAGTTTGGGCTTTGGTGGGAGCAGAGTGGTTTTACAGACAGCACCAGCATCCAGCTGCTCTGCCTGTCCTGCCTCCCCAAAACACCTTCCACGCCTACTGTCCTTTTTCTAGTGGCTTCAAACCTATGATTTTGTTTCATCCATAAGGCAGTCAAGCTATCTCCCATCTCAAGACTGGAATACTGTTGGCATAACACAAGTATAATTACTGTGAGTATAATCAACAAGGATTACTGGATTGATTTCTCTTCTTTCTTTTCTTCAGGTGTTTAAAAAACCCCAAACATGCATAAGAGTACATAACTTGGTAGAGTTCCCCGTTGCTGGAGGCACTTTGTGAGCAAGAGCTCAGCTTCCCCTGGGAGATGTAGGATCTTGCATGCCATCAGTCTGGATTGTGGGCACGGTGTTGCCAAACCATGGCAAGGCTGGCATGGATCAGGGTGTCTTGTCCACTCTGGTGTGCTGGCTGGGAGCTGCTGCATCCCTGGGGACAGGGCAGAGGGGCAGGGAGCAGCAGGGAGGATGCTGTGGAACAGTGATAGTGATCTGGGGCTTGGGAGAGAGAGGGTTCTCTTCAACCCTCCCTCAGTGCAGTTTAAAGCTGAAGAAGACTTGGTCTCCTTGGTGATTTGGGTGAGGGTGGAAGTGGCTTTAATCTTTTTGGCTGGAGTCTCAAATGGAGGTGCAACCTTCTTGCTGCATCTGCCAAAGAAACTTGTTTCTTACAGGTGTAGCTTTGGTTTTTGTCCTGCCTTCTCTTGCAAATGAGCATCCCTTTTTTCTTTTCTTTTACCATACATAAGCCTCCTTTTGGAAATCCTCCTTGCCATCCAGGCACCTGCATTTCAAGTCTCTATCATGCAGATTCATTTTTCTCTTTAGGCATGTGCCATGCTGACTGGCCTCAGGCTAGAACATGCTTTTTATCTGTGAATGCTTTCTCTTGTGCTTTCACTTGGAGTAGGTGATGCTTTGAGGTGAAGGTGGGGGGCTGAGCTCTGCTGTTGAGAGCCAAGACCTGGGCTGCTGCCCCGCTTTGGAAGTCAGATTTTTCCAGACTTGTGACTTGGATTCAGGAGTACTAAAAGGTTCACATGCACTGAATGAAAAGAAGAGAGGCTGGAGTCAGAAAAGGCCTGCTTGGAGAGAGACTTCTGAGTTTAATTTCTGCCTTTGCTTTCATTTATTGAAATGCTCCAAGTCTCAAGAGGAATATTGAATTTTGGGGGTGGGATCCTCATAAATCTGACTTTTTTTTTACTGCTGGACTAATATGTGAACAGAGGTCCTGAACATCACAGGAATCCAGATGAGGAGGCTAAAAATCACAGGTTATGCACACGTGGAGGTTGTTTCAGAATTTGAGACATGCAGTCTTTTTGTTGAATCCTTATGGCACAGGCTGTAAGTCTTGCCATCTCCTGGACTGCCCCAGGAGCATGTTCATTAACTCCCACCATCTTCTGCATTAGCATTGGCTTCTGTGCTTCATTTAGATTTTCTTTAGAGCATTACATAAACAACTATCATGTAAATACAAGCATTTGTAATGGTGGTTTTAAATTAAAAAGACTTTTGGATTCATGCAAGTAGACACATGCTTGCACAAAATAACTTTTGGCTTTCCCCTAACACTTTTCAGAATAATTTCAAGGAAGAAAAGATTTGCAAACAGTTGTAAAAGAGCCATAAAAAACTGTCAAATACCAGACCTTCAGCTAATTGTAAACTGTTTTGTTCTTGGAAGTCATACAACATTGATCTCATAGTTGTTTCATTAAGAAGGTGCTTCTCTGTAGCACGGGAGCTGCTTGCCTAGGTAGCCATGAGCAAAAATAGCAAGAGAGATGTTGGGCTTCTGCTATGAATGCCCAGTATAAACTAGAATAGCTCCAGGCAACTGAAGTATTCTGTACCAAAAAGGAAGGCAAGTGTTGCAGGGAGCTGAACAGGAAAACTGCAGAGCTGAGAGCTGCTTTTCTCTGCTCCCAACTGCTTCACCCTAGAAAAGGCACAGCATCTGCAGCCCTTTGCGGGCAGGATGGCAGAGGTGGGGTGTGTTTTGGAAGGATCCACTGGCACAAGAGGATGCAGCTCTGGGTGATGAATGTGGTAGCACTTGCAGGCTTCCTCTCTGACTGACTGTCCTTATGGAGTATGGTGTAATTTTCAATTTTCAAAGGAAGATGTGAAAAAAAGAAAAAAAATCTTTCCTGGACAGAGAACTGGCTGACATCCCCAGCCAGCTGGTTAGTTGTATATCTTTTTTTTTTTTTCAGTATACCAAGGAAGGCAAGCATACATGGTCAGCTTTTTCTGTTTGGGATTTAAAAAAACCATAGTAGTCCATTTGACTAGATTGGTAGAAAAACTTTTCTCTGAACTCAGCTCTAATTCTGCAGCTGGGCAGTGTTTTGCTTGAAGAACGTGCCTAGCCCTTGGAATTGTGTCCTTCCAGTGCTGCAAACTGGAGTGTCTGCTTCAGGGAAATATTAATAGCAACCCACTGGGTCTCATCCCTAGTGTGTTCAGTCTCAGTCTCTCTCCTTTAACCAGTTTCTAAAGCTATATCATTAAATCTCTTTAAGAAGGGAAATTCTTGCCTTTGTGTGTTGCTGAGCTGATGAATGGTCGCCTGTTATCTGCTGGGTCCATGACTGAGTCAGGCTGTCAGACACAGAGCTGAAGTCAAAGGGACTTTATTTCAGGCTCCACTACCTCCTCTGGCTTAGCCATGGAGTGGATTCTCTTCCCATCTGTTCCTGCAGCAGAAACCTCCTGTTTGACAAGAGGGAGGACCAGGGATTTTATCTGGCCCTGCCGTTTCCTTCTTGATTTCCTTCCTCTGCAGCAATCCTGTGCTGATCCTTCACCTCCAGCCACGGCTCTGGGACATGGCCTCCTTTGCAATCATTTTTCCAGTTGCTGAACAAGGGGAGGGAAACAAATATGTCATTGCTCACCCCGGTGAATTTGGACATCACCCATATGTCACCCTATGTGCCCACTTGCTTGAGTTCCAGTCTGTGCTGGCAGATGAATGTCATGGTCTGCAGGTGTTGATCTGCTACTGGGGAGGTTAAAATCGTGCAGGTTCTTCTACAAAAGTGTCAGCTTTTCTCTGAAAAACTCCCATGTGAGTTGTGTGGCATCAGGGCTGTGCTTACAGAGTCCAGCTTGGGTGCAGTCCTCAGCACAGAGTGTGACTGTTCAGAGCAGTTTCAGTGCAGGATCTTCATTGGGAAGTGCAGCTGAAACGTGCAGGCAGGGGGGTCTTCTCCCCTACCCCAGAAGTAACTCCAGGTGGGGAGTGGGTTTCCAAACTTTGATCAGGGTTGTCCTGCTGATTGTATAATTTTTGCTAGGTGCTGAATTCCTGGCCAAGA
Organism: Sialia sialis; assembly: GCA_009812075.1. Taxonomy (NCBI): domain Eukaryota; kingdom Metazoa; phylum Chordata; class Aves; order Passeriformes; family Turdidae; genus Sialia; species Sialia sialis. The sequence goes on along the minus strand of VRYO01000638.1, from coordinate 16,831,691 downwards.
GATGGTGCAGGGAGAGATGGGGTGGACAGGAGGCAGCCTACAGTGCAGCATGCAGAAGATCAGGAAATAATGCAGCACTTAATTCAAGAAGAAATTCCTGGACATACAAATGAAACAATAACAAATAGAAAAAAAAATAGAGCCCAGGTAGCATCCCCTGTGCAGCGGTCTGGTGCTCTGAGGCACTGCTGTCCTTGCTCACTTGGGTGTGACTTCTCCATTCATTCACCTTCCTCATCAGAAGCCTGTCAGAGAGCCACTGAACCACCCCACAGATTTTGGCCTGGCTGGCTGTAATAACTCAGCTCTGTGCTTTATGTATGGGATGGTTAAGGGACTACACTCAGCACAGCATGGTCCAGGAAGCCCTGCTGAGTGATTCCCCCATGCCTCTGAAGTGGTGAGACCAGGTGCTGTTACCTCCTTGATGTCTCACAGTCCTGACTCAACTGCTGCTCACAGGGAGTTCTCTTGTATCTTCTTACCTCATCTTTTTTATTTTTCTTTGTTTTTTTTGTTTTTTTTATTTATTTATTTAATATTTATCTTTATTTCGAAAGCTTTCTCCACCATGAGAACCACAGAGTCTGTGGCTGCAAAGCACCAGTCTGACTTCAGATTGCTTTTGCATCCCTTCATGGCTTTGTTCTCTCTTGCAGATCCAGAGTTTTTCCCAGCTCTCCTCAGTTTTGCCCCATTTTAACCACCTTCCTGTATCCCAGAGTCATCAGTACCTCTTCAGTGCATCTGTGCCACAAAGCTCAAATATTCCCTGTGTGCTGGCAGCACTTCTGTTTCCCATTTACAACCTTGTTGGGTGTGAAGGGGCCTGTCTTAGAGAATACACCTTATTTTTGGACTCTCATCTGCAATGTGCTGTTACAGCACCCAGCAGCACTGTCTGCCAGTGGAACAGGGCACTGGGGTCTGTCACACATTGTCCCCCACAGGGTAGCAGGAGAATATGAGATCCTTTTCCTAGAGCTGGGCAAGCAGAGGCACAGGGGATGTGCAGCTGGGCAGAACATCCATGGAAAAGAGGAAAACCAAGCATGGACCTCCTGATGGAATCTCCAGCTGGTGGCTGAACTCCAGGGCTGTTTTTTCCCCCACTGTGACAGCTTTAGTTGGTCCCCAGAAGCTGCCACCATATGAATATTCAGTGCCAATGAGATATGTAAAATATGGTAAAGCGGGGTGAGATCTTGAGGGCTTGATGAACTTTGTGACAGCATTACTCTGCTGTGGGGCCACGACTGGTGCAGGAATTGATTCCTCAGCTCCGGCTTCACCATTTGAGCAGAGTTCATCCCTGTTTGCTTTTCATAATAGCATTATTACACCTCGCTGGCAGCAGGACAAGGGAGAAGCAACCACGCAGCTTTTCATTCCTCGTGTGCTCCTGTGCAATAATCGACGGTGGTGAACACCAGCCTGACAGGCTTGGATTCTGCATATCTGAAATGTTATCAGCTGACTATCACGGTATTAACACTAATGTAAAAGACTCCTGGTTTAACTCAGAATTTTTCCAACAGCTACAGGACGAGAGTTTCAATATTAAAGAAAAGTGGGGGGAAAGAGCAAAGCCACGCTGCAGTAACAAAAATACAAAAAGACGCATCTTAAAACTTTTCTTTTTCTCCTGATCTACTTTCTGTATGACTCATGAGCCGGGCTCTGAAATGGCCTCCAAACATGCATGCATAATTTTGCACATCCCAGTGTCTGCATATGCAGTGCTCTTAAATATCCCAAGGCTCTGGCTTTGCTGCTGGGGCGGAGCAGGGAAGGGGCAGAGGAGCTCATCCCCAGAAGGTCCCAAATTTGTCTCAGCATCACTTCCCTGGTGGCCTCACCCAGCCTTCCATGTACTCTGCTCAAGCACCAGCATCTGTGCAACCTGTTCCTCTCCACAGGTTTATGCTGGGCTTGTGAGCTTGGAAAATATGTCTGCTTTTAGTGTTTTGTATTGGAGGGGTTTATTTTGTCTTTTGGGGTTTTTTGGTCCTCTTCTCCTATGAAGTGCAGGGCATAGCAAGAAGACAAGGGCTTTTATTCTGACTATATTCCAAGAACTAGCTGGACAAGGGAGGTCTGAGGGAGAGCCAGGCTTTGGAAAAAGTCACATATGAAGCTTTAGAAATGAGCACCTTAGGGTGATGGCATTGGTTTTTTTTACTTTTTACCAGTGTGGCAGCAGGTCTTGCCACCTCTGCTCACGGAATCCATAAATAAGTAGGCTGAAAATGAAATCCACTTACCTTCTTTCTTTCTTTTTTTTTTATTTTTTTCAATGATTCCTGATGGAAACCCTTTTAAAGCAGTCATCTTATCTGAGCTGCTCATTTTTGTAAAATAATTAGAAGCTCTTAAATGGCTGGCAGGTGTCAAAACAGGGTTTTCACCCTCAGGAGGGGATGTGCTGTTTTCAGCTGAGGTAATAGAGGCCAGTTAATGGTCAGTCAAGAGTGGCTCCTTCAACAGTTTATGATAATAAACCCCCATTTTAGGGGCTGTGTGCAGGTGGCATGCCCATTTCTGAAGGTGGACTGTGTGTGCAGTGATTCTCAACACGTGTTTTGGTGCTGCTGTTAACTGGGGTAGGGTGAGCATACCTGACATAGCAGAAAGGTGTTGATTTGATTAAAATCTGCCTCTATTGTCTGGCAGAAGCCCTGAAGCCCCCTTTTACCCTTTCTGCTTGCAGAAAGAAGTGCAATTTTCATTCAGCATAGATGTTTCCCTTTCATCCCTGAAGCTAATTTTTTTTTTCCTGCAGCAGTTTTGGTGAAATTATGTATCACTTGTGATAATTCATTTTAAAAATTCCTGAGCTGTGTGGCGTACTTTCATGAAAATTCATTTAGATAAAATTAGATATTATTGTTTAATGAGGTGGCATTTCAATTTAGACCTTGCATCATGCATATACCAAGAGTTTTTTATGGAATAGTTAGGTTCATTTGAGTAATAAAGGCTGAATCATGGGGGCTTTAATTCTTAATCGCTGTGAGGATTGTTATCTGTGGGATGTGAGCTGTCTTAGTGGTATTCAATCAAGTGTCCACTTAGCCGTGACCAGAAGTAATTGCTCCCAAGTGGGTTGCACAATGACCTGTTAATACTTGCTTTGACCCTCTGACCTTGTCTGCCCCATTGTTTAGGATTTTATAGCAAGCGAGTCTGCATTTCTGTGGGGTCAAGTAGATATCTGAGGTCAAACATTTTCTGATTACTCCACAGTGTACACTGTAAGTCTGTGGAGTTGTTGCATAGCAATAGTCACCGCTCCGGAGCAGGACGCGCAGGGTTGGGAAATTGTCTTCCTGAATGCATGTAAACAGTTTAATATTTTACTGAAAGAAGTTCATCTTGTAAATTAGGTATGAATAATGCATTTGTAATTACTACTCATGTCTTTAAACACTTGTGTCTTAATTGGCTTGGGTATTTTTTTAATGTATTTGCGTTTTGTCTGGGAAGTTAATTGTAACTTGCAGAGATGGCAGGCGAGTTGCGTAGACTGGGAATGGCTTGGTCCTGGATCCCTTTGGCACCTGGGCTTGTGTCAGTGCTTCTGGATGAGCTGAAGTGGGGATTGCCTCATCCTTGCCTCGGACTGCTGCCACACACTATTTTATGTGCCTCTCACAGCCTTCCAGAATTAGTTTGACCTACTTGTTGATGACCGCGACCCGTGGCCAGTTGGGATGTCCTGTATTAATTTATTGCTGTATTTAAATGTTGCTGGAAGCGTGGTCATATTTTGCAGTCATTTGCAGGGGGACTGGCTGTGTTGTGCAGCTGAAATGTGGTATTTTCTTAGCAGTGTATCTGGCACAAACAAAGCCTTGGTATTGTTTGTAGCACTACTCCCTTTTTTCATGTCGTGTTTCCTGAGTTCAGTAGCCAAAACACTTCTGCACACCCTTCAGCCTTGGGGGTCAGCTTTGCTCTGAAATAACTTACATGCCCATCTCTCTGCCTTGCATCCTAGCACAAATATTTTGATTGTTCCTCCCCGAGCTGGGCTGGTGGGATGACACAAAGCAGTTGGATCAGGATACAGTTTGGGGACAAACACAGCTAGCGTTCCTCTGAGAGAGGCAGACTATAGGCAACTGAGTAAGCAAGAAGCGAGTGCTAGAGACAAAATTATATAGCATATGTGGGGGAGAAAAACAAAACAGTGACTCTGTTTCCACTGCCAGAATATTTCAAAACAAACAAACAAGAGCGCGCAGCGAAGCACGCCTTGCAGCGAAGGGAACCTGTGAGTTTTCCTCACTACGCCTGAGGCTGTGAGTGGATCTGCCTCCTGCCAGAACGCTCTGGAGAGTTTGGACTGTCCCTGCTCCCATTCCCACTTAATGGATGGAGCCATCTCTCATCCTGGGGCCTGCAAGCATCCCTGGTAAGTGGGACCAGGAGTGGGGAGCTTCAGCCTCCTTCCCTCGGAGCCAGTAGGATGGGGAGGCTGTGGGGTCAGTGCTGGGAAGGCAGAAGTTCTTGCCAGGTGTGTGTTTTAGGGTTGATGGTTATAGAAAAGTGCATCAGGAAAAAAGCAAACAGCATTAACTTGTGCCGTGGAAGTGTAATTTGAATATTATGAAAAGTTTCTTCTCTGAAAGGATGGTCAGGCACTGAACAGTCTGCCTGGAGTGGTGGTAGAGTCACCATCCCTGGAAGTGTTCAGAAAATGTGTGGATGTGGTGCCTAGGGACATGGTTTAGTGGCAAAGCTGGTTTATGGTTGGACTCTGGGTCCTGCACTGGGAGGAATGCGCTTTTGGGAGAAAGATCTTGTGCCTGATCCAGAATAAATAGAACATTTCTTAACTTTCAAAAAAAATGCAAGCAGATGTCATGGAAATGCATTTAACACAGATACTGCAAACTCGATCTTGTTTTGTTTTTTGTTGTTTTTTTTCCTTTTCAATGTGGGAAAACATCTGAGATGTTACAGAGGGTTTTGGGGAAGCCTGCATTTCCCACACGCTTGGGTCTGTGCAGTGCCTTTGTAGGTGGCGTGTGGTTTGTGTCAGTCGTCAGTCAGGTGCTAATGGTGACAGAGCTGCATTCAGCCTCTGAACCCAGTGCTGAGCACATTGATCTCTGCAAGCACATTTATACAAGCTGGGGGAGCTGCAGGCTTGTAGCCACAGTTTTCAGCCATCTCTAGAGCTCCCTTCTGTAGCTCAGGCGAAGGCTGAATTCCACTTCAGCCTCAGACATTGCTGTGATGAGCCCTTCCTTTGCCGTAATATCAATTTAGCTATTTCATCTTTTCCCCTGCAGACTGAGCAGCAGCACAGATTGGCCGTTATAATTAATTTCGTGCAGGAAGCAAGAGCTGAATGTTCCAGCATCTCCGATTTTCATTTCGGTTGAGGAGGGCATTCCTCATACCTGCTGCTCTTCCAGTTACAATCCTTTCAAGGAAAATATGGCACTTCTCATGTTTCTGGGTCTGGGTTTGGGGATGAAGGTTTAGGGGATCAGTGTAGCATCTTTGTTGGATGCAGATTGGAGCAGGTGTTGATCCAGGTGAACAAAAGGATTAAAAAAACCTATGACAGTTGTTGGGGCATTTTGTGGCACTTTGAGCTTTTCCTGTTACAACTGGTTGCATCTTGTTGCTTTTCTGAATCCACTATCAAGAGTGCCTCACAAGAAAGTGAAACTCCTGTGTCAGCCCAGCCATGTGATAACGGTGCTGTGTGTCTCCTTCCATTTATCTGAGTTTTGAAAAAGATTTTTAAATTAATGCTCTGTACCTGTTAGTGTGGTCATAGGAGGCCTTGCAGAGCTGCTCCTACCGAGCCCTAAGAGTTGTCAAACTTTAAATGAGAAGCAGCGGCACTCTGCACCTTCCAGGATAGAGTAATTTAAAAAAGAAGGAAAAAAAAAAAACAACAACCCCGCACAACAAAAAAACATGAGATGTAGTTATGCAAATTATGACCTTTAAATGCATTTTATATTTGGATTGAAGTTGCTAACGCATTCTTTCCAAGTTCTGTCTTTTCAGTGCAATTCTGCTTCAGGTGCTTCTCCTTTGTATTGGTGGAGCTGAGCAGCGCTGGTGCTGCGGAGGGACACGAGGGTGGGAAAAGCTCTGGGATGGGCAGTGCTCAGTGAGAGAGGAGCCTGAATAGGTGGATTTTAATTTCTCTGGAGGGTCTGAGCACGTTAACTAGGTGGCAGATTCCTCATTAGCTAGATGGATTAAAATTGGTATCATGGCTGATGCCTATCCTGACTAATACGTGTAAGTAACAGCTCGCTCTACTAGAGCTATTGGATGTGGCTTGGGTGGAGGAGAGGAATTGGCTTCTGCGGAGGATATTTGCAAAAAGTCACATTTCCACCATATGTTAGCAGGAGTCTCTTTGGATGCAGGTTTTGGATGGAGTCCTGTGTTGCTGTAATCTGGTTTGTCCTTTTTCTACCACTAGTTCTGAATCATACCAACTACTTGGACTCTTCTCTGTTTCCTGAAGGACAGTGGGAACATTTCTGCTGGCTCAGCTGCCTTTCACCTCTTACTTCATCTTGATAAAGAAGTAAGGTCTGGAGCACTGAAGGAGAAATTCTGTGTCAGTAAGGAGTGAGAAAGGCTGCAAAAAAAAAAAAAAATCAGGAAATTCTGCTAAATTAAAAAAAAAAAAGAAAAAAAAAAGAAGGATGGCACCATGAACCTCATCAATCCTGATTTAGGTCTGGCTTGTGACAAATCATTATGTAGGAAGGGAGATATCCCTTTAATTTTTGATAGCTTTGCCGTGAAGTTTTATTAGGCAATAATCTGGATCCTGAGTGGATAAAAGATAAGTGTGAGGGCCAAGTAATTCTTTCCCCTCCTGTGCAGCTGGGAGAGGCAGAGGGGTCATGGCGAGCCGTCTGCCTCCTGAAGCTCAGAGCAACATCCTCCTGTGTGCCACAGGCTCGCCGAGTGCTTCCAAATGGATGTTTACAACATAAATATGTTCAGGATGTGGGTAGCGAGAGAAGTGTGGGAATAGACGCGAAGGTGCATGGGAGTGGGGATGCGAAGGGGGAGGTGTGAAGAGAGCCAGGAGAGTGTGATGCACATTTTGCAGATAACTTCTCCTCGGGTACCTCCTTCCAAAGCCTGGGTGTGGACTGGCTGCTCCTACCAGCGTGTCCTGGGGCTTTCTGTTTGCTGCAGAGAGGTTCTCTCCCCCAGCTCTGCTAACGTCACCAGAACGGTTTATTTCCAGGGACCAGCAGCTGATAATGAGTGCAGATTGGTCAAGCAGCTTACAGTAAATTCACGATTATAAGCCGCACCTTT
>VRYO01000638.1:16759409-16813354 GCA_009812075.1 Sialia sialis | reverse complement strand
GAGCTGGGCTTATCCAGGTGCTGCTGCTCTGCTGGAGCCAGCTGACTCTGGGCACAGCTCATCCCGTGGGTTTGGAAGTCACCAGTGGGGCAAGCCCCAGAGTTAATGCCGTGAGAACTCGAGTCTTTGGGAGCTCTCTGCTCCCATTAATCCAAGGGATTCAAAAGATGCAGGTGGGGCTGGGTGCACAAAGTACATGGTGATCACGCAGGCTTTGTTCTCTTGGGAAATCTGGCTGAACAAATGTTTGGTGGAGTGAGGTCAGTTTTTGATGGTGTAAGAAGCATCCATTTTACCAGGTGCACTGTCAGAGTTCAGGCCAAGCTGGATGGAATGGCTCTGCCTCCTCCCTGTACTGCTTCTTATTCCTTGGTAGGAGCTCTCTCAGCTTCCAAATTTGCTTGTTGGCACAAAGGTGCCAAGATATTCCTTATGCTGAAGAGGATGTGAGGAGTGATCTGCAGGTGAGGACAGTGCTTCTGTGCACTGTAACCCTCATCTTCTAAAGACCATATATATTATTTAGACAATAATTTTGCTTCCAAAGTCTCGAACATTAACTTTTTGGAGCAAGCATTAGCTAAAATGAGCCTCAATTTCTCATCTTCTAAAGAGGGCTAATGATACTTTCCTGCCCTGCAGATGTGTCATGGATAAAGATTGGTTGAACGCTGTGGTGCAGCAGGTCAGCTGGAGAAATCTTGTCCCAACATATGTAGATACTGCTTTCTGCTCAGCTACAAACCCATCTGCATATCTGTCATCAAGCACAGCAATAAAGCAAGGCTCGGATATGTGTTTCTGACACTGCTCCTTTGCTTCTCTTGAGTGTTCTGCCCCTCATGAATAAAATACAACCAATGCAAGATGCAGGTCACTTTTGGTTTGCAGGTATTGCAGAGCCTCTGAGAAAGAAGTAATTTTTAGCATAAATGCTGTTTAAAAACCCCTTTTGGATCTATTTTTTTTTGTGTAGCACAGTTTTGTAACAGGGTCACATAATGCCTATATTTAGATTTCTGAACCCTTGTGATCTTTGAGCCGTTGCGCATTCAGCAAAGAACGGGAGAAAGCCCCAGGGCCAGAGAAGTACCTGGATTTTGTCTGACAAAATTTCATGCAGTTGTTGCTGAGACAGAAGCTTCCAGATGTTCCTCAGGAAGGCTGCAGTGGACTGCCAAAATAATGAACTCCATGAGCTTAATTTGGGGATGGAACAGCCTTGGGGATTGGGGAGTGAAGGGCTCAGAAGCATCACAGGTGATTTTTGCTTTCACACTTTCTCTTCTTGGAGTTTTTCAAGATGTTTTTCTCCATTGCAAAGTTGGTTTTGTCTCCTGGGGTTGGTGCTGCAGGTCCCTCCTGGGAGCAAAACTCTCCCAGGTGTGGGCACATTCATTAGGGCAGAGTGTGCCCTTGCCCACTTTGGGCAGGCACCAGAGCTGTTTAAATGCCATGTGGTTTCATGGATGTGAACAGAACAGCCCTAGGAACACCTCTGGCTGTATTTCTGAATATGAGTTGTTACTCAGTGCTGATACTTTATCAGTGAAGATATTATACATCTTATTTTAAAATACCCTTGTTAGTAAAATGGGTGTTTCATCTGTACAGGGAGCAGCTTCCTCTGAGCTAAGCTTAAGCTCAATCTGTGTTACTAATAGCTGGGGAAAAAAACCAAAACATACTAATTGGTATTTCTTAACTGTTGTTTGCAAATTTTGCCTTTCCACCCTGAACATCAAATAGTTTTTATATGTGTTTTTCCTTATCTCAGAGGAAAGATTAATGCTAACAAGAGATTCTACATTTTATTAAGGTTTTATCAGGATGCAGAGAGTGAAGACAGAGAGTAAATAGTTCAGAAATTCAGAGAGTGTTATATTTTGATAATGCAAAGTAGGTTAAAGTATCTGGATTTTGTGCTCAGTACAGTGTTTTCAGGCAGAATGTGGATTTGGATGGTGACACATTTTTGTATTTAGAAGGAACATAAGCTCTCCTGTCGGAGGAGCACGTTGCAAATGTGAAATAAGCATTTGTCTCTAAAAACCTTTCTTAATATTGTAAGTTTTGGTTTTATTTAAAGCCAAATAGAGTCTGCTATGTGATAGTTTGATACATAGACATATTTCTGTAATGCTCCCCCCAGCTCCAGCATTTATAGCCACCTTTTACTTTCAAAGGAAAATGAGAGGCTTTGATATGATTCTCACTGAGTGAAATTTTAAAACATGTTTTTGTCTTTCAGTCTCCTGAGAACATTTTTTCTGAGTGACTCCGGCTTCCAGACACATTTGCCATGAGAAGGGTTCCAATCCTTTCCTGTATTTGCCCTGAGTCATGAATGGATATGTGTGATGCCTGCAAGTAAAACTGGTGAGTTGTCAAGCCTGAGTTTGCAATAACTCTCACTTACTCTTTCTTACAAATTATCTTTCCTTCATTTTTTTTTCCCCCTCTCCTTTTTAATGTGGTGGTGGGGGGGTTGTATTGTCTTTGTTTTAAAGCAAGTCACCACTCTTCCTAAAAAAAACCCAAAGCAACCTTCATTGTCATTAAATAGCAGAAACATCAAATATTACCTGTACAGAAAAAGCACTCCTTTTCTTTCTTTATTCTCTTCATCCCCCTGAGTCCTATGAACTGTGAGGTCTTTGGTGATGAGACTGGAGTTCAGTCATGCAGGCAAAGCCACTGCCCACAACTGAATCCTTGCAGACAGACAGGATCCAAACCCAGCTTATGTGGGCAATTCATGTTGTGATTAAATATGGACATGGAGAGGTCTCCTTGCCATCCAGTGTCACATGAGGGACTCTCACAGGAGCCATAGCCAGCAGATAATTAACTGCAGCGTTTGCTGCACTTGCCTCCCGGTGACAAAATGGTGTCAGTGGTACACAGGAGAGCTGTCCTGCAGTGTGTGCTTCACCTTGGTGCTGCTGCCCAGCCTGGGGAGCTGAGCCTTGAACAGCCTGTTTTGATCAAGCTCCAGAGGATTCTGGAGTGACAGCCTCCTCTGTTAAGGGCCTTTCCTGGTGGGGTTACCCCCCTGAGAAGCCCCCTGGTCCCCTTTGTTGTTGTGCCTTTTCCAGCTGTCCCCATCCTCCAGGAATCTGGCATGGGGAGCTTTCCATGCCCACTCATCTTACCTGCCTCCTCCTGATTGCCTCTCTCAATAAGTGGGGTGAGAGGAGGGACAATTTAGTTTGGGAAAGCAAGAATCATTTCACTCTGCAGCAAAACTGGAAAGTCTGTGTAAGAAATCTTTCAGACCAGGAAATCTGCATAATTAAATTGTGTAGGAATTGGGAGCACAAATTGTTTTTTTAAATAAATTCAGGTTTCTATTATATATTTAATATCCCTCTGTGTGTTGGAAAGTGCATTTCAATTCAAAGATTATAAAACCTGAGAAATTCGTACATCAGTGAATTGCCTTTTTTTTTTTTTGTTAAGTTTCCATTTTTTTTTTCTTTTTTTTTTTCCAGAGGTAGCATAATTACCATGTCATTTAGTAAAGATTATAATAGCTGTTCAGTTTTTACCGACTGGTATAGTAAACAGTTGAATAAACCCATATGGCAGCTCAAAGTGTGCGTAGAGGAGAGGGATTCTTACCATTTCCTTCATGTCTGAATTACCAGCCTCACTGATAGCACTGAGATCCCCAAGCAGGGACCGATTCCAGACTTCTCCAGTCATGCAAAAATGTCCCACTGCTCTGTCGCATGTGAGTCAATTGATTTTAATCGTGGTGGTTAGGTAATTAATTATTTCTTTGTGCCTATAAAGTATGCATGGGAAACGTGGGGTTATACGCAAGGCTCGTGCCTCGATTTAAAGCACTCTGTGCATTTGCTTAATGCCTCTTTAGTAAATGTAAATAATGCTTGGGGTTGGAATATCAACATCCAGGTGTTAAAGGTTGAGGCCCTTCTAAAGCTGGCCATGGTGCCATCTCTGGGTGCTGTGACAGCCCTGTGGCACTGCTTGGAATGGCCCCTTGTGTCTGCTCTTAGTCACAAACAGAAGGAGCAGCGTGTTTCAAAGTGGTATTTCCACTTGAAATACCAGGTTGAATTATGGAGGTGTGGAGCTGTGGCCAACCAATATCTGGAGTAAAGACAAAGTGTTGGAGTAACGTGCCCTCTGGATACCTTCACCATTAAAAAATAAAAGCAATGAGAAGAAGGATTGTTAACTCCCTCCAAATGCTGGCTTGAACAAAGAAAAAGATTCGCCCTATTCCTCCTGAAATTCACTTACTTCCAGTTATCTTAAAATTTTCATGTCACATAATAGCTTTAAAATACCTTCTGAATGCATTAGACTCTCTAGGTGCTTAGGAAGTATTGCAGAATAATAATAGGAAATGACCAAGCATTGAGCATTCCCACTGGAAAGGAGCAGTTGGCCCAAACTGGTGCTTGTGTTCATCTTAACCCTGATGTACGACCAGCCCTCCACCATAATTCTATCAAGAGATGGTAAGTTGCCTAGCAATGTGCTGACTGCAGAGGGTACGTGTCGAGCTAATTCAGTTTTTGTTCTCGTTTTCCTTGAGAGTTCAGCTTAAAGGAGTGATCCTTTCTCTGGCTGCAGCAAGAGCCACTTCTCGGCCGTCTCTCTTGTTCCCCACTCGAGTGTCCCTGGTGATGTCAGGAATTCATTCACCGCCTTAAAGGTTTCCAGCTTATTGAGTAACCAAATGTGGTTTCTGCTGATTGTGTTGACTGAATACGTAGGGCCCTTTCGAAGAGGCAAGGGTTTTATTTAAAGCGGAGCGTTTAGTTGTATACCATTTTATGGCAGGCAAAGGTCATCCGGGGTAAGCAGCCAGAACAGTGAATTGCCTCATTGCAGCACCTCGGAAAATGAGAAAGATACAGTAAAAGGTTTTAACAAATTGCTCGTAGTTATAAATTTTTAAAGTTGAGGAGCTGGTGCTGTGTACGTTTTTAAATTGGAGATAACCATGCTTGTGGGATAAATCGAGTTAAGAACGGAACAAATCAAAATAATGGGGTGGTACTAAAAGCCTGGTGGTGCTCAACACCGAGCAGATGGCGCGCCAGGGACCTGCCGTGTCCCTGCCATTCCCACCTGGATTTGAGGGAACCTTTCCTAGTGACACTGCCCCTCTCCTCCCTCAGTCCTCCCCTCTGGCTCCTGGTTGCAAAAAGGGCTGGATTTGTGATGGGTTTTGTGCTACCCAGGGAGCAGGAGGCAGGGGGTTTGTCATGGAGCAGGAGTGGGTTCCCCCAGGTTGTGTCAGTGGGATGGGGGAACCCCAGCAGCCCAGCCTGGCATCTCCTGGCAGAGAGGTGCCAGGAGCCTGGAGATGTCACTTCTGTCCTTGCAGGAGCTCTCTGGCTCCTTGTGGCATCAAGACTTTGTTTTTCTGAAACTTTTTTGTCCGTGGAACTTTCTCTGTGGCAGGGGGAGGAGAGAAGAAGTAATTTTAACAATTTAATAAAGTACATAATGTAAGTTTTATAAGCTGGTGTGAATGCTCCTAAGTATTTTGGTCTTTTTTCATAACACAATGAACCTAATATTGGTAAAAATACAGATCTTAGCTGCCACCATAAAGAGAGGCTAGATTTAATAAACAGTTATGAATGTTGGCAGCTGCCTATCAGATTGTATAACATCGGCTATAGCACATGAAGACAGTGTCAACTTACATTTTATCTCAGAAGTATTTTCAAAGCATTTATTTTGCTTTCTCTTGAGTCCTTAACCTAATTCAAGTTATATAATTGGCGGAATATTTTTCCACACCGCTAATTGGCCGAGTGCCAGCGTGGAAACCATTGTATGACTTGATGATGATCAGGAATTAACATGACATTTGCGTGGTGGTAATGGAATACATTAGTAATGTAATTCATGACTGTAAGAAAGAGACCATCATCTCCCACCTCTGATCAGCAGGAGGGGCTGGGAGGATGATGAAATGCTCCCAGCAGGCACCTCACAGCAGTGGCTGGCCAATCTCGATGTCAAATTTAGTTTTAAATTCTTCAGACAAAGCTGTAATGCTTACCAATTAATTACTACAAATGTCAATTAAAAATCTACCAAATAATGCAGTAAGATTAAATTTCAATTAAAAAAATTACATTTAACAAGGAAGATACAACATTATTTTAATGAATTCTGCTGAAGGTGACAGTTTATCTAGATATATTTATACCGTGTAGGTGGATCTAAATTCATTGGATGATGTTAACCATGTTACTCAGTGTACATATTAGTTTTGAAAATTATTTCGACTTTGGCTATGTCCTGGAGGAGCTGGGGCATCAGGGGACATTTCTTATCACCAGGAGAAGGGGGAATTTCACGCCTTCTCAGTAAAAAAATCTTCTCACACCTAAACTGAAGGCTTTAGTGCAGAATTCTATCCTGACCAAATTTGTGGCAATTTTCATTGCTTTATATTTAGAAAAGCAAATAGAGCATTTTTGTTGTGGCAATAGAGCAAGCCCTGATTTTTCTCCATCTGTAACGATTTATTGGAAAAGTTTTCCAAGTAATCTGTTTTATCATACAAATAGTACCTATTATTCCAATAAATCACATAACAGGAAAAGATGTTGCTTTGGGAAGCTGGTGAACTTAAAGTCCTGAGCAAAGCTTTTATCTGCAAAGCTTCACCCTGGCTCGGCAGAGGTAGTGAATGCATGATTAAAATCACCTCATTGGTACTTGAGATGCTTGAAGGGATATTTTGAAGCAGGAGTGGCACAGCAGAGATGTTGTGGGGTGTGTGAAGTTGTGAGTTTGCAGATGTGTGTGCTACAAACTCTTGCAAAGCACCTGCACCTCTTTGGATGCAGAGTGCTAACAGAGCAGAGTGGAGCTTGCAGCTGGAGTTTTGTGTGGCAGCAGCTTTGTTTTTATTGCTCAGGGCAGGTTTTAGGCTGTTGGAGATTGAGGTGCTTTGGGAAGGCATGAGTGCCTGCAGTCAGCAGCTTGGCACAGGGGCAGAGCTGGGCTATGCAAGTGGCTAGCTTGGTATTAAAGTATTTATGAGATCTGAAAAATACTTTATCAGCTTCCTTGAACTTCTTTTCTGAGAGCTTTTATTATTTTCACACCGTCACATCTAGGTAAGAGGGAAGACATAATTGAGGAAGCAGATTTCGTGTGTCAAGCCAGCATGGAAAGAAGTCCCTCTTAGGAACCAGAGGCTCCTTTTCCTTGGCACTGTTGTGTCTGGAGCTATCAAATTTCAGCACATTTTAACTTAAAATAAAATACAGAAAAATACGATGTGCATAGAGAAAACCAGAGAAGCCAAACAACTGCTCATGGTAGATTAAAGTAGTGATATTCTCTTTAGTAGACCCTTTTTTAGGTCCCTTTCATGCTGCTAAGGTTTTGTCCATTGGTGGGTGAAGGCAGCAGGCATGATCTGTCTCACTGCTGCAATTCAGGTACTCTGGGTATTGGTAACAGCTCTACAGGATCATACCGCTTCGTGCTATTATCTGATAAAACTATCACCAGCAGGAGATGGGAGACAGCCTTTTTTTTCCCATAAGGGCCTCAGAAATGGATCATGTGGAAGAGTAAGAGCTGTGGAAACATTCTCTCACCAGTCCTCACAGCCTGAAAGGTGATGGAGAGGAAGTCAGAGCAAGGCAGAATCATTTCCTCCCCAGCAGCCAGAAAGCTTTAAACAAGGAGGCAGAGAGGGAAGAGTGGGAGCACGTAACATCTTTCTGCCAGGAGATAATGGTGTGAGGAGCTTGTGGGTTTGGGGCACCCACTGGTCAGACAATTAGGTGGCAGCTGGAGCTCCTGCTCTTAAAAACCAACTTTCCAGGGGCTTTCAGCTCTACACAGCCCCAGTCATTTTCTGATTGAGTCCCAGGAGGAAGCTCTTGCTGTTGTTTGAGAAGAGGTGTCTGTGGTGCAGCTCTTTCGGTATCCCAGGTTCTGCTGCTCCCATGTGGAGATTGTGCCCATCCCAAGCACTCATGGTGTCTGGGCTCCTCACTGGGGTGTCCCACAGTGAACCCTGTGCCCATCCTGAGCACCTGAGGGCGTGTCTGATTCCCCCCTGGATTTCCTACCAGTGAAAATTCCTGCCTTTGGTAAGGAAATAAATGCTTCTCTCTTCCTGTAAGAGTTGGCCAAACATATTGAAGGGAGAGTCTTTGACTTTGGAGAAAATATTTATATCTCTTTATGTTTTTTCCTTTTTTGTTTCCTTAGTGTAGGGTTACGTCAGCTATATTACACTGAGGGAACACTGAGCTGGGGGAGGAAACTTATTTAAGCTGCCCTCATATTGCCAGTTTACTCCCAGCATTTATCCACTGATTTACATGCCATCTGAAATAAAAATACCCAGACTTCAGTAGTTTGTTTACCTTTGCTGGTATCACTGTGGGGCGACCCGAGGAGATGTAAAAACTGTTCTGGCTCTGGCATTTGCATGAGCCGCCAGGTTGGGTGAGAGGAGACAGACGCTGCACAAAGTGAAAAGGCAACAGGGTTTATTAAGTCTTCGTCTTACCCTGGTTTATAATATTTAGACAAAAGCAAATATCTCCAGGGAGGCCTCGTGAAATGAGAGACCAGGGGAAGCTCTACGAGCTGATGGCAGATTCTGTCCTTGTCAGGTGGGTTTGGGTGGTGGGATGCTGAGGAGGGCCAGGCACACAGGGGGGTCCTGGGTTGCTGCTTGGGGAGCAGGTTGTGGGCTCAAAGTTCTTGTGTAGGACAAAGTCTTTATACTGTCATCATGGTAATGCTCCAGGGGGGACCAGCCTGAAGTGCTCTTTGTCTTCATTAATACTTCTTCCCAGCAGAGCCTTAAGAGATCGTTCTTGCGTTCAGATATACAAGGAAACCGAATATAGAGTTGTTTGTCATGAAAATCCCATGTATATACAGCGGCTGTAAAATCCCAGATGCTGAGAGCAGAGGGAGGCTGCTCTGTCATCAGCCAGTGGAGGGGAGAGTTGACTATAAAACCGAGCTGTAATTCCCTCGTGACAGGGGTGTGGTGGTTGTGTCTTCAAACAACTTCAAGAGCCTGCCCTGCCAAGCCTTTATGGATTTTGTTCTCACAAGCCAGGTAATAGATAAGTCTGAGCAAGGAGATAGATACAGATACAGATATATATGAAAGGAAGACCTTTGCTCTAGGAAAATATCCATCACTGCTTTTTCAGGTCTGGTTCAGGATTTCAGTGCAGAGCATCTGAAGTTTTTGGGGTCCTTTTGTTGCAGAGGAGGTGCCGTGGGCCTGGGGCTGCTCTTGACACCTCCCAAGCATTCAATATCCCCTTGATTCCAGGGCAGCAGGATGTGACCCTCACAGGAAGACAGATGGCACTGGGGAGCTTGATGCTTATTGTTTTCAGCAGAGCTCTACTGGAACCAATAAAGTTGCCACCACCACTGCTCGGAGCAAAAGTGGCTACAGCTGAACAAGAGACACAAAATTATCAATTAAAAAAGACATCACCAAGCCCATTATTTTGCTGCTGAAAAAACATTCTCCTTCCCAGTCTTGTTTTTTCCCCACATGGAGTGAATCTTTGGGATATTAATGATCCACTGTCATGTTTGTTTAAATTATTTTTTTGACAATGCCTTTTTAGGGTTGAAGCCTGAAGTTTTTCTCCATGTGTTTCAGCTAGGGAAAACTCCCAGTGTCTCAATGGGGCCTCTTCGGAAACAAATGAGGACTAATTTGTCTCAACTTAATTGGGAATTTCATCTGAATAAACAGAGAAAGGCCCGGGCTTTGTTTATATAAAATATCATGAAATGCTGTTCTGCTGAGCAGCTGAATTGCTGCTGGTGGGCTGGTTCTCACCCATGAGATTTCTTATTAAATTGGTGGCCAGAGCCCTCCACAATGGCTCAATTCTCACATGAACCACCACGACCACATGGTCTCCTGCCTTCCTGCCTCATCCCCTGCTTTTCCTGGGTCACTGCAGGCACTTGGGCACAGCTTGGGAGCTAAAGACAGTGTCACTTTGGGAGATTTTGCCTTAACCTGAAATTTCCAGGGTTTCTGTGGGTTTAAGTCAAACCTTAATACTATTTCAGCATAATGTTTTTGTGGTTTAATGTTCTTACAGTTTTTTACAGTGTTTCTTTTAAATTCTGTCACTGAAGTGTATGAGAGTTGACAAGTGTAAATATGTAGTTAGACAATTTCAAAAGTGTATTATTTACTGATCGACCATAATGGCTCCAAAGGAACCATTATACTCAATCATATCATGTCACTCTGTGGCACTTATTATGATGGTAATATGGATATGCATATTATTTTTTTAAAGCATGAGAAGCATTATTGTGCATGTGTAAAAGCTGTTTTTAATTGTCAGTAATGCTCTGAGCTTTTTTTAATACCAAGAATTTAAACCACCTATGGCTAACAGCCTGCAAATTGTGGAAGCAAAAAATCCAGGTCTTTAGGAGGCTGGAAAAAGCCACGCTTGGTATTTACAGCAATGCAACTGTGCATCTCCTTAAAATGGTTCTTTTATAGCTTTGTTAGATCCGAGGGCAACGTAGAACCCTAACCTGAGAGCTTGGCAGGTAAGAGCTTTCCATTTTATCTCTGCAGCTTTCATCTGCTCCTGTAAGCTCTTTCCCTGACTTCCTAATTGTGTTTGCAACATTAGCAAATGGGCGGTCTGAAAATACCACGCAGTGCAAGTCGCGGTAATTCAGGGACCTTTTCTCTTTAAGGTGTCACAGAAGATGTCTTTTTGTAGCACCGGGGCAGAGAAAGAAGGAGAGAAGGCAGAATGAGAGCAGAATGTGAACACTGAACCATGTAAAATAAAAGAAAGAGACAAGCAGAGAGCTGGGAGGGCTAAATATGCTCCAGCCTTTCTGAAGAGCTGGTTTCAGGGGAGAGAGAGAGAGAGGCAAGAGAGCATAAGCAGGAGCTTGCTTGCTTGCTAGAAAATGAAATGTCTTTTGTGGAGAAGATGGGAGGAGAGTTTGAGTTTTACTGACTAGAGGTGAGGAGCTAAGGTGCGAATTTGGCATGGCGCACGGCAAATCGATCGCGGAGCAATAATTAGAGAGAGGAGGAGGAATCAGAAGTGTTTCTTAACTTAGAAACAAGGATGTGACTGGCTGCTGGCTGTTGCTACTTGGAAGCAGGTAAAAAAGAAAGGAATCTGTTGGGCAAAGTCCTCACGGCAGAAGACACAATGAAGGTGAAATCCAGCTTGTGGTTGTTGGAGAGAGATGTAGGAAAGGAAAACCCGGTGATGTCCAAGAGTTCTGCATTGTCCAGCAGGACAGTGACCCTTCTCTTCTGGGGCTGAGTCCTCCCTGGGTGTGTCAGTGGGAAAAACTCCCACTGGAAATGCATTTTGCTGTAAATATGGAAGATTAACCATGAGATGCTAGAATGAGCCAAATTTGAATAGTTCAGGACAAGAAGGACACGTGGGCTTGAACTGTTAACAGCCAGATTTCCTTGCAATAGTTTTTAAATGAATAAAAGTAACAAGTTTTTTTTGGTTGGGGTTTTTTTGGGGTGTTATTTTTTGGGGATTTTTTGTTTTGTTTTGTTTGTGTTTTTGTTGTTGTGGTTTTTTGCTAATTCTGCAGTAATTCTGACTTGACTCTCTTTCTGAAATTGTACTAAAACTGTTGTTCTCTTTTGAAATACTGAGCAAGACACATAAAAACAAATAAATTCACTCTTACTGTTTCTGTCCTTGACCTACATAAACAGCTGTATAGTCAGGCTCAGTCTGGTGTTTGTGAAAAGTCTGGGGCAAGTTGAACATAATTTCTGAGATAGTTCCTGGTTAGAAGAGTTGTTGAAGTCTCATCACCCAAAACATGAAATGTTGATGTTTCTGCTGGAATCATTGGTTTAATATTCTGTACAAATTGCATAACTTGCCGATTTGTATAAGAGGATGGAATTTATGAAGCTGCAGTGCATTTGTACACACACATGCACTAGCACACAACACTTGTTGATGATTCAGAGAAGGAGTAGAGTAATTCAGCTCTTGGACTGCCTCACGTGTGATTGGCTTCCTTTCTGGGGGACTTATTTTAGGGAAAAATCAATGTCAACTGAAAAACATTCCATTCTGAAAAGACAAAAATTCCCCTACTTGTGAAAATGTGTCTTGGCAGCTGATTTAACTTATGATACAAGATTTAACACTTTTCACTAAACATGAATTTTTTACCATGGCAACAGCTACGTTACGGGCCACATGTTGGAGACTTGCATGTTGTTGCAGAAACTTGTAGCTCTCCACATTTAGCCGAGTCCTTGTTTCCACCGGCAGAAGGAGCCCACTCCTGCAGCTGTTTTGGGCACAGGTCTCCTGGTGGGGCCATGGGCATCCCCCTGTCCCCAGCAAGGTGATGCTCTGTCAGGTGATGTGCAGGCAAAGCACTTGATGACAGAATAACCCAGTTAAACTCATGGTTTTGCCTCCAATTTGCCTTTCCAGCGGCAGGGTGGGAAGAGCTTTCTGAGAGTCTCAGTTCTCCAGATTTTTTCTCTCTCCCCGTCACCCCTTGGACACAGACAGCTCAACCCCACATGCAGAACAGTTCGGTGTCCCCCTGCTCCTCTCTCAGCTCCTTGTCACCTCTCATTTGCACTGGAGTAGCTTCTCAGGTGATGTTAATTGAATCATGCTCATCAGGGATGTGGTGGGTGGGATGGAGCCCTGGCAGATGGCAGCCCTTGACCAGAGGATGTGTGCCTGGGTGCTCTGGAGATGATGGGCTGGAGCTTTCGAAGGAGCACAAAGTTCCTGCCTTCGGAGCTGTGAAAAGAGCAGGCCAATATGAGCAAAGGGATAGATGGCTTCAGACTTTTTTTTTCTCAAACAGATAATCATTCTGTTAAACCGTAAATCCTGGCTTCTGCAAAGCCTGGGTGTGAAACAGAAAGAGAATTTAAGTTTACAGGTAATTGCAGACATCTGCAGGTACCTTGAGTAGGAGCAGTTTTATTTAATCTTACAAGTTAGGAAGAGTATAAATTCTCTTGTTTTAGGACAAAGGGTTGGCAGGAAGTTCTGTTTCCATTGGTGAAAACTCTGCGTTCAAGTGTTTCTTGTTCCTTTCTCTGAAGTGTCTGGTCTTGGCCATTGCTAAGCAATGACCAAGCACATTCACGTGCCCTTTTGGACACTGCTGGGACCTTTGCCCTTTTTCTTTCGTGCAAAAGAGCCCCATTTAAATGAAACCAGGTATGCAAAGCAGAAGCTTGGCGTGGTGGGGATAGTCATCCCATCAGTTCTGGGCTGTGGGGGCACAGTGAGGGGTGTCCTCTGCACACCCACTTCTGCTGGTGCAATGTCCCAGCAAAGCTCCTTCTCTTGCTGTAAGACTGGTTTAAATCTGGCCTTTACTTGGTGTGAATTCTCCAAGCTGTGCTGGTCCAGAACTTAAATAATTTGCTTCTCTTTTTAGCATCGTGTCTTTTAAAGGTGTTATATTTGTTTCCATTTTGCGTTAAATTAAAATTAAATGGTTCTGCTTTGTAGATGTAATAGTGTACAAATACATCTATTTTTAAATCCTTTTAGCCCATGTCTATGTAACTAAGAAAAAAGCAGCAGAGTAGGGGCCTCTGATTTTTGTTTTACTTGAATCAAACACCCTATTGGGATTTCAATTGTGAGTGAATGTTACACTTGTTTGTTACTAAGGTGACTACAGTGTCAAGGTTATGTGGATGTTGTAGTATTATAAATGCAGAAATAATGCAAAAAAGAAAAATAGTTATGTTGGCTAAAATCATCTTGTTCCTATAGCATAAAGTTGCACACTGTCCTACATTTCAATTCTTGTTCTATTAAATTACCTGTTTAATAATTTGAATCCAGTGTTATTTTTATATTATATTGCAAATGTGTGACTGTGAGGTTATTTTTAAGATATATTTATTAAGGGAATGAATACAATAAGACAAGTCATTGCAGCCCACATACAGTTCCTTGACTTCTCATTTTATGATGTTTCAATTGCATATGATTACCAAATATAAGTTTTAACTTTTATGGGGGTTCATTAGAGATGCAGCTGTGTAGAGAGAAATACAATAGAATCTGATAATTTTTTTTTTTAAGCTCTAAAAGTGCAGTGAGATAGAGCAACTTGATGGAGCGTAACTCAAACTTCTGACTTTGAGCTTGGGTGCACAAATTGTGGGGTCTTCAAGGGCTTGGCAGGGCTGCAGTGGAAATTTGCTGCTGGTGGGCAGAGGAAGGGCACTATATGAGGTCTGGTTTTGGGGTGTGGTAGACCAGAGCATCTCAAATGGAAGGCAGTGTCGCTTTTTTCTGTGTAGGACAAAGAAAAGAGGGGCTGTCCTTGCTTGGGGCCAGGACTAGCATGAAACGCTTTTTGCTTCTGGGTGAATCAACACTCTGATGGAGAAATATGGCCTCAGTAAATCCGTGGTGTTTTCTTCTTAATAGAGAATCTAAGTAAAATGAACTCCTCAAAAACTCATACTGAAAGCAATCTTATGAGAAAACAACTTTTGGGGGACATTTAAAGGAGTAGATGTAGTAAATGAGTAAATTTACCCTGTGGTTAAATGCTGCAGTGCTTTGTGTCCCATGAGCTTTGTGCGAATACTAATACAGTTTTTCCATAATTTATTAGCATACTATATTTGTTTTTAATGCATAGGATTGTAAACATTTATAATGGAATTATAACATCTCTTAGCCGGAAGAACTCTGTTCAAAAATATTAGTGCATTAGTGTTTGGGGAAAAGTTATTTCATGATAACAGACAATTTCTTTCCAAACATCAACTCTCATAAGGTTGCAAACACAGATCCAGAGAAAATCCATCCTTGTCTGGGCATGGGAGCAAGTATCACAGGTGACTTGAATGAAAGACTTCAAAAATCTCTTATTTGTGTTTAAAGCTGCGGCTGGGCCTCATGTCCGTGCTTATTTCTGAATATTTGCTGCTGAAGGCTTCTCCAAGTAGGGCCTTGTGGGGTGGAAAAGCTGGGTTTGCCTTACCTCAGAGCAGAAAATACCTTAGCTTTATTGAGAGCCTGGTTCTTGCCTGTGGGGAGTGGAGAGGAGGGAAGGTTGGCACTGATGAGCGTTGGTTTCATTCTGCCACAGAACATCATCCCCAGAAAAATGGTGTTCCTGGGGCCATGCCTCCTCCCACAGCAAGGGAAAACAGATGAAAAGCAATGAAGCACACAATTACATAATGAAAAACAATAAAATGCATTTTCTAATATGTACTACTAGTGACCAGATGACTTTATTAAAAAACTAAATGTGATTACGTTTCCAAGTGTTGTGCTCTGTGATAAACTCCAGGGAAAAACTGACGGACAACTTAGGAGGAGAAGACTTCTTGTTTAATATAAACCTCAGACTTTGAAGTGACACATAGCAGGGAATAAATGTCCATCATCTATCAAATGAGGTTTGAACGGTTTAGGTCACACTAGACAAACACTTCTCACCCTGAAACCTTCTTTTCATCTTCATTCATCAACAACACCTTAAGCTTGTGCCCCTCTTCTTCTTTTCCACTCTCTCAAAAAACAATAATCTACTTGATGCCTACAAATCACTTCTGGCTGGCACTCGTTAGGCGAGTTATGAGCTGTGGCTGCTGCTGCTCCCTTCGGAGCTGCCTCCTGTGCAGGGAGAAGAGGGGGTTGGAGCTTTGGGAAGAGGTGGAGGAGGGTGAAGTGCTGCAGAAATGGTGCTTGTAGACAAGGGAGGCAGTGAGCACAAAGAGCTGAGACATAACTGGGAGGATTCCTGCCTGGCAGAGCCCTCTCTTGAAGTGAAGATGGGAACCAGTGGCTCCACTGATGTTTTTGCTGCTGTCTATGTAACTCAAAACCAGCCAGGTTTGGAGCCGTAAAACACACAGGCAAACCTCCATGGGCAGGCTGGAGAGGTTTGTTCTCTTCTGCAGATTCCTTGAGCTGCCCTGGTGGGTGCTTAGACCCAGAAGCTCATCTTCAGTTTGGTTTCTTAGGCTAACCTACATCACTGTGCCTTGGAATTTCTTCCCGTTGCCTCCTCTGAAGTCCTTGGCTGGGCCGTGCATGAGGCACTCAAATCACATCTCCTAGTAGGAAACTACCTCTCTTACACTAATCCTTCTCCAATAGCTCCTCATTTGGATTCTTAGCCTTTTCCAACTTATGGGACTCCTCTTGGATTAGTTCCCCTATGGCACAGTTTCCTCCCTTCACACTGCTTGCTTGTTCCTTCTTCACTGGCTCCTTTTGCCTTCAAAGATATTTTTCTGACTCCATCCCAAATTGCCTGGAAGTGATTTGCTGAGCAGCTCAGTCCCCTGGTTTTCAGAGGCCACAGACTGTTTTCTGCCTTCCTCCCTTTTTTCTGTGGTTCTGGGAAACAGTCAGGCAGACCTGGCTTCCTCACAACCACTGATGTTAATCCATGGGACTGCAGGGGACGTGGGTAGCAGAAAATATCTGTTTGAAGGCAGAATTTTCCGTGGAAGTTTCAAGGAGAACTTGGGAAGGTACAGACAGGCTAGGGGAGAGAAGTGAGCATTTTGATTGCAACATAAGTGGATTTTTTCCCCCCGTCTCCATTTTAAACATTGCTTCATCTTGTCCTAATGTGGGATGGGATGTGGCCCAGCATCAGGGTCTGTCACCCACCCAGCTCATCTCTGGCATCTTGGAGTCACTGTCCCATGCTCAGCACCCTCTGGACATATCCCCAGGTGAGTTTTTGGTATCATTACCCTTTGAAATTTGTCACGGCGATGTAAAATCCTCAGGGTATGGCTGGGGGAGCTCCAGGTGGTCAGGGGGGAGCAGGAAATCTGCAGCCTCATTAATGAGGGAAGGAGGATTCACCCATTTGTGGGAACTGGTCACACATCGTGGAGTATCACGAGGTAAGCCAATTTCCTACCCCAATACCTTCTTTTCCACTTCTCTCCTTCGCAGTTTGAAAACCATAAATCACCTATTTGAAATATATTTAAGGAGAAGAATTTTTTTCCCCTGCATTCCCACTTAATGCTTTGTAGCGAGTACAGTTGGGATCATTCATGTGCTACAGCAAGAGAAAAATTCCTCTTTGATACTGTGTCTTCATTTTAAACAGTTTCCTCTTTTACTCAGTTCTTAGATGGTAATTCTGAGTCCTTAGATGCTGCTCCTTCTGTCACAAAAAGAAAATGCAAAACAGGATATTTTAATATTAGTAATAATGAATGTTTACACGATTAGCTCAATTACTTTGTTCAGTTTGACATTTTGTCATTGTGGACCTGTCTTCCTCTCTCTTTTACAGTGCGTTAGTAGTGATGGGAAGTGCAGGGGTGGGGCTGTGATCTGGGTCTTGCTGAGCATCTCCCTGGAAGGAGCAGAGATTCTTACCCCTTACAGCACCCACCACCCCAGGCAGACTTGACAACACGTCTCCTTGCCCTGGAGTGTTAGGGACACTTACTGAACCTCATTAAAATACAAGTCTTAGAGAAGTTTTATCCTAAAAATATGTATTTTGCCTGTAAAATGAAAAAAGATGCATCTTCCATGTGGCCCTTTAAAGTCTGCATGAGACTGGGTCATTCACTGGTCTAGAAATTCCCCTTTGTGAATCAGCTCTGTGTTGTAAGGATGAGCTGTTCATCCAACCTGTAATCGCTGTTGTCTGACACATTTATTTTACAGATTTTGGGTGTACGTAGTTAGGAAAAATACTGTTCTGCAAAGATGGTTTCTGGCCAAAAAGGAAAAGAGAGCTGTGGAG
Organism: Sialia sialis; assembly: GCA_009812075.1. NCBI lineage: Eukaryota > Metazoa > Chordata > Aves > Passeriformes > Turdidae > Sialia > Sialia sialis. The sequence goes on along the minus strand of VRYO01000638.1, from coordinate 16,795,567 downwards.
GTTCTGGTGATGCTGGAAGAAAAAACACCTGGGTGGGTTTTGTTCTTGGTGTTTTTACTCAAGAGAAGCAGCAAGGATAGCTGTGTTAACAGCAGGGTGCCACTGAATGATCAAGAAGCTGAAGGAATGGCTCGTTTTCCTCTTATGTCACTGCTTTGGCTTTCTCATTCTTGTTCCTCTGTTTCTTCAGAAAGGCCCTGCAGCCTGCAGATAACAGAAATTAAATTAGTATTGATAAAACATTAGACACTCCTATTAATATTGACAGTCTGTCGATACTGTTGTGCTACTTTTGTAATACGGGATGTTAACGGATAATACTTTAAATAAAAACACACTAATCTTATAATCACTGAACATGCAGCGGGGTCTCAGCTGGGCTCACTCCTCCCCTGAGCTCCCCCCAGCCCTGCCTGCCAGCCCTGCCTGCCTCCAGCTCCCCTGGGAGCCTCAAGGGTCGGGAATGTTGTTCCCTCTGGGCTCAATCCCACAGCTGGAGAGGTGCAATGGGGCAGAGGTGATGGTGGTGTTCAGTTGTAAAGCAGGGATTGGGATGGGATGGGATGGGATGGGATGGGATGGGATGGGATTCTCCCCATGGCTGGGAGGGTGCTGGGGTTGGTTTGAGGACCTGTCTGTCCGCTGCTCTGGGTTCTGGGGTTTGTGGTGGGTGCAGCCCAGGCTGTGGGGTCAGTCCCAGGACAGTGGAGTTTCGGTTCTGTGGTGTTGGATGGGGTGCTGCCCTCCCTGGTTTGGGGCAGGAGGCGGCACAGAGATGACTGCAGGTTCTGATGCAAGGCAGCAAGCCACAATTCCCTGTTGGACCGTGCTGGCTGAGCGTGCAGGGGTTGAGAATACGTGAGGTCAAAGCGCTGCCCTTAATCTGTGCTTCTTGTCCTAATACTTAGCACATGTTAGCAGCTCCACATTTCTCGTGAACTTTTTTTTTTCCCCTTTTAAGTCTGTCATGAAAATCACCATGTTCATCAGAGCTAAAGTTATTTGTTAAATGGCCTAAAAAATACGCATTAAACAATAATGATTACTTTTGTAAACACAGATGTCCTTGTATTACGCAGTGGGTTTTGTGCATGAATTTGTACATGTCTGTGAAACTGAATTTGCCATCTACCTTGAAAAATAGGAACCAAATCCACATTAATTGCTTCTCCCTGAGACCCCCCCACTCCACCTGCAGAGCTGCTGCAATCTCCTGGTGCAGTGCTGAAATTCCTGGTGCACGAGGACGGGCTCAGCCACGAGCACGTTGGCACTTGCAGATGTGTGCCCATCGTGGGAGGTAGCAGGCAGCAGCCTTAACTTCTGCCTCTTTGTTTTCCAACTCTGAGGATATTTTTAAAAGGGGGAGGGAAAACCCTTTATCTCGCTGAAAACCATCTAGTGATGATCAGTTATTCACCGCGTTATTAATGCTTATTTGGATGTTGCTTGGACTGCTGGGTTTAGCAGCTTCCCCGTTATGTATTGAATAAAATGAAATACATGTCACAACAGCGGTGCTATGATGCTGACAACCGTCCTTGGCTGTGCATCTCATTAGAGAGAGATACATTTTTCTTTGTTGTGTATCTGTGAATGACAGAAGTTGACAAACATCTTTTAAGAAGTTGCTGTTGGGAGAAAGTTACATTTATGGTGAAAAACCCAAGAAGAAGCTGCTTGTTGTGAAGGTAAATAATTATTTCCCCACACTTGTGTTTCATAAATCACCTTCCTCTGTCATAGTCAGTACTTTTCACTTTGTTACTGCATATATGTTGAAGGAGATCCTCCTCTGGATCACTTGCTCTTGGAAGGAAATCTTGGAGGGTTCAAAGCTCTGTTTGTATTGAAACTTGGACTTAAAACCGGATGAAAATCTTTGTATTTCACAGTTTAAAAGACTGAATTGGTTCTCTTATTGTAACAATGTACATTAATTCCCAGGGGACAGTTGAATTTTTCCATAATTTCTTTTTTGGGCAAAGAGTATTAACTTGACAGAGGAGAGACACTCAGGAGCAGAACTACCAGGCAGGGACCTGGTTGCTGTCAGCTGAACAGTGAAGCTGTACTTTAAAACACCGTTTTCCAGATGCATGATATATTTGCATGATATATTTGCGTAATTCAGCTCAGCCTGCATTTCTGCATGTTACTGGCACTGTCCCCTTTCAGGGGGGACTCAGGACAGGAGCAATGACTGCCTGATGGTCGGTGTGCACTTAGGGATCTTTGGACCATCAGTGGGGGAGCTGAGGAGCAACAAGAAGTCAGGATAATTTTTTTTTTAAAGAATACTTTCCAAAGTGAAGGATGGAGATGTTCACCATGCTGGTTAAAATGGCTCCTACCCGTTCACAATGAATGAGAAAAGAGGATGTTGCATATTCAGGTGTGTTTGCATGACTCCCTGGATTTCAGAGGCGCTGTGTGAGTGCCGAGGCAGAGCCATGGTGACCCACAGACATCTGAGAACAGTTGGGAAACCAGTGGGAAGAGGCAGGTGTGGGCTTGCAGAAGGGAGAACAGGCAGGTAGGAAGCAGGCTGGAATCCCTTTTTCCTGCTGCCCCTCCACTTCCAATATGTGATGGATCAGTGGTCGTACAGCTCTCTCCCAAAAACATCCGTGCTGCTGCAAGGAAGCTCTGCTGCTGCTGGAGTCAGTTGCTGATGCATGGTCTAGCTGGAATTTTTTTCTTCTTTTTCGTCTAGACCCATTCACCTTTCAGCATCCTGAAGCTGAAATCACATTCTCTGCAAGAAATTGTCATTTAGGGAAAAGTCTGTACTAGAGGAGTTCTCAGCTTACACTCACCCTTGTGTCTGAAATTGTTTTACTTCTGTTCCAAGTAACACCTAAAATTGCCACTTAACCTTGCAGGCACTTTGTTAAGTCTGTATTTTTGATTGCAGCAGCTGGGGTGGAGTTTCCTTTGGGAATTAAGGAGTAGGAAGTGTTGTTTGTAGTTTTTTGTTGGGGTTTTTGCTGACTGGTGCTAATGTGTAGGTGTGGATGTGCTGCTGTTTTTGTAATGCTTTTATTGTTTATGGAATTGTTAGTTAATTGATGGTAACAATGCCTGGAGCCTGGGAGAGGTATTCTTTTATGTTTGCTCAGATCAGAACAAGTAAATAATTTTATAACTTAAAAAGAGATTCGAGATTATTCTCCTCAGTTTATTTACCTTGCAGGTTTGCATCAAGTATTTCCACAGCTTGTCATTAAATTTCCCCAAATTAATTAGTATTATTTCTAACAAAGTAACTGATGAGAAGAATGCCTTTTTTGTTTTTTAGGATTGAGTAGGATGTAGGTGGAGCCCCCCAAGATGGACCCAGGAGCTCAGGAGCAGGTGCTGCCCCTGAACTTGCTCTAACCTAGTTGGTGTGGACGTGGTGAGGTCTCAAGTTGATTTGAAATAACTTCCATGTGGAAACTAAAAGGCAGTAGGGATTCTGATGGATGAAAATGCATTTTGGAACTCTGTTAATTGCTTCACGGTTTACTCAGACTAAAACCTACTTGGTGACTTTGTCTTCCACATTTTTCCAATGAAATAAAATTCAAACCAGCCCACAAGCCAGAGAATGTTTTTTATTTATGTGCAGTGTAGTTCCATCTGGTCCACGTTAAGGACCCCAAAAATATATGTGATTAGCTTTATAGTTCACTGCTAAAGGTAGCAAAGCTGGCTTTAAACATCTTTCCCATTTTCAGCTTGCATCTCAAAACATTTGCTGGCATTTCCTGACTATGATTACCAACCAAAGATTTTCCTGGTTGTCTTTTCACTTTTTAAAGTATGTTGCATAGTTTCCCTGCTTAAAATATCACTGAAGCCTCTGCTGTTCCCTTTATAACTCTTATGCTAAGTATCCATCTCTGTCAAGACTGGTCAGTCTCAAACCCTGAAGCTCAGTGTTAGGAAATGTCAGATAACATATACTATTAAAGTAGTAAAATTTATTACTATCGCCAGCTCTGAGATCATACTCAATAAAATGAAATGCCATGTATTAGAAATAATACAAAAGGTGAGCTGTGCTGCTTCACAACAATTAAGGAGAGGATTTCATGTAATTGCCAAAAGCCAGCTCAGAAATGCCCAAGGAGTACACAAAGAAAGTTTCCAGTGACCAAGTAGTAGCTGAGACCTTGAAGAGAAAGGAGAAAAAATATCTTTATCTACTTCACTTCAGCCAAGTTGTCTTCTTTTGCATCACTGCTGTAACAGATCCATGTTTGTACCTGTAGTTACTCCACACTGGAAAATATCCGTTTTCCAGTGGTTTGGTGCAGCCCTAGCACTACCATGACCCCCAAAAATGGTTAAGAACCCTAAATTTTTGTACTTCCAAGATTTTTCTGCCTGTGCCATATTTACTTTTGGAACACTTGGAGCTGAAGGGGAGAACTGCTGCTATTTTTGGGCAGCATGTCCCAAACACCTCCGTGGCACAAGGTTCTGTGGCTGCCCCTTTCTGAAATACAATTTGAACAACAATTTCAGCAGCTGCAGGGCTCCGAGCTCATTCAGCAAACCCATGCTATCAGCTGGCTCCAGGGGCCCAGAAAACCACCCAGTTTTCTGCAGAGACACAGCAGACCAGCAGCCCTAACCAGATTTACAGTAATTTCTTGATTATATGCCGCACCTTTTTCATTGAAGAATCCAGCCTACCCCAGCAGTGCGGCTAATCATCAGGTGTGGCTTATCTATGGACAAATCCCAGTGAAATGCCAACCCGGAAGTGAGAGCCGGCCGGGGAGGGCGCCTGGGGCTGCCTTTAAAGGCTTGGCTGGTCTATGAAAACTGTTTGCAACTTGAGCACCTGACACCAAATCCCGCGCTGGCACGATTCTGTTACTAACTCATTACTTTGTTACACATGGATCCTCGCTAAAAAAAAAAAAAAAGTGCGGCTTATATTCAGGTGCGGCTTATATATGGACAAATCCCGTGGTCTACCCAGCTAATGGGACGTGCGGCTCATAATCAGGTGCAGCTTATAATTGTGAAATTACTGTACTTCATCTTGATGTTGCTGATGGACACAAGAACTAAGCACAAGGTGTGGACATCACTCTCCATCTCCTCAATTGACAATTCAGACAATACTCCAGTACCTACCACACAGAATCCAACTTGGAGAACTTGTTCCCTGTGGAGTTAGCCCTGTGCATGGTGGTAGTTCAGGGAATTTTCCCTAAAAGTTCAGTATTTAGACCTCAAGGAGACAGGCTCTGAACCTCAAGAATGTCCAGAAGTGCGTAGCAAGAAGTGCCAAGGATTTTCAGGAGTTGAGCTGGAGGTGTTGTTTGAAGTTAACCATATTTTATTTTCTCAAACCCTTTCTTGGGACTTAATTTATATAGCGCTGTGATGGGCATGTATAAACATTGTGATCAGGTTACAGTATGAGTGAAATAGGTAGACTCGTTTTCTTTTTCTTTTCTCACTATAAAAATGTAAGAAATTCAATTGCTTACCCCATAAAATGCACATTTCTGCTACAGATTAGTCATATTTTAATGAGGCCGTTACTTACACAGTAGTACATTAGCAAAGTGTCCTTTGATTTTTATGTAGCCAGTGTTTATGCACCAGTTCAGAGAGGCCTGATTGTTATTCTCCTCTAATTCCCAAGATGGGATATTTGGGTTGAAAAGCTGTCAACATGAGATCGGGACATTTCGGGGTTACACACAGGTGCCAGTAATTTGGGGAATGGGTCCAAGCTTGGGACCCCAAAAGGTGCATCTGAGCTGCTCCACAGCAGCAAGGTGGGGGCTGTTCCCAATCTCTGGGTGCAGGGGCTAAATCCTGCACAGACCTGGGGTGTAAAGAGATTTTCCAAGTTTCTGGCTGCCTTTGATTGCACCTTCTCCAAGGAATCAGCGGTGAAGCGGAGCAGAAAGCTGGTGGCGGGATGAAGACATCCTCTGTCCATCTCTGCCTCTGAAGCTGAACTGAAGCCTTCCTGCGCCGCTTAAAATTGTGATTTTGGATAAAAGGCTGTGTAATAACTTGGGAAATGTGTGAGAAATTCTCGTGTTAATACTGTATAAACCTTCTTTAACTTCAGGAAGCTTAAAATCAAATTTGGCAGAGCTTACAAGGGCAGTGAATATGGAGCCACTTGACTCTGGAATCCAAGAGAATTGGCTGACAAACCTGCAGTATTTTCATTTTTTTTTTTTAATTTTTTTTTAAAATAATGCTCTGCATTTTTGAAAGTATTTTCTTGTGTGTAAAAATACATACTTGACTTCACCTATATGTTAAAATTTAAGTCTAATGTCTGTGCAAAGATTTCCCCAATTCTTTGGGGAAATGGAATGAGGAGAGCATTACAGTGCAATTTAGGTTTCCTGGGTTTCAGGGTTTTTTTAAAAAAAAGAGGTAATAAGGGAGGTTAATTGTGGAACTAGGAGGCTCCACTGACTCATCTTCTGAATAAAGAAATTCAGATGTGTTGTGACCTCAAGAAAGTGAATTTTTAGAGCAGTTGAAGTTAGAAATCTGGGATAAATTCGGGTATTTGAAAGTCATGGTAACAACCATTTGTAAGAGCGTATCATGCTCTATAGTAAGATTGCATAAGGGCACAGGAGGAAGCATCTGATTTTTTACATTTTTTTTTTCCCTTTTGGCATTCTGTTTGTGACAATTACATGACTCTCTATTAACTGTGTGTGGAAGAAAGCAGTGTTATGAAATGAGGAGAGATTTCCTTCATCTGTTACTCTCTAGGTAATTTTTGTGCTTTTTCCAGTATTTAAGTACCTCTTAACTGCTTGCTGTCCATCTGTATACCATTCATAGTACTGTAAACTAGTATATGTAGCATGACCTTGTAACTTGCTTTGTTTGTGCATCTGCCAGTACAATATGTTGTCTTTCCTTAAAATGCAAATATGCTCCACGCTGCACAGAGCTCCTTAGTCAATAAATAAATGGAGGTAAAAAACTGTACCTAATACCCATTTAATTTAAATTCATTTTATAAACATAAAGACGCCTTTTAAGAGAAGCTTTAATTCAGACTAGCACCTTGATTTGTGGTTGCCATGGAGAATCAAATCTGTCATTTGACAAGAAAAGTCACCCATTTATGACAGCACTTTATCTTGTCTCTCCAGGGGAAGAAAATGTCAAAAGTGAGAGCAGAAAAAAATAAAGCCTTGAAACACCAGAATTTCTTGATTTCATTTTTATTATTCAGCTATCATATCCTTTCTGATAATAGCAACTTGGTGAAAATAAATAATGTTCCTACAGTAAAATCAAATATTTCCTATTGGAATGGACAGGGCTCTTTGTGATTGTCAGTGCTGTGAAGTCTGGCAAGAAATAGTGTTATTAGATAAACCCACAGTGCCCAAATCCCATTTTCTTTTCATTACAGTGTCAAAATAATTATACCTGTGTAATTTGGGTAAGAAATTGTAGAATAAGTAAAATGGTCCATTGGAAAAGATTGCTTTAAGCTTGTGTTCACTACAGGGTGGGGTTTTTTTGCATACTGAAGGGGGGAAAAAAAAAAAGATTAAAAAAAATTTGTATAATTTCATTTGAATAAAAATGTCTGGTTACTCTTTCATGTTCTGTGCAACCAGAGGAGACGGCAAGTGCTGTGTTCTGTTGGGGTTTTTACATCCATGCAGCTTTTGTAAAAGAGAGTTAAAAGAGCCAGGAGTTTTAACACTTTTTGATTCTCAGGTGAAAAAATCTCTGTAGAGTTTCAAAGACAGTAGATAAAATTGATGATTATCTGAATTTTATTGGTTTTTTTTTTTTTTAAGTGTTTTTATTTTGTAGAATTAAAGAGCTGGGGAGAATTGGGTACTTTCAGGAATATAATTAACTATCGCGAGTGTTTACGCGTGTACATTTAATCCATATAGACACTCAGTTGCCCCCAGGGGAGAAACACTTACTGTAGCATTGCATTACTTTTTACATAAATCTAAAAAGTGCCGTTGAAATAACGAGACTAAAATAATCCACTCTGCGCCTCTTTCTTGAGACGGCGTTTGTGCCTTTCACAGTGTTACGGGGTTTGATGTGGTTCAGGAGTAATCTTGTATCAATGAGATAGCATTATAATAGAAAGTCCTTTAGTGGTTTAGTGTAAATATTGGGCTGGTAGGGGAGCTGCTTGCTGGAGCCGCTGTGCCTGCAAGAGATTACAAAAAGGGAGAGAAAGGAAAGGGTCGGAGGCGCTTTTTTTTTTTATCCTTGAAATTGGCTGGCGGTGCTGGATCCATAGCCAAAGCTAGTTGGGATCTGCTGTGAGAAAACAGGCAGCACAATAGTTCCCTATTCCTGCCTTCATGCGGAGTCTGAAGCCAAATCCTGCTCTTAAATACTTATGTGTAACTCAGCGTGCCTTCACCAGGCACTGCCATGCCTGCCCGCTGGAAGTAAGTGATGTGTTGTGTCCTGGGGGTCTTGAAAAAAAAATGTACATGCTTGCAGATGTCACCTGCGTGGGGAAATAGTTGCAATTTGGAAATTTGGATTTATTTTTTTTTTTAAATGTTGGTTTTTAACACGTATTAGCATCATGTCATAGGAAGTGTGTTAGCATGGGCTACCAGAATGTGATAACTTAGGGGTTTTTTTATGAGACCATCTGGAATAAAAGAGGGTGAATTAAAGATGCTCTCTAGGGTTATGGAATCTTAAAGATATTAAAAGGTCTGATTTCCATAATGTCTGCCTCTCCTTTTGCCCAACTGTTGATATAATCTGCTTTAAAATCGATTTGCTGTCATCGTGTAATCAAAGCCTTAATTGCATCATCATTGACTTCAGCATTTTTTGCTGATAAATTTGTGTGACTGATGGTGAAAATGTTGTGAAAAAAGAAACAACAAGTGTTTGAAATAATTTTGCTGGATGCGCTGTCTCTTGCATATGGACACTGAATTTCACAGGTAGTCCAAGAGTCCTTGAATTTCAGTGAGAGATGGGAAAAACATTTCCTTGTGTTCAAAGCCTTGAGGTTTGATACCACAAACTGTTTAACTTGTTGAAGTCAAAGTAGGAATAAAAGATCAGTATTTAGCATGGCCTTAACAAAACTGTCTTTTAAAATAGAATAGTAATTTTCAAAAGGGATGGTGTGGGTAAAGCTGCAGATTCGCTGTGAGGTTGTTCCCCAAAGCACTGAATTAATCCCCCATAAGCTCTGTCCAGGCAAAGACCAACCTGAGTTTAAATATTTTTATGAAACAAAAAATCGTGAGCTGTGTGTCTCTCTGGCTTCCGACGGATGCCATCTGAAATGGCTGATATCCTGTCCTGAAAATCACAGATGGAAACTTCATCTCAGCACAGTGCTACGGCAAGAATGAAATGAAAGTAGCAGAGTCTCATTTACATTTCAGAAATAGTTCTCGGTAGTTTCCTGTTCAATCCACCAGATTTTCTCGTGTACCTGATGCTGGTTGTTCCCCACACGGAGAGGGCAGAGCTTTAGCTGGGACCCTTGCAGGATTGTGAGTGTGTAGGTGATGCTCTTGCCTTACCCAGGGATGCATTTGCTGCGGCGAGTCCCGCTGCAGCGATAACTGAAGCAGCAGTGACTGTTTGATGCTGTTCCCACCAAGGTTAACTCCTTCCTTTTGGCTTTTGCTGTTCTCTTTAGTCAGAGCAAATGCAGCGAGGGGGTTTTCTCAACTGATTTTTTGCCGATTTATTTAAATTCCATTTTTGTTTTATTAACCCGTGTTCGGAAACGCCCTGGACTCGGAGAGTCTGTGATATAAAATGGCAACACTTGCCTGTTTCTGTGAGGGGGAAGTCAAAGTAAACACGTACTTTGAGAGGAGAACATACACCAGGTGCTAATAAGACTGTATTGACTGTAAATGGCTTTTATGGGAGTCTTTGAAAGAGAAGAAAGTGCAAATTACTGGGGAGGATGGAGAATGCCACAGATCAGGAGAAAAATGTGATACTTGGCAGTTTCTGTGTATTAGTGCAGCCCCTTCTCCAGCATATAATACCATGTAAGTATTGAACAAAACTGAGATATGCCACTTCTGAACAACACCTGTGACTTCCTTGAACATAGACAGGGCCAGAAATTAAACTGCTGGGAGAGTGGCGAGTTTTCTGAGAGCACCCACTGACCTCACCAAGTCTCTTCACTGCCCAAGCCAACCCGAACGGGTGCAGAATGGACAGGAATGACAGCACAGCTCATTGCCATATAAAGAATTGTTCTTTTTTAATGTATGGGTGCATGTGTGTGTGTGTATTTTTAACAGAGCTGCAGTGTGGCTGTGCAGGAGCTGTCACTGGCGAGGGGAAGCCAGGGCAGGCACACAGCATTTTGCTGAGCATGGAGGGTCCTGCCCAGGTGCCGTGGGGGAGGATGAGTCCCACAGTGCCTCAGCATCCTCCTCCTGTGGTGCCATGTAGGGTTCTGTGGCCTCAGGGTGTCAGGGGAGGTGGGTACCCTGAGAAGCAGTGGGTGCTCCTGGTTTCTCACACTGCTTTGGAGTCACTGGAGTTGTCAAGGCAATTCAAGTTGTTTGAGGATATTGGGAGCGCTCCTTGTGGGGACCTCACACTTGTGAGTGTTGGAGTGATGCTCAGAAGGAGGAGTTGGTGCCTCCAGCCTGCCCTGCCAGCAGCAGCTCCCAGTGCCACCCAGCAGGGGTTGTGTTGTTAGTTCTGGTGGTGGGGACTGGTGTGTGCCTCTGGTTGGCCACTCCGCTCTCTGGTTGTATCTGCTTCTCTCTTCTCTGTCAATTCTCACTTCTTAAAGACAGAGTAAAAAATTCTAAAGGAATCAAAGAAGAATTTTTAAAGAAATTATATACATTAAAAACAGGTGTGTGTGAAAACAACCTTCAAGATGGTGTAGTCTGGCGCATGAGATTTGGGAAACAGCAAAGTTAAGGTGGCACAGGCCCTAACCAAGCCTCTGGGCTGTTAGATCTGTGAAACTCTTGACATGTTCATGTAGTTTTGGGTGTTTATTATTTTTTTTTTTCTTGAAGAGCTTTGTTTGGTCTAAACTTGACACATAGTTCCCTGTTCCTCATTTCTGCATGCCCACCAAAAGACACCTGGGGCCATTTTACAGAAGTGATCTGGGCATGGCAACCACACATGAAGCCAGTTGGGGTTGTCTGATGTTAGAATCCATAAAGACTGTGAGTCAGGGTGGGCTCAGATTGGTGCCTCAAGTTTTTGGGTAACTCAAACTACCAGCCACCAAGAGCATCCCTTTTGCTTTGTCTTGGTTTCTCAGCCTTGAGGTGGTTGTGATGCCATCAAACATCTTTGCAAGTGAAGGTGAGAAGGTCTTTCTTAACCGCCTGGTTCTCTAGTGAGAGAACTAGAGGCATGGTCAAGAGGAGTTTGGTAATTCTGTATTCATTTTGGATTTGAATGGCGTGTGCCGAATAAGTAGTGCGTGCCACGGGAGTAGAGGTTTGATAAAGAGAAAAACAATGTTTAATAACTGTGCATTAGATGGGAGTCCCACAGGGAAAAAAAAAAAAAGATTGTGTAAGTGAAGACTTGATTGTAATACTCATTCTAAAGGTGTAAATCAGGATTGCATGTTGATGTTGCCAACTTTGTTGCTTAGTTTTTGCAACCTTAACGTTATTTTAATATAGCTTTGGAGGCAATTCTATAAAGGATGTACAGCAATATGTTAACATGCTGTGCCATCCTACATTTAGGGCTTGTAATAAGCCTTTTCTATTTTTTTGGTATTGTCTTTGCCAAAAAAAAATAGTGACTGTTGAGCAGTGAAGTATGTGTTCATATTGCTGCGTTTTTATTTGATTCTGGGTCCTGCATCTTATCCCGAGATCTCAGGGCTGTTACTCTGTTCTCTGTGTTTGGGAGAAGGAGTCAGGGCAGTCCATGTGCTGCACTGAGATCCCTGCTCAGGGCAGGATATCTGGTGCTGGTGGGAAGGGCTGGAGGCAGAAGAGCAGGCACAAAAGAAGTTATAACCACTGAAATCAGACTCTTGCAGCTGAAATAGCTAAAATATTTATATTTGCTGGGGGTGGGGAAGACATACCAGGATTAGTTATTTTTTGCCTAGATGTTATAGGTCTGTTTTTTGAGGGGGAGCCTTGTGAAACTTAATTTTTTGTTGCCTAAGGGAAACAGCAATTCGTATGCTGTGAGAGAAGTTTCCGATGATGGGGATTTTTCAGTAATTGGAATGATTATATGCATGGACTAGGATTTTTTTTTCCCCCCTGTTTATCTTTTCCCCCTCTTACAGCCATAGCTACACCTGTCTCATCCTGACTGAAATGAAGATGGAAAGAAGTGTAGAATTCATTCCTCCTATTTCGATGTCCAAATATAGTGGTTCAAGTGGACCCACAGATGACAAAATTGATCGTATTAGCAGTTTGTGTGCCTGGCTTTCAGGATGATGGGAGATTGGTGTTCTTATTACTGACATTCTCACCGGTGCTCTGCACATCTCAGAACAACGTGTTTCAACTCTCTCTGCCTAAATTTCACCATATATAAAATTAGATAACCTTTACTGACTTTACAGGTTTTGCAACTATTATGTATGCATTTAGGTATTCCCAGAGTACCAGCACATGGCTCTGCTCTCTTCCTTCCCCCTGTTCCAGCCCTGCCAGCTGGAAATGAGCTGTTCCTTAGGATTGGGCAATCCTGATCTTGGTTTTCTTACTGAATTGATGAGAGATCCTGGCTGAACAAGGAGGAGCCCTCACTGTCACTGTCTGGGGAGGTTGTTTCCAAGGGAGGTTCAGAGGAATGTTTGTTTTGGGAGAAGTTCCCTGACCCCTTGGGATGGGGCAGTTTCCCAGGGCAGGAGTTGGTGCTTCCCTCCCACCCAGGAACGTGCCCACGCTCCTGCTCTCGCAGCCCCAGGGCCTCCTCTGGGTTTCTTATGCTCCTCTGCTTGTGAGGCTGAATTTAATTACGAGGGATAAGGTCCTCCAGAGCAGACCTTTAAAAGTCCTATATAAAGATGCTGCTCTTAAGTAATTCAATATTTCAACTGCTCTGTGCTGGATTGATTGATTGATTAATGGAGGAGTTCATTTAATTAATCTGGGGCTTCACTAAGTCACATGTGTTACAGTAAATACTGCGATGGTGGTGATAGAGGAGGCGGGTGGGAGCTGCAGCTCCTGGTTTGCCTCTGGTGCCTTTGGATTCAGGGCAGAGCCACAGGTGCAGAGTCACCCGGGGCGCCTGCGCCGTCTCCTTGGGTTGCTATCTATAGGCTGCTAAATATGTTTTGGGTGGCAGGCAGACGTGATGCTTTGTCACTTCCTACAGGCGTGCATGTGGAGCGAGACGGTTTTTCCCCTCCTTAGCCCCAGCGCACGCCCAAGTGGTTTTGCCTCCAGTTTTGGCTTCTGTAATGTTGATATGTCATCACGTATTGACAGGCACCGTATCCGCTGTTTCTGAGCAGGGTGCCTCTGCTGATGTTTTGTTAGCACTTTGCTGGCTGAGTTTGGTCCCTGGGGGGATCCAGGTCCCCCCTGTCCTGGCGGTGGTGGAGATGTGCATCCGTGTGCTGCCGTGGTACATGTGCAGCACCCAGGGGACTTGTGACTCAGGCTACACAACACCCCAAAACTGAAAGTTTCAGCCATGTGTGGAGCCTGCCAAGCCTGGTCTGCAGGCTGATGGAGGGTTTATTACTCCTTCCCTCACCCCCATTGCCCTTTAGCAAAGGGAAGTTGTATTTCCTCTGAGGGTTTTCCGTGTTGGCCCTGAGTATGTGAGGCATGTGGGGACAGGGCTGCTGTGGGGAGCCGTGCAGGAACTCCTGCAGGGCTTTGGTGCTCCATCACCCACTCCAAGCTTTAGTGTAGTACAGGAAGATGCCATTGATGGTTTCAAATGGGAAGGAGATGACTGAAACGGCTGTGATCCTGACACTCTGAGATTTGGTCCAAGTGTTCCCAAACCTGTCATTGTACCGTGACGAGACATGAAGGAGATGTGACTGCCTGGCCACAAACCCTTGTCAGGGCTGGGATGTTGCAGCTGCACTGTGTGGGCTGTGTCCCAGTGCCTGAGCTGGGGGCTGTGCCTCTGTCCTGGAGTGTCACCATCGCTGGCTCCAGGATCGGTCACTGCTGTCACATTTCCAGATTTCCCTGTCCAGGCTTTGTAGAAATAGATGTAGGAACAGATTAACAGGCACACATATGATGCACACACGGACATCCACACTGCTCTTGAATGAAGGCAGTGAAAAGCCCAAAAGCCTCACGACTGGATTTGTTTCTACATAATCAACACGTGAGCAGTTGCACAGCAGCTGAGCGGGCTTTTTGTTTTTTTAACTCCTCTATTTTTTTTTGAAAAAGAAATGAAGCCTTGATTCGTGGACGAGCAGTTTAGTGCTGCTGTCATAGGTCGGTGGTTTGTTGTGTGGTTAGCTGGGTTCTCAGACCTGTGTGCTGGAAGGTAATGGTGTTCATTTTGGAGACAGCTTTTTCTCGGCAGGATGTCTAACGATGTGTTGCCTCTGTTTTCTCACTTGCTACTCTTACAGAATTTAGTCACGGTACAATATTTGATGAATAGCCTTTGATAAAAGGCTTTTATTCTTTTCTCTTTTTTTGATTTTGGTCACTGTTGCGATACTGTGAAATACTGACGGAAAGCCAAGTGAAAATGATCACCAAACACCAATGTGATGGGCCAGAAGTTAACCTGAAGGAGTGTTGGTGGAATTGCGTGTGTGCTGAGAGGATGCTGCTGCTGGACGTGGGGGATTGTGCTGTACCCATGGCTGTTGTTGTTTTCCATTGCACAGGAGGCAGTCTCTTGACACTCTTTACCTGCAGCCCCCAGCGAGTGTGGGGTGGAAATTCTGCCCAATTTTGATGCTCTATCTCTCCCTCCAGCCTGACTGTACAGGAGCTGGTGCTGCACGAGTTTTTAAGCCATTGGATCTGAAGTGGCTGCATTGTTCATCTGATTAAATAGTATTTAATTAGCTTTGTTTCGTCCTTTTGCTTCACTGTGAAGATTGGGGAGGGGGGGGAAAGGAATGGATAAAAATTGTCTAAATGAAGCTTTGTCATAAAAACTCAGTGAGATGCCTTTTATTCCCCAGTCCCTTTATCTTCCCTCACAAGCTTTTCCCCGAATGAGTAGTGCATGTTGAGGTTTATCTTTGCTTTTATGTGCAGTAGCCACATGCTTAACATCGAGCGCGTTTGAGTTGCATTTCACAGGGCTTTGGCAATCCCTTTATAAAGGGACTGATCTGCTACCAGCACCCTCTTTAGATCTGGCAGGCAGGATGTTCCTGCACACAGTGAAGAGCTCGCAGTCTCTCTTGCCAGAGCAGTAAGTGAATGATTTCAAGCCTGGTGGGCAATACTTGTGTCCGTGCGTAGCACAGACAGACCACAGTAGTAGGCAGCTGCATGTAATTTTGAACTCCACTCATTGAACTGTAATAAAACAATATAAGCACTGCTTGGGGGAAAGATTGGATGCAGTTATCCTTACACAGGGCTCGGGCATATGAAAGCAGCGCTGGCTGACAAGAGGATTTTGAGATTTGATTTTGATTGAATTGCAGAATTGAACAGGCCAGGAATGTCAGTGGAAGGCTAAATGCCTGTAGTGCCATAAAGTTTTATTCATGTGAGGCTTTCCAATATAAAGTAGATGGATTATTGGAGAAGGTGTCAAGGGACATGAAATAGAAGTGCCCAAAACATAAAATGTGGGTATAAGGATGAAATTACTTCTTGCTTAGTACATAATTAGCTCACAAAAATGTTTTGGGGTAGTTGTTTGTTTATAGTTCAACCTTTTTTAAAGCTAACTCATTACACAAAATAAAATAATAGCCCTTGTTTTTTGTTTCATCTCTCTCTGGCTGGAATTCATGTTGTTTTAAGAACACATTTAAAAAATTAATTCTGCCTTAATTTAATATTTTATTAGAAAATAAGGTGTCTCATTAAAAAAAAAAAAAAAAAAAAAAAAAAAAAAAAAAAAAAAAAAAAAAAAAAAAGTGGGGGAGGAGAAGTCCACAGGATAGAAAGGAAAAGGAAAAAAAAAAAAAGACAAGTCCACAGGATATGAACACTGTGCAGACACTGAAAACTATTATGCTGAAAAACAAGAGCGGGATGTGTATTCACATACCACAACACACTGACTTATTTCATAGCTCAGTAATGCATATGTAATTAGAGTCACATTTGCATAGGACAGCTGATAGCCAAATTGGTGTGGCAGCAGAGCCAGCTTCACCCCTTTGCAGTGACCCCTGAGCAGTAAATGAAGTGGCACGGGGGCTGGGTGGGGGTGAGCACAGGGGGTGCATTTCTGTGCCCAAATTCTGCCTCTGTTTACAGCCCTGGGTCTCAGTTAACGTTTTCCCTAAACAAACTCTAAATCACATGCATTATGACCACAGGAAAATAATCATAGCTTTATGCTACATCCAGTCACTTAGAATTGTAACATAAACAGTAAAACTGCCTTCTTATTACATGGGCTTTTTTTCTGTGCTAAATTGCATTTTTTTTGGAAAAGGGCTTGTTGTGTTAATCTTGCCTTAACCAAGAACACGAGTACCTTTCTATGTGTGTTTTTTATAGGGAGGTGGTGTGTGGAACATACAGGATTGTCAAAATGGGATCTCAAGTTGCCATAAAATCAAAACTTATGAAATTGCATTTAAAGGTGTATTTAAAGAACAGCATGCATTTATACTTTCAGAACTAGCTGCCTGTAAGCTGTGTGTTCTTCCATTCCAGTCCCTCCTGATTGAGATAGCATGTATGTTTAGGTTGTATTTATATCTCGTTGTTTTTATTTAAAGTCCAAAAGAAACCCCCAAATAGTTGTTACCATGCAAACTGTAATTATTATTTTTAAAATCTTCTATTGTGAGCTTGGATTTGTAAATTCTTTGGGAAAGAAATGCCACATTCAGTGCTGGTGGTAACTCTCCAGGGATTTGTTAAACTTTTATTTACCACGTTATATATATCGTTCATTCATGGCATTTTGGGTTATTTTGTATTATTATTTAGGTTTACTGAAAATAAATGTGATGAGGATTTACCTAAATGAATAGCAGTTTATTTCTGATGCATTTCTTTGAAGGAAAAGGATAAAAAAAGCTCCCTTCTCCCCCCTACCCCCCAACTCATACTGCCTATAGTCCTTGAATTATGTGTGCTAGAGATGCTGTACTCAATAGAGAGACTTTTCTTTTCTTCCTCCCCCTCGCTTCCCCCCTCTAGCTGCCTTTTTTCCCCCTTTTTTTTCCTTAAATAGGGTTTTACAGCAGACTGTAATGCAGGGAGATGGTTTCAGGGGGGCTGTGGGTGGGTATCCTGGCTGTGAGGATGGAGCTGAGCATGGGGCTGGGGGTGTTACATCAACTCGTGCAGCAAAAACAAAATATTTACAGTCACCAGGTAGCAGAGAACCAAGAACTTTGAAGCCAAGATAATACACCAGCATTTTTATTTTTTTTAATACCTCCTGAATTTGAATATCTCAAATTAAAGGAAAATGAGCTTTGTTTTTTTGTTTTCTCTTTTGGTAGGGTTTATTTTGGGTTTTGTTTTTTTGTTTTTTTTTTTCATTTTATTGACCATACTAGTTGTATGACCTGCTTAATATTTAGACTTTTAAAAGTTATTTAGAAGTGCAGGTTAAATAACCAGACAAAATTATTTAGCTTTAGACAGTTTTAAAATGCTACTTTTATTTAAATTCTGTGATGTTTAATTTTTGAAGTATTTTAAAATACTTTTTTAGATGGCAATACTGAAATTTGAAAAAATTTATTGTGGATAAATGATTAAATACAAAATAAAAATCAACTTTCTTGATTACATTTTAGAAAGCCCAAAGACCCAGCTGAAGTTGGCTCTTTCAGTCATGTTAGAGTATGTGAATATTGATAAGCTTAGATGACCTTCTGTAGATGAAGTTTGGTTTCAGTGTTCATTGAGATAGGGCTGAATGATTAATTTCAGTAATTCCTTTGATGATTCAGTAAAAACTGAGAAAAGGGGACCTTGTTCTCATTTTCCAATCTAGGAATAAAATAAAGGTGTGGAAGACTGAGATCTAATACTGCTGTGATCATAATATATTCCATTTTCTAACAACAGATCATGTTCAGTAAATGTTTTACATGCATAAATGAATAAACTCATTATGTATCCAGCATATTTAAACAACCTTCACTTAATAAATAAAAATGTTATTTTCATTTTCTTTCAGTTTTATTTTTCAACCAAATGAAGACCGATATGAATCCTAAAATTGCCAACTAATAAAAACTGTCATAATATCTAACATAGTCATAGCCAAAAACTTAGGGATGCAAATGAATGCGAAAATAACCTGTTATCTTCTTCAGCAGACAGAAAAATTAAGGTAATGAAAAGGCCATATTTTATTAAGTTGCTAACCAATTAGAATTGATGCTTCTTTAGGAAAATAAATATAAAAGTCGAAATGCAAAACAAGATTGAAATCAATGATTTAAACCATGTTTCCTGCTTTTTGATATAAACCATGATTAGAATCAGTGATTCAAATCACTTTGATTTAAATCAGGCTCATGCTTGGGGTGGATTAGTTTGTGGTTACCAACGAGAACCCTCTGAAGATAAGGGCAGGGAGTCCAAAGTGGAGGGTGAGCTGCCTGTGACAGGGGGGTTGGATGGGATGGTCTTCAAGGTCCTTTCCAACCAAGCTGTTCCACGTTTCAAATGCCTCCTCGTTCACTTGGCCTCAAATGCTAAAATTCCCCGTGCAGGATTGTCCTGATCATCCCCGCAGCCCCAGCTCCTTTCCGAGTGGATCCATCCGAGTCCGGGGGCTCGTGGCAGGTGAGGTGGGGCTGATCCCATCACTTCTGGAAGCACTTGTGTGCTCTCCTCCCTGCATCCCCACTGCCTCCTGCCCTCCCTGCTTGCTGCTGCAGGGATCTGCTGCTCTCCCTGCTTGGCTTTTCCCGGGTCCCTTGCACGGGACATGGCACAGGCACCGATTTGCATGAGCTCACAGAAAGTGTTTTTGGCTAATCAGCTCTCCCAGGTAAAGAGCAAGTATTAAGGCTTCTTTTATCCTTTCCTCAAAACCCATGTTCCCTTCCAGGAGGAGCAGGGCTGTGTCCCTTGCAGTGAACTCTTTCTTCCATGGGAGCTGTGGCCGTGCTCTGGTTCAGACCATGGCCAAACTCTCCACAAGTCCTTTCAGGTTCTTTGCTCAGCATCCTGCAGGAGAGGTAGGAAAAGAGAGAGCTAGCCTACAGGAGACCCTAAGGAAGAGCAAAATAAGCATTTTTTTGGCCAGAACATTTCGTCAGATGGGCAGCAATGGGGATTGGTAGAGCCCTGCTTCAGTGGCTGGTGGAGGAGAGCTCCTGTTGTAACAGCATAGATCACATCTTCCTTTGACAGGGTCTCAGTGTTAAAGAAACCCAACATAAACCTCGATATGCTCTGGGTCAGAGATGTCAAGTAGAGCAGATTGCATTCAAGTTGCACATAAATTATTTAAAATGCCTATAAAGATGGGTCAAGGGTCCTTGCTTTGGTAGAAGTCAGTTTAAGCTTGTGTGCTGTAATTGTTTCCATATGATGGCCTTTTAGAACACACAGAGTAGAAATCCTTTGCAAGGTGCACAAGTTGAGAGAAGCACGTGGATTTTATTGTAATAATATTTCTAGTTGGAAGGTCTCAAAATAATTAGCTTGATTTAGCTCTCTCATTTCTGCCCATGTTCCAGACTACGTCCAAGCCCTTTATGGAGCATAAATAGTTCCTTCATGTGGTGTTGGCAGCTGAATACTCAATACTGTGAGAATAATGCAGACAGAGACCTTCCACCAGCGCTGGATGAAGTCAGCTCTCCTGAAGGAGGCAGATGTTTTGGCAGAGGAAGGTGCCATGTGTTTCTTGAGTCAGCCATCGTAAATTTGTGAGCAGTTGGTTCTTAAATAGAAAGGTTGGGGCTTTTTCCTCTTATATTTAAGGATAACTAGTAGTGGACTGATCCTATTAGTTAATGGTATTTAGGCCACATGACTTAAGCTGCACAATTACGAGTGAAGTTAACTCCAGTTGTGTGTATTTTAACACAGTCAAGTTTCCTCAGCAGGTTTTCCTAGGTTTAATCCATGCTAATTTATTCTTACATTCTGACTCTAGTGACTATCTCGAGGCAAATCAGATGAATGGGGTCAGATTTTTAGCTGGCATAAACTGACACAGTTCCTTAATTCTTCTGCACTTGCTTTAGCTGTGCTGATTTATGCCAGCCAGGAGTCAAGGCCACTTAGATCAACTGGGTATTGTCTGATGACTAAGTTTGAAAAAACCCAAATACTTTGTACTTTTTGTGCGCTGCAACAGGAAAACATCCAGGAAAATAGTTAAAAATGGATGGGAGGGCTGGTTGTGTGTAGAGCAGGAGCTACATGGACAGTAGGATGCAGAGATATAGGACTGAGTCCCAGGGAAATGTGATTTATAGAGATGATTTAGTGCTGGAAATCTTGCACTGCTGGAAATACTGGTGCATCCATAAAGGTAGCAGCCAGTATTTAAGATTCGCTTTGAAAAGTTTAATATTTCTTCACAGTAGGAAGGAATGATGCTTGAGGTTTTCCTCTGTGTGTGAATAGACACGTGAAATACATACACAAAACACAAATTGCAGACACATGGAGAAGGCCATAAGAGATAGTGTGAGCAATTTCACCTCATCAGGGAGTGAACCCTCATGATCTGTGTTTTGGGATCTGGCCCCTGGAGAGGAAGATGCCTGGTTGCTTTATGCTTTGGAGTACCCACGAAAAGAAGCTGGTGCTTGTGTGTGTCTGAAAAACCATCCTCCAGTGGTGCCTGGTTGGGCTTCTGGCTTGGATGATCCCTGTCGAATCATTATGTGTTGACTCTTCCCTTGCAAATCGCTTTGTGTTGTTTGTTCTTAGCAGGGAGTTACTGCTACATATTGGGATGGGCTTATGGTGACACCCTTGAATTTTTGTTGGTTTTCAACTGGGCTGCTTTTTGGTTGGTTGGTGGAGTTTGAACTGAGGCTGGGCAGTGTCGTGGGGAACGTTCTGCATTTTCAGCTCCAGTGAGAGGTGTAGCACATCAGCCTTATCAGAGCAATTCACTTCATTGTGGTTGCTCTGGGGGGAGGCTACTGGCTAATTCATGTGCACGGAGAGGATGGAGTGGGTGCCTGTGGGTAGTCAGTGATTTTGGCATTTACTATTTGCTTTTGAAGTACACTGAGCCCACCGGTCCCCAAATTTGGTACTAATACACCTAAAAAAAAAT
Source organism: Sialia sialis (assembly GCA_009812075.1). Lineage (NCBI taxonomy): Eukaryota > Metazoa > Chordata > Aves > Passeriformes > Turdidae > Sialia > Sialia sialis. The sequence continues at coordinate 16,774,213 of VRYO01000638.1, read as the reverse complement.
AACCACACTAAAGCCAGAGATCATTTGAAGAAGAGTAGGGTGGCAAACCACACCAAGAAATCTTTGCAAAAGGCGGTGCAGAAGTTTTAGTGCTGCTCTTTATTATTCAAGATTTTATCTTGGGGAGTTATCTTTAGAAAAATAAACGTTCCCTTGGAATCAGGTATACTAATCCTGTGATACTGACTGTGGAATGCTTATTTTTTTGGAGAGACAGTAGGGAGGAAGGTGAGGTTCATTTGAGCAGCTTGAGACCCCCACAGCCTGTGTTGGTCTGATGTCAGTTCATTGCTGAAATAAGCTGAAAACTCCACAGCAGAGGAAAGCCCTATCTGGAATAAGATTTCTTTAAAAAATAAATAAAAAAATAATTTAAAAAAAAAAAAATCAAACTTCCCCTTTGTGATTTATGATCCCTTTAACAATGCCACTTTCTCAAAGCCATGCATCATACACAAACAATGGGCCACATAGAAAAGCATGCTCCCCGGAGTATTACCAAGCATGTAATTTTGTCTTTAAATTCTTCAGACTGAATTGTAAGAACATGACTTCATAGGAACCTTTGAGACATTATGGCTTTTAATAATGCTTTGCTGCTACATGCAATACTTCAGTTTTACTTTTATTAATTAAATTGCTCGTTGGGTGCGTGTGCAGCGGGGAGGGGATCCCGTCCATCCCGGCACACCCAGGAGAGGGATGTGGCTGCCAGAAGGGCTTTGCTCCCCTCCTCAAGGTGAGGGGGCTGCCTCCTGCTTTGGTCTGGTGGAGGTTCAGGTGGGTTTTCTTCCAGTTTTCATCTTCTGGACAAGCACATCTGTGCGTCTCCCCATCCCTCCAGCCTTGGTGCCCGTTGCTGTGCCCACGAGGGGGTGCGCACGAGAGGCAGCTCCTCTTCTTCTTCTTCCTCATCCTGAGCTCGTACAAAACCCCGTGGGGTGTGCAGCTGTCCCATCCCTCACCCAGCTCACGAGCATGGAGTGAGGTAGCTCCTGCCTTGGCTCTCCTGCCTTGGCTCTCCTGCCTGGCACTGCGATCCCCTCACGTTTGCGATCTTCCCAAATTTTTATATCTATAGATATGTTTTGTAAGTTTTCAAGAAAATTGAGGTCAAACTTATTTCCTCCCGTAATCCCTTTGCACCCCCCTGTCAGCTTTATTTTTTTTTTTTCAGCAGTCACATCTTGCATTATGTAAAACATAGGTGAAGAAACATGTTCGGTAAATCTGCGTTGCCTCTCTGTCTGCAGCAGCTGGGTTTGGATCTGGCTGCTTATCTAATAAAGGGTGGAAGCTGCACTTTTTACAGCTTTTTGTAGCACGGTTTGTGGGCTTGCCCATAATAATACAATTATGAAGGTTAACAGGAAAAAACTGGGTCCAGGAGTGATTCCAGGCAGCTGGCAATGCCGACGAATTGGAAGCGCACCACCAATGAAAACTGCAGTGAAAAGCAAATTAAACCTCATATCTGCCATCTCACTCGCTTTTCTCTGCTTTCCTGTTTGGACTTGAAAGGTGATTGGAGCCAAGGCAGTGACAGTTGACGGAAGTGCTGCAAGGAGAGAGTATTTATTTACAGTGAATCGTGGTGATGCTTGTTCAGGATGCGGTTTCACGCAGGATGTTCTGTCCCCACCCCCGGTTTGATCATTTCTCCAAAAAAAAAAAAAAAAAAAAAAAAAGGAAGGGGGGAGTTAAAAAAAAAAAAAAAAAAGGCTTCTTGATTGTTTGAGGCCACAGCTAATGCTTGGAGAAACAGCATGCAGCATGCCTGTACTTGGAGTGTGCAGTAATCTGCCGTCGGAGGAAGTTCCTGTATTAGGCACAGAAGCTGCTTGGGACTAACTCCTGCCCTGATGTGTTCAGAACCCAGTGTTGGCCCTACACATTTATTCTGGGAATGGGCCAGGTGGGTCCCTGTGCTGCCAGTGATGGCTAGTGCTGGCCACCCACCTGGATGTCAGCAGCACTGCCAGCTGATGTGGCTGTTAATTTATTTTTTTGGAGATGGAGGAAATAGCAGAAGTCATCCCCCTCTGTACATTTTAGTACATCAGATTAATGTCGATGGAGAATTCAGTGTGAAGAAGATTTGGCATAGTTTAGCATTTGGATGAGGGGTTCCCCTCATTCTTTTTCTGCTTTAATCATGGACTCACTGAAAGGTTTGGGTTGGAAGGGACCTTAAAGACCATCTAGTTCTATTCCCCCACAGGGCCACCCTCCGCTAGATCAGGTTTCTCAAATCCCCATCCAGCTTGGTCTTGGACACTTCCAGAGACGACCATCCACACTTCTCTGGGCAACCTGTTCCAGACCCTCAGAGCAGATCAAAACTTGAACCCTGCAGCAGATGAAATAACAGAATGTCCCCATTTTGGGAGGTGAATTCCTCATCAGTAAATAACAAGCTTTGTGCTGGCCCAAGGACCCCCAAGGCAGGGTTTATCTGAAGTCCTCCTGTCATCCCAGCACAGGAAAAGGGGTCTGGCTCGCTGGGATCAGGCTGTTCCCTGGGGATGTTTGGGTGCCCATCCCAAAACCCCCGGACAGTTTTACGTCTCTCACACCTCTTGCTCCCGTATCAGCCCCATCACTGATGGGTTTTGTGCGGCTCCTGACAGGCAGGCAGAGATAGCAACTTCTGTTAGTCCCAGACGGGGCTGGTGATTAGATAGGGAGAGTTTCTCTATCTCGTTTCTTTCCGAGATAGAGCACAGGGCTTAGGGACATGCTCTAGCATATATGGTTTCCTTCACAGGCACTGAGCGGGGAAGCTATTGGAAACTTGAGGGATGACAGGGAGGGGTGAATATGGTTTTTTTTATTTATTTACTTTGACATTTTCTTTTAAACTATTTCCAAGAAGCACATTTTTACCAGTTTTTCTGTCTGGAAGAAGGAATCTGATAGAGTTTTTTTTTTCCGCTCACAGCTTTTAATTACACCATTGCCATCGTCGGGCTCTTTCTACAACTCCCACATTGTTCAGCAGACACAGTGAAATGTTTTTTAGGAACCTATAAAAGCCAGTAATTTGCATCCAGAGGCCATGGTTGTAGTCGGCATTCAGGCAAGGAAGCAACTGCCTGGATAACTTTATGGGCAGGACATGTGCTGCATTGTGGAGCGTGCTGGAGACGAGCAGGGCTGCTGCCTGCCCTGCTCCTGCATGGATTGCTCTGCCAGCACCATTTAATTAAGTAATGAAGTCGTTAGGGCTCCTAGCTGGGAATCCAGCTCCCCAAAGGTCCATTGTGCCAGGGAGCTGAGCCGGAGCCAGCCTGCCTCCTTCCCCAGCTCTGTGCCGGCTTTTCTCATCCTCTCCCCGGCTTTTGTGCCTGGGGTTTGATCTGTGATTCCTGTTGGGGTTGGGCTCCCCTTGGGTCTCTTGTGGAGTGGAGTGGGGCTGCTCTTGGTGCAGGATGCTGCCTGGCATCCTGTGAAATGGTTCTGCTGCGGGTGATGGCTGACTTGACACGGGGCATCAAGGACTCCCACACATCCACAGCTTTGGGAAACCATCGGCTTCGGAGGCTAACGAGGGCCTCGTGCTGCAGAAATATGTTAAGGTTTAGGATGAGATTTGCAAAATTGCCAAAGAGATTTTTTTAATTTTATTTTTAAGAGCAGTTTGAATGTGGGCAATCAAAACATCTTAAGTAGCTCTGAAAATGTCACTGCTTATAGCTGGTCTAGTTGAACAAAAAAGGCTAAGATGCTACAGAAGGAAGAAAACATCATTTCTTTTAAAGGTGATGGGATGGCTGTGGTTTGGTATTGTGTAAAAATTGTAAGTAATTTCTTAGCAAGAAAGGCTGTCTATTCTCAGCAGGCTGTGAAGCTATGAGATACTGGGCCTTGGAGCTTTCAGTAGCCAGGGAAGAGCTGTTTAAAAAGTAGCTCAAAAAAATCAAGAATATTCACTTCCAAAAATAAAAAAATAATAAAAAGATAGCAACAAGACATTTTAATTTAATTGAGTCTGATTTTTTGGGAGGAGTTGAGGCTACTAGTAGTAACTAGCCTGAGTTAAACTTGGACTTCTTGTCCAAACAGAACTTGCATGCATTTTTATTTTACTGTGACACGTGTGTACCTTTCAGACTGCCAGTCCTCCCAGTCAGGAACACAACATAGTTTTTTCATTATTGCTTTGTACACTTGTGCTTCCCCACCACCATATATTCTGTCCATTTGAAAGAATAAAGTGCTGCTCTGCTCCTTGAGTGGGAAATAACAGTAAGGATGCTGCATGGTGTGTGGGATGCCTCTGCCCCTTGTGCAGGCCTTCTATTCCCAAGATTTCCCAGTTCCAACTATTTCAGCTTCTTAAGTTATATCAACATCAACAAAGAAATAAAGCCAGGTCCTTACTTTTAGCACAGACACCATGAACAGGCTATTCAGTGTGTGCTCAGCTCCCAGCAGGAACGTTTGTGCCAGACAGAGAACTTTTTGATTCCCTGTTTTCTTCCTCCATCTGAATAGCCTGTGGCTGGGGGCGAGATGTTGGACAAGGGGAGCTGAATATCCAGAGGGCTCACTGATACTCGTGGGGAAGGGAGGATGGTTTGGTGAGGATGGGGGGAAGTGTTTGTCTCTGTGAATTTAGGGGATGCAGTGCTAGGGACATCTCTGCCCCATGGCACCAACAGGGGAAGATGCTGCCGTGCAAGAAGGGAGACAGTGGTCTCAGGAAGTTGTCTGGGAGTCAGCAATGAGCAGGGTTTGTACTTCACCCAGACACATGCTGAAACACGCTCCTTGCAGCAGGGTGAGCCGGCAGTGACTGACACAGCTTCTCCTGCCCTGAGCCTGCAGCCAACTGCTTTTCATGGCCTCCAGTGTTTGCCCAAGTGGGTCCCAGCCAAGACAGGAAACTATTTGACTTGGGGTGCTAGAGAGCTCCTCTCATGGTATTTACAGATAAAAGGGGAGGAGTTGAAAACCGTAGTCCGTGTTCAGCCCAATCTGATAACCTCCAGGGATTTTATTAGTTCAAAGAAGTTTTGGATGGCAAACTTGTGTGCTTAAGTGGAGTTGAAGCCCCAACCCTTGGAGGCATCCAATCCTTACGAAAACCTTAGAATAACAAATGCTGCTTGTAACAATCTTTTTTATTATCTTTTTTTTTTTTTTAAATGTTTTAAACCATTAGGCCATTCTAAAATTTAACACATAGGCAAGAATACGTCCCTGATCTTTAAAATTAATTGTCTCTCCTGAGCATTGATGGCACAGAAACTGATTTTGTTCAACACACTTCAGTCTATGTGGCTAAAAATAAGAGAGGTGAATTATATTCAGTAACTAGATGGACAGAGTGTGTTTTGGTGGAATAAATTAGGAAAGCAACAGTGAAAGGACTATTTTCCACAATGCTTTGCTGGGTTACAAGATACTTCAATGCTGTGTTGGATGGTGCCCCACAACTTCTCTGCATGCCATGGTTGTGTTGTAGGTAGAAATGTCTAAAGGACACAGGTCCTTCACCTTGGAATTACACATCCTGGCATCTGCCTGCTGTTGGTCAGAGTTTCTCCTGGGATCTGCGCAGCAGAGATAATTTATCCATCTCCCACCCTTCCACATCAGATGGAAACTCTTCCTAGCTCTTTGCATTCTCCTTTTCCCTTGGTTTTTATTCCACTACTGGTTGTTAGAGACCTTGGATAAGATGCAGGTTCTGCTGGAGGCAGTGAAGAGGGTCTGGTAGGACCCTGTGTGCATTGCCAGGTTTCCAGCTTTTTCTTTTTTTTCCTGGAGCCTCTGTTCCTTTCTTGCAAGCCTAGAGCTACCTTCTGCTTCAAACAGGCAGATTCACTTGCTGATTAAAAAGCATTGTTAATTTAGAAGGAAGGCCACATTCCTTCTCAACACCATCATTAATTAAAGACTAGGAAATTGCCAATTCACCCAACATTCACATCCTTACCAGACTATGCTCACATAATTTATTGCCCAAATATCTTAATGCCCAAGTACGTGCTGAGGCCCGTACACAAAACTTAAACTCCAATCTCATATATTTTTCCTATGCATAATTAAGATGATTGCCTCTTAAAACCTTGCTTATTTTTGGTAAAACGCCTTTGTTTTTCTGAGGTTGGGTTTTTTAGATTGTGCCCAAACATGGGCACTGACTGTGGCCACAGCTTTATTAAACTGTATAATTTTGCGTGTACGGGTGTGAATCATAACCCCCAGATGAAAATAGCTCCTTCAGAGCTGTGTCTCTGGGAGGAAAAAAAAAAAACCCAACATGATACCAAACACTCCCTTTACGCCTTCTCACAATTCTAAACTGTTGCAGGTTGGACATAATCAGAAAAGAGAGTTTTATGTCGAGTTTTGTGTCGGTGAGGGGAATGTAACTATGCAAAACCCACTTACAACTTAGACGCATCATTCATGAGTTACACCATGGCTCCGAGCTCATGGCAACGACGAGTGTCTGGCAATCCCCACCATCTGGTGAACTCTGATGTGTATTTGAACAGCACGCTGTGTTAGTGTGCCTATATACAAGACATATTCGCACACAACATATAGTGGCAGGGGAAAGAGAGAGAAATTATGTTTCAGCTGTGAATGACTTATATTTACTCAAGCAGCAAAGAAATAGCTGATAGCTCACGAGTGATCAAAGCTCGTGGTGAGTTATAGAGGTCTTTCCTCACCAGTGAGGAAGATATAGCACATTTCAGCCTGCTGTATATCCTTTTGGTTCAACACACACATTTTAATGATTATTTTTATTTTGGTTTAGAGGCCTTTCTACTTTGCACAGCAAGCGACTTTTTTATTATTACTATTACTATTACTATTATTATTATTATTCTTTTTTTTTGTTTTTTTTTTGCACTCTCTTCTGCCTCTTCTCTGTCTACTGCTGATGCCAGAGACAGAGCAGATTGGGAAGCCTTTGAACACATTACTGGTTGAACTCGAATGAGATTTTTGTATTGCTTGGTTGCAAGCTCCTGTGATGAGCATAAGGAATTTAGTTTTGATTGACATGATGTTCTCTTAAAGCAAAAGTGATCTATCAGCATTCAGGCGCCCGCAACTTGTTTTTTCTTTCATGACAAAAAATAGTTTTGTTGCAGTCGTGTTACAGCCACGAAGGTTGAATTGCAGTTTCCCTTTGAATCCTCTGATGGAGGAGGTAGAGAGGAGTGAGTCAAAATGGGCCATTTTAGGTCACTCCTAACAAGCCAGGCTTGAGGATCTTCTCGGTTTCTGTTGCTCTGCCTGTTTTGTGTTCAGCCAGCTCTTTCTCTGGTGCACCAGCATGCTCATTCCAGTACAGAGTATTTGTACAGATGACACAACCTTATTATCTTCAGCTTCGGTCGCTTTAAAAGGAGTTTTTACAGTTAACACACCCGTGATCTTATACCACAAAGAGAACTGGTCTGGCAAAAAGATATGATATATCCTGAGACAGAGTCTGAACGTGAGACATCCTCCCTCTCTCCTGCTTGTGCTCATCACTAAATGTGAAACCTCTTCAAAATAAGCTGCTCTCCAAATGAGTTATTATTTGGCCTGTGTCGGTATAGAAGACACGTGAGCATCCTCTGGGAGGAAATATAATCTTATAAATTAACCTTTGAACTTGGGAGAGTTGGATTGTGGTTTTTATTCAGCTGCTGTGTAGGGCACTGGGAGGTTATTTAAACCTGCCTTTTTCAGGTCTGGGAAATGGGTGCAGAGCTCCTTACCCCCACCACTGCCTTGCAAGCATATTCCTTCTGTCTGGAGGCCTTGGGCATCAGTGTATGAAGAGCCATCAGAATTAACGCTGTATTAGGGATGACTTTATTACTATCTGAAAACAGCTGAATCTACACATAGATGAACCTTTGAGGGGGAAAGGATTGATTCAAATAAGGGTTAAAGCAGTTTTAAGAGACTTTGTAAATGCTGAAGGTTTCTAAGAGTCATGCATTGCCGAGGCTTGGTGCTGAGCATCCCTGTAACTTGCCTGTGCTGCCTTTTTTCAACTGACAAACTCTTACAAATGGGTTATTTCTGGGTGTGAGGTTTGTATGGTTTGTAATCCTGTGTCTAAGGGAGAGTCAGGAATCTGCTGTGAAATTGGAAAGGCTCATTATCCCGAGGGTGGGCTTTCCTGATCAGTGGTTGTTGAGGCAGGTCTGTTGGGGAGAGTCTGTCGCTCTGCTTCCCGTGCCCTGCCTGGTGAGGAGGAGAACTTAGGGAATGCCTCAACAACAAGTTTTATGGTTTATCAAGTACAGAAATAGTGCTTTGGAGGAATTTTCCATTTTTCCCCTAGACATGTAGGTATGTGGCATACCACACACCAGGCTTTAAAGCTCAAAATGAACGATAAAATAATTTATTATTTATGTAGTGAGCATGAACATAAACACCTGAAGATGGTAATTTTAAGAAGTACTTCTAAGACCTTCACCTTTACATTTTCCTTCTATTTGGGCAGATTTTGCTAATTCTTAGGAGAAAAGGTTGTATTTTCGTGGACAGTGAATACATCTCTGCTGGGCCTGTCCTTGGTCATCCAATTGTCCTTTGAATCATACGGAACATACTAATTCAATATCCTCCTCTTTTGTTGTCCTGCTCCTGCGTTTCTTTCTTCCCAGGTTCCACTCCTGGCACTGTGCAGCTTCCCATTTCTATTTCAGTGTTTCAGGCACTGCTCAGAAACAGATGGATGGCGAGATTTCAACCCCACCTCCCAACTTCCACATACAGTCCACATCTCGCGCCGCATTCATGAGCGCACACAGGCAACAGGACGCTTGGTATTTGCTTTTCTGATAAGTTCACCCCCAAATCAGAGCATCCCCATTTAGGCCAGGTGCTGTACCACCAGCAATTCCCTCGTGTCCCCAGGAAAATGGCAATATTGATGTGTTGGGAGGGGAGGAGGGTGGGGCGCACGTGCTTTTCGGAAGCGCTGCGTTTCCCATTGCCTGTTTGGATGGCTTTGAGCCGGTTTTGTTTGCAGGTATGCCTGGCACTGTGTGATCGCCTGGGGAGCGATGCGATGCCGATACGAGGAACAAAAAACCTCAGCTCTACATTTGCTTTTCCTCCTTTGCTTTTGCGGCGCCCGGGTTTTGATGTGTTGCTTCTCAGAAGGCTTGACGGCGGTAATAACGGAAACAGCAAAAAATGTCAGCTTGACTACTGTCTGCGTGTCGGCACTAGTCCAGGGAGTTTCAAAGGGATGTTTTATTGATTCTGTAATTGCACAGTAGAATGGACAAACTGAACTGTACCTCAGGGCAAGGAAAGCCCCTGTCTGAACGGCATCTGTGCGCTGCTGTAATTTGGGCAGGGAGTGCTCGCTGGGCGGTTTGAACCAGGGGACTCAAAGCTGGGCTTAACCCTTTCGCTGGAGGCAGTGGGAACCCCAGTTTTGCCTTCTGGTGGCAGCCTGGGTAAAAAGAGCTGCTTTGGGGATCCCTTTTAGCACCAAAGTGACAATCTGGGGCTTCGCTGGGATTTACACCAGCATTGCTTTTAAAAGGAAATTTGGCATGAGATCTTTTCCCTGGCATTGCGCTCTAAGTATTCCCCTGCTCTGGGATCCTGAGCCCGCAGAATTGTGACTTGCAGTGTTGCCTCACTTGCAAAATCCGCTTCTTAACTGAAAAACTGGTCTTAATCTCTGATGAAATGTGTCTGCATTATAGTCCTCCTGCCTGGGAGCTGGTAACTTCCTCTAGCACGAGCTGATTACTTTCCAAAACTGAAGGAGTGGACTGAGCTGTTTTGCTAAAACAATTGCAAATTAAATTTGTAAACTTTTGCTGTTGCCATATTTTTTCACTGGCATGCTGTCTGCGTGCTGTGTCTTTAATTTGGTGAGAACACGAATCAATTAGGCTAACCTACAGCGATGCAGAAACGGAGGGGAAAAAATTAAAATGCACTGTCTTGACTTGATACGTGGGTGCTCAGGGTTTCTGTTCCAATTATTCTCTATTATTTCTGTTAGCCAGCAAGAGCTGGGCATCCTGCAAAGAGCAGTGCTTTGTCCCCAGGGCAGAGCCCACAAAACCCAGGGGGAGAAGAGCAGTGCAGGAGGAAGCAGAATCCAGCCAGCCTCCCTCAGGAGGACTGTAAGTTTGACTGGGTTTCACAGTTCCAGGATTAAAGGAAAAAAAAATAAAAATCTGGGGATGGGAATGTGCTGGGGATGGGAGAGTGGCAGCACACAGCTGGTGCTCCACAGGCTACCAGCAGATGCCAGCGGTTTGTAAAATAAACTGTGATCTTGGGGTTTCCACTGCACTTATTTATGGCCATAATTAGAAATCTTGCTTTTTAAACTCAAAGCTCTACATGCAATTTTCTGGGAGCAACCTGCAGTGCAGTTCTGTCCTGATATTAGTAGATTTTACAGGAAAGTATTGTTTGAAGAAGAGAAGGGTCTGATAAGGCCTCATTGGGACTTTCAGTGCTTAAAGGGTGCTTATAGAAAAGAGGGAGAGCAACTATTTACAGAGGCAAATAGTGATAGGAAAAGGCCAGTGGTTTTAAACTAAGCAAGGAGAGATTTAGATTTGATGTTAGAAAGAAATTGAGCACTGTGTGGGTGCTGATGCCCTGGCACAGGGTGCCCAGGAAAACTGTGGCCCCTGGATCCCTGGAAGTGTCCAAGGCCAGGTTGGACATTGGGACTTGGAGCACCTGGGACAGTGGAAGATGTCCCTGCCTGTGGCAGGGGCTTGAATCTGGATCATCTTTTAAGTCCCTTCCAGCCTAAACTGCCCTGTGATTCTATTAAATGAAAGAAGATGTGCACTAAACTTCATGGTATTTTCAGATATTCACTCTGATGAGCTCCTTTATCTGGAGCCTTGCATGCTGTAATAGAAATAGGGACTTAAGGATGTGGAACACGCTGCCAGTTCAACAGAAAGAAAAGTGAAGCCCATCTTAGTAATTTGTATTGCAGAAATCAGCCTGGGGAGATCCTGCATCTGGGATTTGCTCCGTTCCCTTCTGGTGGTTCAGAGGAGTGTAAATTATATACTAGTGGCAACAGCTGTACTTTGGGGCTTCTGCCAGAGGAAGAGCAGCTTTATTTCTGCACTGGGATGAGAATGCCAGAGATGTGTTGATTAGCAGGGGAGGGGAACACTGCCCAGTGCAGCTGATACAGTGATCTTAGTACATAATTAGTGGCAAGTACACTTTGATCAAGTCCAAAACTCACAGTCCTGCTGAAAGGAGCAGTGAAATCTTGATTTGTCCTAGCTGGTGAAAGGTAGCTTATCTTTATCTAGTTTTATATTAAATTCATGGCCAAGGTATCAAAAGTCTCTAAGACCAATAGTGCTGAGATTAGTCAGGACCCACAGCATGGGATGAGATGTCGGGGAGCACAGGCAGCATCACTGCAAGGCTTGTTCTTCATCAAGATGATGCCTAATTTGGAGACAGGTTTAATAAAAGCTGAATAGAAATTAAAATATCAGACTGAAGTAGTAGTTTAACATTTGGCTGAGTCTTTATCACCTTCCTCCCCCATCTCTGACTTTTGTCAGATTGCTCATAATTTCAGTCTCAGTGATCTGACTCTGTTGTCTTTTTTTGTTATAAGAATGGTGAAGTGAGTGTGACTGAAAATACAGAATATGCACTAATATTTCCTGTGCCACATCAAATCACCAAAATGACTAAAGAACATCCTGAACTCTGAAATTCTCAGCACATATTTTCTGTCAACACTAACGCTGAAGTGGAATTGCCCCAGCCAATCAGACATGGGAAAAACACTGACTTACTGACCCAGAAAAAGCTGTATTTCCCAATTTTTGCAGATCTCTGCTCTGCTTGTCAAGGAAAGGTGGCCAGAGTCAGGATTTGTGGTAGCACAGTGCTTGGAATCCCAAAGGCGCTCCAGGCACGTTGATGAGCATGTTAGAGAGGGCTTGCAGAGTCCTGAGGGTAGTAGCCATGGGAAGCAGGCGTTTTGCCAAAGCTCTGCTGAGCATCTCTCTGCCTTGCTGATAAAAATCATTCATGCTTTTTGGCAATAGTATCTTGTAGCTGGTTTTGTGATGCCCCTAGTCCATTGATGACTACTTGCAAAAAAATAAGATATATAAAAGCTTGTGGGGTTTTCCAAGAAAATGCTTTCTGGGTGCTTAAGAGATGCTGGGGAATGTTTTCAAGAGCATCCTAGAAAGATCCTGCCTCCAGAAAGATCTCTGATAGGAACAGAGTTCTCTGGGGTAGCTGTTGGTGCTCTGTGCTGCCTTTATTGTTTATTGCTTTTTTTTTGTGTTACTTCTTTTTTTTTTTTTTTAAACCCACATTAATTTAATTATTTCTGTTCCTGGAAATTTCAGTCCAGGATTTGATTGTAAGAGCTGGGTGTCTGGAAGATTAATTTGTCCTTTTGGACTGCATCTGGACTGTTACTATTTTATAATCATCGACAGTGGCTGTAAGGAACGAGGAAGGATGCAGTAAAACACAGCAGTGCTGACAGTGTAAAAATAGTGCATCTTCTTGCTGTTTGATATTTTGATAGAAACCTTTTATCACTTTAAAAACTGGCCGTGTATCAATATGATATGTTAAAAACAGAAGTAGGAAACTGCAGGCTTTTAATTTGTGCCATTTGAACCCTCTTACCTTGGATGAATGCGGCGTGTAAATTATAGTTCCCATGAGGTAAAAATCAGTCAAATGCTACTTAACCTTTACTCTGCCATGTTTCGTGTTCCATTTGTGCTTAAGAGAATATGTGCATACACTTTCATCTCGCTACCATGCAAAATCATCCTTGGGGTGCCTGTAACAACACAAAATGCTTTTAAATTTGGATTTAAGGTGAGCGAAACTGCTGTTGCCTTAGAAATTTTAGGGCTGAAGTGGTTTCAGAAATTTTGTCTGCCCTTCGAAGGTGAGGATCTGGAAGAGGTTTTTTTTTGTTCAGCACATCCACTGCGATTGCTGCTGGTTCTAGCTGGTTTATTAGCATGGTTATGTTTGTGCTGGGTATTCATGGCTTGGATTGGTATTTTCCAAACTTGGTCTGCTGCAAAATACCTTATTTTTTTTTTCTAGTTATTTCAGTGAAAAATATTCAGCTATTTCAGTTGTTTAATATAGAAAGCAACTTTTCTCCATGATAATTTCCTAGTAAAAGAGTCGGAAATTTGTCAGCTTTGGTGCTTGACATGCAAAATACCTGACCCAGAAACCGCTAAACTTCCTAGAAAAAGTTTTCTTTTGACTTATATGTTTGGATCAGACGTGCTGTTCTCAATGAAGCTTGTGCCTAAGATGGTACTTGCATAATTTATTAAATTATATTAATGAGAGCCTAAAAAACGTAATTTCCCACTATTTAGAGACGCTTAACTATAGTTTCGGAAGAGCAAGATTTTTATAATGAAAAACAGAAAAGAAATTTAAAATATTTTCCCAGTGAACATTTTCATTTGAAAAAAAACCAAAACAAAACAAAAAAAAACCCAACCAAATGGGCGAAAGAAGAAAATTGGGGAAATGAGAAATGCTGTTTTCAAATTAGCAGACTTCAGAGCCTGCGTAACATTTGCATCCTGTTAATTCAAGGGGTCCTGGAAGATAATGAAGCGAGTCAGTTGTGTTCCCTGGTGAGCTGCAGGGATTGCAGGGGGAGCAGATGTGGCCAAACTGGAGCTGCAGCAGGAGCTGGGTGTTACCCCCTCGCCCTGACATCCCTTGTGCTGCTCACCCGCCTACAGTGGAGCCTCAAAGTCTAATTGAGGAGTTTAAAAATAATGTTTTTAACACATGCCTCTTTTTTTTTTTTTTTTTTTTTCCTAAGAGAAAAAGGAAATTAAATTTTGACTAAAATGCCGTGGTTGGAACAGTAGCAGTGAAGGGAAGTGCACAAGTTGGCATGATTTGTAATGCTTAAGTTTGCTGTACTGGGTTCTTATATATTGAATTATATACACTTGTTACTGTATGGAAATATTAAATTTCACACTTAATGGGGACAAACAAATCTCAGAAGCTTATTACGTATGTTCAGTGTGGCAAAATAAGTGCTTGTGGAGGAAGTTTTTCTTTAAACAAGCTTGGTTTTAATCATTATGATTCATGTATACAGAATCAAACCCTGGGTGTTTATTTTAATTCCTTTATTTTGCTCATTCATGAGGCAGAATTCCTGCTTATGTCCATGATCTGCAGGTGCTCACCTGAGTAGAAAACCAGTGGAAATGGAGGAAAGGTCATGAGAAATTACTTTTTTTTTTTTTTTAATAGATGTGCTTTAAATAAATAAAAAGTGCTTTAAATTGCCTAGAAGCAGGGAGTGGGAACAGTGCACTGAGTTGCCTCTGTATGATTTGGAGAGTCTTTGCAAACACTCTTGCTGGTGTATTTATTAATGTGGAGCCCTGTACAGTCCTTAAGGCCTGAAATTTCTTGTTGTGGTCAAGGGGAAAATAAAAAGGAGGGGAATAAGGAAGGCCTGGAGTACACCTGTACTACCTTCGGAGAGCAGTGCTGACATGAATATTCTTATTTGCAGAGCTGAGGAGTGAAAATTAAACATACATAGCTTGCAGCCAGTTTGATTTAAAGAGTTTTAACTGAATGTGATCTGCATTCAAAAAAACAAAATAAAAAATGCCTGTAAAGTGTGGTTTTTTTTAAGGGTTGTGTTAGCCAAAGCCTCGCTGACTCCATGCGGTTGTCAGATGAGTAAATAATGAAACTACAGGGTATTACTTTCGCTTGTGGACAGTGCCCAATTTTCCCCCCAACCTCTCCAAAAGCCTCAA
>VRYO01000638.1:16673551-16759379 GCA_009812075.1 Sialia sialis | reverse complement strand
AAAAAAAAAAAAAAAAAAAAAAAAAAAAAGAAACATGGTATTAACGGTATTAATTGTATTAATGTTTCAGATATGAACAGAGATAGAAATGCAGGGCAGTAGCTTGTTCCAGGGAACAGTGTGGGACAGAATCATCTCTTTCTAGAGAGAGGTACCCTCAGAGCTCAGTCAAATTCTGGACTGACACAGAGCATGGGATGATTCTGTTTTCAGGGATCTTAAGAATGAACTCAGTAGTTATGGGAAATCCTGAATTGTTGGGGAGAAGGCAGCAGCTGCCTGAGGGGTGGGCACCTGGAAATCCAGTCCGTGACACTCAGTCTGTGTCTTTCTGCATTACTAAATGTTTGTGGATGGAAAAAAACTTTAAAGTGAACCACTGGTGACAGCAAGGCTCTTTGGGGGTCCAGAAACCCTGAGAGAAGGGTGGTCTTAAAAATAGAGTGGACTGGCTACCAAGTGCTCTGGATTGCCCAGAAAAGTTAGTTTACAAGTTTGTTACAGGTTTTCAAAAACCTTTCTATGGCATTGATAGCAGAACATAAAGTGGTTTTGGACGAAGAACTGACAATGTTTTTTTGTGGAAGCATCTATGCAAGGAGAAATAGCCTTGATTGTTATTTGCCACGTGCCTGAAAATGCCCCTGCAGCGGAGCAGATCAGTGATGAAGTGAACAGTTTCACCGTGTTATTTTTCCCCTGTAAATGGTTTGTTTCACTTTGTTTGTCGGAGTGTGGTTTCGGCTGAGCTTGTTTGTATGCACAAACTGGATAGTAGTGAAGTTGGGAAATCGTTTGACCTTCTGATCTGTGTAATAATCACACGTTGCAATATTGGTATGCCATGGCTTTAGGTGGTTTAGTAACGTGAATGAGGCTGGTAATATGAGCTCCATGTGTTCTTCAAATATGCTTATTTTCTGTGGCAGTTTCCTAAGTATTACACATCAGCCAAACCTGCAGTTGGACTGGAATTGCCTTTTGGAGCTTTGCATTTTAGTGTGGACATTGTGTGTTGGAAAGCTGAGAGGCTGCATCATGAATAACGCATCCCACGAAGGATAAGTACGTTTTAACATTTAAAAAGTCTTTGGTGGCTTCAAGAGAAGGATTGTGGTGACAGAATTCCAGATTCTGTGGCCAGGGTAGAGCCCCTTGGCAGAAGTACGTGGCCTTGTATCTACAGTAAAAATAATAATCTTTGAGCATCTTGGTTATTTTGGGAAAATGTTCAGACAATGCATCAGTCTAGTTTTGTAACAGCTTCAAACATTTCACCACTGAAACCTCTAAAGCAAATGTTACAGAACATGCAGCTTGTCTGTTTATCTTCTCTAAGACTATGTGATGTCTTATGTGAAATGTGATAAGAATCACAGCATCTCCTTTGGTTGCTCAACATGAGAAGCTGATGAAGAGACAGTCATCTACAAGGCATTCTTCAGAATAGCTGCAGAACAGATCGCTTTGCTAGGCTGTCTCTGTAGAGGGATGAAGGGGAAATTATAACCCAAGTACGTGGGCATGGTCTTTCTTTTAAACCTGGCCTAGCCTGAGTGAGGGCTTTGGTTTAGGTTAGCCAACAAATCTGGGTTTCCAGCATTTCAGGAGTTTGACCACTGCCCTGTGCTGCTGTCTGTGCTGCTGTTCCTTTTACCTGCTCGCTGTGCCAGGGCTCAGGTGGGTTGTTCTTGCTGTGCACAGGAGGGATCACTGGTCCTGGGGGGATGCACACCAGTGCTCCTCCATCCTGGCACCTCAGCAGGGGTGTCAGCTCAAACCTGCACTAAGAACATTTACCAGAGGGTAAAGAAGAGTTGATTGCTGCCCCTTCAGTGGTTCCTCAGGCAGACTACAGCCTCTGTGCAGTAAAGTGGTGTTTTGATGGATAAAGTGAGTTATGCACAAACCCCATGGCAGAGCGGGCAGCAGACCATTCTCAGTCAGTGCTGTTCCACTAGAGAAGAGCTCATCATCTCTGGGGAGCTGAAAGGTCCAGCGAATTCAGGTGGAAAAAGATATTTTTTTCCTTTTTCTTATCCCTTACACAGTCACTGTGCATCTTTTGTGTATCACTCCTCTGCTGAAGGTGTGGATACTAAAGACGTGAAAAAGAAGAGCATGTAAATCATTCTTCATAACAGAAATACAGAAACCAAATGTTTTTGAGTGCTCGAGTGTGAAGTAAACTGAGGACAGAATTTAAATCATGGGGTGACATGAGGGATGGGATGCACACAGGCAGTGGGGACAGCATTTAAAAAAGAGGGTGGGGTGATACAGATAATCCTTGCAGGTGACTTTTCCTTATGGAAAACCAAAATCCTTTATCCAGCGTGATGGTGCACTAAAGCCAATGGAGAGTGCTCACATGGAGATTTTCCTTTATTATATTTTTTTATTTCTGGAGCCCTTTCCCCAGTGTTTATGATCTGACAGCAGTAATGAGTCACTGTATCAAAGTTGTGGCCAGGAATGGGAAAAAAAAATTGTCTATACCAAATGTTGTGGACTGATACTGTGTGTGGCAACACAAATAAAGGTGCTGTATGGTTAATGCTGCAAAATTTGGCTCACCGAACGTACCTGATTTTAAAAGCTTTAGCGAGTAAGATGATCTGTTATTATTTCATTTGTAGGAGTAAAATGAGGGGAAAAAAAATCCTCTCTTGGTCTTATCTACCTGTGTTACATTTTTCGGTAATCTCTGTAATAATGGGTTGGGGAAAGATGAATGTTTTTCAGTTTCTGACGTTCTTATGTAGAGATATCTTAACTTTTTGTTGGCATGGCTGTGAATGTGGTCACTGGTTTGTTTTTTTTTATTTCCCTCACTTCTCTGCCTTGTTGACAACCTGCTGGCACAAGTGGATTCAAAATTGGGATTAATACTGCAGGTGTTACAAGCTTCTCTTATGCCTTTGTCCATATTTAATCTAATCTCAAATTAAATGAATGCTATTGATTAGGACAATTCCTTTCAAACGTGTATGGGTTACTCAATGTGTGGCAAAATGTTATTCTTTTCTTGTGAGTGGAGCATAGAAGGTGAAAGTATGCAATTAATTTGCCTGCAGTTTCTTGAAAATTGTATGCTGGATATCTGTGAACACGCTGTATGGAACAATATTTCAAGCAAATTATTGTTATTTACTGTGGATTTTGCCTGGATATTAAAAGTCAATAATTATGCTTCCTTTTGGTTCTTAATGGCTTTTTATTTTGAGAAACCTGCCCAGTTCTTTCTCAGAGTTGGTGGCCCTAACGCTGATCTTCAGAAAGCATTAAGTAGCGCGTGGCATAACCTCACAATGCTGCTATTTTGCTGTGTCAATGACTATTATATTAAGTTTAGAGTGTTGATAAATTTGGTGGGGACATGGGTTGCAGAGTCCTCACCAGGGATGAGGGTTTGTTGTGGGGTAGTTGCTGCAGTTGGGTGGGTCAGTGGTGGCTCACATGAGCAATGTGGGTGGTGTTGGCTCTCTTCTCCGTATCTGCATCCCATGGGATGGATGCCACTCCTTGAGGAGAACAAGGAGCTGTGGCACAACCAGCCTTGCAAGGAATCTGCTACAAATCCCAGGGAAGGTGGTGTTGTGCCTCCCCAAAAATGCACAAAGAAAATCCAGAGCCCTTTGCAGGTCTGCAGCTTTCTTGGGCCCTCTTTTCCTTCCCATTTTCATTAAGAGTCACCGGTTGGATGGTGACTAGAGTGATAGAGTGTTGTTTATTGAGTGGAGAAAACAGGCTGATGCAGATGGGTCCTTGTGTTTTCTTCTGCCTTTCTGCGACATGTGATTTCCCAATCCCAGATATCTTTGGATCTGCATGGCACCTGCCTGCCCCAGGTATTTATGAGTGGTTTTTAACCACCCCTGATTAAAAACATCACCATGACTTCTTTGGAGACAACGTTAGCCTTTGCTGGGTACTGAATTCCCTGAGAAAAACCTGGGGTAGTTGCATTTTGGTGTGGCTGGGGTGAGAAAGTGTCACCAGCTTTCAAGACAAAAGATGTGCTAGAGAGGGTTTTTAAGCAGGTATGTGCATTATAGTGGGTGATTTATCTGCTTAGTATAGACCATCCTCATGGTCACTTAACTGCTAGTTCATTTAGGCTTTTGTTAAATGCATTAATTGGAGGAGCAAATGTCCTTGATTTATTATATTGCATTAGACAGGCAAACCTTGAGATAGTCTTGTCTTTATTTCTTGATTACAGTTATACAATAACAATTGCAGGCTCCTTCTTTCAAAAAGGGTTCCTTCCAACACAAACTCTTCTCCTATAAGCAGAAAACTGTGTTTATGGAGAATTGCAAAACAAGGCTCGGTAGGAGAAATCTTTTCTACCTGGAGACTTGATCCATGTGTCAGAAAGTGTTTCTCAAGTCAGAAGGTGGAAAGTTGGATGGTCGAGGAGCCTTGAAAAAGGTGTGTTGCAAAACAACAAGTAAGAAATAAGTGCTGCCTTGAAAGTTCTTGGGTTTCAGTTCCTTTTTGAAGGTAAAGCAGTACATGCAAGGTTGAAAAATGTCAGAGCAGTCACCTATATCAACAAGTAAATTGGAAACCAGTGGTGATAAGATATTCAAAGAAGCATGGAGGGTACTGTCCTGGGCATAATGTAGTTTATCTGACCCATCAGTCTGGTTCACTGGCAGTTTCAGTTGTGAGGTGGGGCTAGCTAAACAGAGAACAGATTTTTCTGTGAGAACGAGACCTTCATTTGAATTCTTCAGCGAAGCCTGGCAAGTGTTATGGGTGTCAGTGTTTCTCCTGGCTGCTTCTGCAGAAAACAAGAGATGGTTCTTGGAGTCTGGAGCTTGGACAGGCCCTTCTGGAGTTTGCCTCAGTAGAGGTTTCTCTTACAAGATACCCAGAGTTCCTGTCGGGCCATGAAAATCTTCACTTTTTTATTTAGTTATGTTCGAGAAGCTCCAGGGCCTTGGAGGAGCAGACTGGGTCAGTGTGGTTCTTCTTCTTCATATAAGAGTGTGCAAGATAAAATAAAGTGTTTGAAGCTTGAAGTTCAAGCAACACCTTGGAGCTGACTGTGCTCCTCACTCCACACCCTCTCCCAGTACATCCCCTTAGGTCTGGGCTTTATTTGGGTTCCTAAGCTAAAAGCAAGGAAAGAATGGTTCCTCAAATGGACAGTGTTAAACTATTAGTACTGGGAAATGCAGATATTATTTCTTTTTCTGAGGTCTGTGGATAATTTTCATCAGGGTTTCCTTAGCTGCAGCCTGTGTTTTTAATCGATGGCTGTGGCATTTGTGGAAATCATCTACAGCTTTGCACTCCAGGTCAGCCAGGCTGTCGCGCCAGGTCAAATGAAAGTCTGTCTCTTCACTTTTCGAAACTTCCTAAATGTAAGCAAAAGGTCCCTGCAACCTTGTCAAGAATAAAAATCCAGCCTGTGTGTGTACCTGTGGAGGCATGAGTCTAACCACTTTAGTAGTAACCTGAAGCTGATTGTCTTGAAATCTTCCTGTTTTGTCCAGGAGTGACTGATTGCTCAGTTCATATTTTTCCAGACAAGATGTTTGTAGGTGGTTCGGAGCACAACAGGCAGTCTGACTGATTCTCACCTGCTCTTGTATTCTCTTAATTTTATTTAAATTTGTGAAAAAGGATAGAATTTAAGGGGCAAATAAAGGACAAAATGGCATTGAAGCTTTCCTCACGGCTTTTTTTCCCCTTCATGGTTTAGGTGAAAAGCTTTCAAAGTAAAATTCCTGTGTGCCTTTCTCTGTTGTTCTTGCAGATCTATGGAAGATGTGTCCTACCTTCATGATCTGCCCATTGGTAGTGTGAGTTGCAGAAGTGTAAGATGCTCCCCTGCAGCTAAGCGCTGCTCCCAGGTAGACAGCGCTGATCTCTACTGATGTCAGACTAGTAAATTCTTCTTTTATTTCTCTTTCCCTTTCCTCCCATCTTGCCTTGATCCTTTTATCTAAGCCTTGCAGTTCCTTACTGCTGAGCCTCTGGACAGTGGGATCTCCAGGAGGCAAGGGTTAATGTTGTTTGTTTGCAGGAGGAGGGTGGGGAGTGCTGCAGCGAGGCTGAGATGAAAGGTACCACCGGGAAGTGGTTTTCTTGGCTGGGGAAGGTAGAAATGCTTTTAGCCTTGTGACCCAGTTGACTGGCTTCGAGTTCCATGCTGCTGCGAGGTAGCAAGCCCAAGGGCAAGGGCTTATTCTGTGGTTTCTGGTGTGGAAGAGTTTCCCAGGAGTCAGTGTATAATTTTCACTCGAAGGCTTGTCTCCGTTGTTCACACAAAGAAGTTCACACAAAAGCTTCTCATAGCAGCCCTTGTCCAAAGTTTCCCCACAGTGCCTGGCCAGTGCTGCTCACTTCTGGAGCCCTTGGCTGGAAAGAGAACTAGAAACACAAAACTTGAACTTTTTCTCCCAGTAAGAGTAATGATTTTTGTCTAGGTAATCAGTGTGCAATGTCATATGCTCCTCTTCCTTTGGGTCAAGGCATCATTTTGTTCCCTGGGACTCTTCAAAATTGCGTTTGCACTGCACAGCTCCTGGTGTGAACAAAAAAAAAAAAAAGATAAAAAGGGGTGATGCATCACCTAAAGCACTGACTCAGAGTTTTTTGGAAGTACAGGAATTTAACTTGGATGGACTTCTGATTGCATATGCAGTCATTCATAGCATCTCAGCTGTCTAATGCTTCCCTGTATGAGGGTTGCTTTTGTTGAAGACTTTTCTTCCTGCAGGTTATGCTGTGGTGAAGCTTTGACCTATTTCATCCTTCTGATGTTAATTTTGCCTTGCTGGAGGTACCTTGGCCAGATACAGAGGTGAGTGATGCTCAGCGGGCTGAAGGTAGGGGAAGGTTTGTAGTCACTGTTAACAGGAAACAGTGGAGACTGTAACAAACCAAGCAGAAAGCAGGAGTGGGTGTTTGGATATCTTGAGAGATGGTTTTCCTTTGGCAGGATGAGGGGGTGGGGAATACACCAGGCAGAGGAAGGTTCAGAGATTGAGAGATAAACTTTCCAGAACAGCACCTGCAGTAATTTGGGGCACTTTTAGCTCAGGCTGGTGTGGAAGAGCTGGTATGATGGTGCTGTGTGTTGGTTCCCTGCAGTTCTTTGGGGTCCTTTGTGCAACTGGCTTTCACAAATGTGGAAGGGAAATTAAACCACTCTTCTGGGTAATGCAATAATGCTTCCTGATACAATGGTTTTGTGTCTTATGGGTGCTTAAAGGAGCCTTATGTTTATTTTACACCACAGTGATGCAGAGAGCTGGTGGCCAAAATATGTCAAGGTGTTGGAATCCAGGTCTTTCTGCAAAATAACCAAACCTGTGTTAGGTTCTGTGGGGGACAAACTCACTTAGCAATGGAGAGGCTAATAATTCTAAAACATGTCTTCAAAATGAGAATTATTTTGGAAACCCAAATGAAGCTCATTATTGGGCTGTTACAGAAATGTAAAACAATTGGCAGCAGAAGCAGATCTTTTGGGTGGTTTGCAGCTTTCTGGAGCTATGTCTGCATTGTTCAGCAATGCTGGGTGAAAGCAGTGGCTCTGTGCAGAGAAGCAGCTGGTGCCATAGAGCTGGGAGCTTCTCAGAGGTTTTACACTCAGATTTGATCCAGTCCTGTGGTTTGAGAGTTTGGTGCTGAGCATGGGCTCAAAGAGCTGCTCCTGGAGCTGACCTGATTCACTGGAGAGGAATCCAGCTGATGTTTGCTGAGCCTGCTCCATGATGTGAATTACAATGCACTAAGGGAAGGCTGATGCACTTTGTCCCAAAAGCACTCTGGATTTGAACTGAAATGGTGGAGGCACCATTGGAGCCTGTCAGACTCCAGTCGCTCTTTACGTGTGAATATTCCGGCATATGAGCTGGTTTAAATGACACCTTTGTTCTCAGTGAACTCTTAAACTTCCCTTGTTTATATTTTAATTGCTTTTAGAAAATTCCTAAAGGGTAGAAGAGCTGTTTCTATTTGTGGTGTGCTGGTTTCCAAGCCATACAGGGTACAGAGATGAGTTTTCTGAATTCTTTCCAATACCAAAGTTTCTTCCTCACTTTTTCTTTGCTTGTGTAATGGTTCTTCTCTGAGATCTTAGATGCCATAATATGTGCTTACATTTCAGAAAGAATCACTTTCATGGAAAGTTAAATAAATAAATATTATAATCAGCAAAGCATCATAAATAACTTTTATGTCTAAATCAAGCTATTAAAAGCTTTTTTATTTTTAAGTAGATAGGGGAATAAAATAGCTGCATAGTTCATAAAGTGGTATACTATTACTGCCTGCTGTGCCCATGAATTATGCCAGCTTTTTACACTTGGGAAGTAAAAAGCGGATTAGAACTGTGATCAATGTATTATCCTATATTTCTTATTGTGCATTATATTTCCTTTTTGAGAACCTTTGTAGACTAAATGGCTACTAATGACATAATTACAATTGTTTGTCACCACCATAATGTGTGATTTCCTATCTCATCATGAAGATGTAAGTTAGATAAAGGAGGAGTTTTGGCAGGAAGACAAAGTGCAGTGATTTATTAAAGACCAGATGTGGTTGTTAAAAGCTTTTCTACAGAAGGCTCAATTGAGTGATGTGAAATAGGAACGAAAGCTCCGAACACCACAGTCAGTGGTTCTTGGTGTGAGTGACACAGTTGCTCAGAGGAGCATGACAAATTAGCGGCGTGTTTTATTGTTGTGTACAAATTTACGCTTGAATTTAAACAGCGTAAAAAGTTCAAAATTGCTCGTGCTATTGAAGTGGATGTTTAAAGGAAATAATTATGTTGAAATGGAGTGGATAACTTGAAAAGCTTGAATTCTATGAAAACAGCTCAAGATCATGTTAAGTCAAAGGATCTCAGGTCTTGGAAAGAAGAGAGTTTTTTGAGGCGATTGACAACAGCAAAGGCAAGTGTGCTGGAATATTAATTGTTTTGATGGAGGTAGAATATCAGTGTAAATCAGCATAACTCCATCAAAGTCAAGCTGGGAGCGTGTTGCCTGTATCCCTCTGCAGAGGCTGGTCTTCATCCTCCCAGAACAGGTGGAGGCTACGGAGGCAGAGGAGAGTGGACAGAGCAGCTGCTGGGCTGTGGGGAAGTGAGGGGCAAAGCCTAAGAAAGAGCAATTAAGGAGGAAATAATTTGTTCTGTGGCTCTGAACTTTTGCACTGAGCAGCTTGGCTGTGTTTGCCGAGGAGCTGTGGCCAGCCCCTGTCCCATGGGAACGCAGTTACAATGCTTTTCCCGGTCCTTACGCAGCGCTGTGTCTTGGCTTTTCTTCATCTTCACGTCTTGTTGTGCACTCGTGTGGCTCTGGCTGCTTTCTCCCACCACCTCTCAGTGCAGACCTCCCACCACACATCCTCCTCAGGACCTTGTGCTTGCCAGAGCATTTTCCACCACTGTGTTGGGCCATGTGCTGCCCATGGTCTGTGCCAGCTGCTGATGTGTTCTGAGGCATGACTGGTTTTGGTCCAGCTTCAGCTGAAATTGCAGTGTGCATCTCTTTGTTGGATGCAATGCTTTATTTTATTGTTAATTATTGATAGCTATTGACATTAATGTTTGTGAAGTGATCAGTAGTGATGGGTGAATTCTGAATAGCACAGACTCATGGAATGGTTTGAGTTGGAAGGCACCTTAAAGATCATCCACCTTTGAAGCCCTGCAGGGAAACATTCCACTAGACCAGGTTACTCGGAGCCCCATCCACATCCTTCCTTGTCTTTTGTTGCTCTCAGCTGTTACTCTGATCTACACTCGCAAAAGTCAAGATGTTCAGTCGGGGAGATGGAATGATAGCTTCAAAACCTCTTTTGCCCTTATTTATTTTAGGGGTCTTTACACTTCGTTTTGTCTCTTTGTGTCTTGCTTAGACATGTCTTGTGTCTTGCTTGATGTGGCAGGTCGCTGATAGGTGGTGGGGAGGGAGCAAGAGAAATGTTCAGAGAAACAGCTTCTGATAAGCATCTGAAATTCTTATATACGTGCCTTGTGGTCTGGGAATTCTGCTGAAATGTCATGAAACTGGTTTTATTTTAAGAGTCTGCTGCTGCTCTAGGTTAGGCACTTTCCTGGTTTTGCAGCTTACTGTGATACTGGTTTTCACTGAAGCACAGGAAGTTTGAAAAGAATATTAAAATAGAAAAAAGTATACTGCAGCCTTTTAATGAATCTCTCATCAGATTTTGACTTAAGATTTTTCTTAATACTTTTTAAATCATTATTTTATCTGAACTGGTAAGCCCATCCCCTTTTATGAATAGAGTTTAAGCTAACTTTGAATTTCCTGTCTTCCTGTTTAATCCAGACCTTTATCATTGCTAGCAGGCTAGGAAAAATACTATTGTCTCAGAGTCTGGGATAACCAAGAGTCCGGTTTGGACACATTCAATCTAATGGCTTTATAGAAGCATTTTTCAAATGAATTTTTGCTTTCTGCTGTCCTTTGTGTTTGGGTTATTTTTCTCTGCTCCCAACACAATTAGAATGTTCTTGCCTTTCAAATTAAATGCCTTTCCTCTTTCTCTTTTTCTTTTTTTTTTTTTTTTTTTTTTTGACCTCTGTCCTCTTTTAAGTCCTTCTTGCTGTTCTATAGGAATAAATCTTATTTCTACAAACACCACAGATTCATTGTCAAAACTTCATGCTCGGCATTTTAGTGATAGAAATCAAGTTGAAATACCAGTTCTGGATTGCTTTGCACTGTTGAGCAATGGCAGGCAGACTGCTTAGCGTGGAGAAGTCTAAGAGACTACAACTAATATTTCTTCATTACCTGTGTGACTTCTGCCTCCTTGACGTTGGTTATGCTCAGGTTCACGGGCAGACAACTTGATTGAAAGATGTGGGGGTCAAGGCAGCGTTGTGTAAGATCTTTGGTGGCTTTTTGTGTTCCCATGGGTGTCCTGGGTGCTGCAGAAGCACAGTCAGCTGGAGGCTCCTCAGACTTTTCATTCAAAGGGGAAGGGGATCAAAGGATGAGCAACAAAGGAAGAGGTTACCGGGCATGACAAAGAGAATTGGACAATTTGGGATCTCCAGCAGGACCTTCCTGGTGGAACAGAAATGCTTCCTCTTGTGTAGTGCCCTGTGTTATCTCTGCAGTGGGTGGTGTGTCTATGTGAGGTATCCCAGACCGGCAGGGCAAACCTCAAATCTCAACAACTTCATGACTCTTGTTAAAAAAATAATGAAAAATAGAAATGGCTTCTGCCACTGATACAGAACATTCACTTTTTTTATTTCACCTAATGTGAGATACAAGAGAATGCTGCAAGTGGGGCTGTCACAGCTGCAAACAGAGCAAGGCAGACACCACAGAAATGTTTAACTCTGAATAATAGCCATGAAGAATTAATAAGACTGGGTGAGAGTTAGTTTTTTGGGCAAAATTTCCCTGGGAACAGTTGTCTGTAATGTTCTCAAGCTTGTTTTTCCTTGTTTTGGTGTCCACTTCTGTGAATTTGGTAACATGCTTTGTGTGGAGGAGCTTCTCAGCAGCACTGAAGAGATTCTGTATAATTTGTATTCACTGTTAATTTTAGTAACTGCGCTGAGATTTGAATTACGCTAATCAACTTTTCTTGTAATTTGTATAATTTACATACTGTACACACACTGCAAATGCAGGACTCTGGTGCAAAACAAAGTTTAATTAGTGTAACAGAGCCACATCAGCTTTCCAAGTAGATTGATTTCTGAGCGTGGAAGAGATCTGTAACAACAGATTAGAGCACTAAAATGTCCAATGTTAGTGTAGGGCCCCAATGGGCTTGAGATGAGTAGAACCAGCACATTTGTAATTTGTAATCACTGTTCATCCATCACTTGACCTGCCTTCCCCAAATATTTGGCTTCTGCATAGGGAAGCACTGAGAACTTTTTGGATGTCTTGGTTTCTCTGATTGCTTCTGTAGCTTCCCATTGATGGGAAGCATTGTGAGATGTTCACCACTGCCCTGGTTCTCCTGTCCCATCTCCACTTGTGTACCTCAACTTACAGAGGTTTCTCCTGCTCTCTGAAAATATTTCCAGGACTGGTGACTGTTGATGTTAAGTGATCTGACTGTGAAAAGTGTACTGGTTTGCATACAGAATTGCAAATTTGATCAGTTTTTAATGTTGTGTTATTTGTGGTACCTGCCTTTAAACTCCAGATCATTTGCTTAGTACTTGTGGTTTTACTTAGTTATAAATATGTTTTTTGGTTAATTTATGGAGAGACCTCAGCAACATAATGAAGAGGAGACCCTGGTTACAAAGGTAACAAAACTGTTGATTTCACAAAATTTTGACAGATCCAGAAAACAAAAAATTTTGGGCCAAGAACAAAATAATTCTGCCTTTCCTGGTTGCATGGGCTTCAGTTCTTGTGATCTTGGACAGCATCTGCAACAAATGAGAATCTGGTGAACTTCACATTCAGTTCTGGAATACTTTTAGAGTATTGATCTTTTAGAACAAAATATTTTGGGTTTGTGTTTTTGAGTTTTTTGGGGTTTTTTTTAGGTCTGTAGGTAAATTAACAGGTACAAAACTGGTGAGAAAATAATAGACCTGACAAAATGCTGGAGCTGGTGTGAGGATCCCTGTCAGTCCAAACCACATTTGGCTCTTGCACTCTAATTTCTACAGCTCGTTTGCTGCAACTCAGAAGTCCCATCTCTGAGCTTGCTTTAACTTTTGCAGTATTTGTCCTGTTGAGCTCCATGACATGATCTCCAGGTGTAAAACCCAGCCTGCTCATAAATTTCTGCAGACCTGGGGCTTTGTTTTGTGTCTGATCAGGCACTGTGGGTCTTCTCCTCTCACTGTTTTAGTTATGGCTTCAGAGCTGTATTTTTTCATCCTTTCAGGGCTGTTAATAGCAGGGAGAAGTTTTAATGTCGATTTTTGTAGGCATTATGTTAAAACCATTGTTACCTAATTAGCATCCGTCATACATTTGTATATGACATTGGATGGGCAAGTGTAAATGCAATGGACTCTGAACATTTTATGAGGTGCTGCTGTGAAACTATTCCACTCATCATTACTTAAAAGCCAGAGATTTGGCCTTAGGTATTACATCATGTGAAAACCAGCAGACAAAAATGGTGATCAATTTTTTATTATAATAAAGTTTTAATATGAGGCATTTTTAGATATGTGTCATGAATATATGAGTCATGTATTTCACACCAAACTAAACCTATTATGATGATATTTCTACTTCAAGGGGTTTTCAGTATTTAAATACTAAATTTAATTCTATGGTTAAAAAATGATTCATATTCAAATCTATTTTTATGCTTTATAATTAAATAAGAAAATATTGCTTGTACCTACACTTTTACTATTCTGGGTCGTATTATAATTATTTCTTTAATTTGACCCATAAAAACAGTCCATTTCTTCATTAGTAAATTACAAGGATATCTCAACAGAAAAATGAGTTTTGAAGGTGTCTTACCATATCTAATGGGAATTTCAGTTTGGGATTTTCTCATTTCTTTCATTTGTTCCTTTTGTAAAACATGAAGATACTTTCTAGGTAAATTAATCCCTTCAAAGGAGCAAAATAACTTCTTTTTCGGAAAGGGTTATTAGAGACTTATTCTTTATAATCTTAAATACCACTTGTGTTAGGCTGAACAATGCAGGAAAAAATTACACCAGTTTAAAAAAAAAAAAAAGAGAGAGAAAAAAATTATTACCAACCAAAGCCAAGTATATTACAATTATGTGATCATGGAAAAGTGAGCTTTCTACTGGGAAAAACGTGATCTAGATTCCCATGAAATTTCTGAGTTTAAGTATTTTTGTAAATTAGGTTGTTCCTAGTTAAACAGGTGGCTTTAAAGGCTGGTTTCACTGTTGTTTTAATCATAGTTTAGTTACCATGGAGAAATATGCAAGTTAGCATTTATACACAGAAGTGAAATTTATGCTGCATAGATAATAGCCTAAATTTAGCATGACTTAAGTTTACCACTTCCTTAAGAAAAAAGATATACATGTTTTATTATTATACTATCCCACTATCAAGAAGTTAATTTCTTTAAAATAATATCAGATTTAAAATTCAAATTTTGTTGTGCCAAAATAAACACTCTTTTAATTTTTTTATAATTTGGTTTTGTTGTTTTTTTTTTTTTTGGAGCTCTAGCTTGAATTTCTTTCCCCCCCTTTGATATTTTGGTTCATTTCTTAAATCTGAGTTTTAGACAAGTTCATTGCATGATGTGGAGCTGGTTTTTATCTGCTGCGCTGCGGTTGACTTCGCAGGAGGGAAATCTGTTTTATAAAATTTATTGAGGCATTTCAGCTGTTTGACCCAGAGTTTATCAGAATGGAGATTTCTGTTACTGAGCTAAAACAATGCTGGGAGAGGGAAGAAAGTGGTGAGAAATCATAACATTGTGTTTTAGAGAATAGAGCCTGTCCTGACTTAGCCAAGCCTCGTGAGCAAGTGGAGATGCTGAGTGTCTTTGGCTGACCTGGAGAGCTTGTTTCTCTCACCCAGATGCCCTTTAGTAATTTAACTTTTTTTTTTTTTCTTTTGCTTGTTTTTAAGTTTAACAGTCCTGTCTGCAGGACCTTGTGGCAGAGCTAAGTTTTCAAGGACAAATGTTGTAAGAGTAGCATGATCCAACAGGAGGTCCCCCAGCACACCGAGTGCAGCAGATCCCTTTCAACACCAGCTGTTCTCACAGATATAGATTGCTGCAGTGAAATTTTCTTAATATAATTCAGGAAGCTCTAGAGAATTCTCCAAAACAACTGTGCCAACAAGGAAAATGTTGAATTTTTCATCAGCTGCCCAACACTGAGAGTTAGTGGGCAATCCGTTCATTCATGACCAGATGTTCAGTGTAGTAACGCTCTGCAGTTAACTTGAACCTTGTGGCCTGTTTTCCGGCGGCTGCAAGGACATTGGCAGCAGCCTGGCACGGGAGGATTGCGGCCTGAGAAGGCGCGAGAGCCGCCTGCGTGTCCGTGGCTGCCTGCTTTTCCACCAGTGACCAGCCAAGGTAGGGAGTGATGGAGGAGGGAGAGGCTGCAGCATCAATCATCGCAGGGACCTGGCGAGAAGCGTCTCTATTGTGCT
Organism: Sialia sialis; assembly: GCA_009812075.1. Classification (NCBI taxonomy): domain Eukaryota; kingdom Metazoa; phylum Chordata; class Aves; order Passeriformes; family Turdidae; genus Sialia; species Sialia sialis. Next base: position 16,744,266 of record VRYO01000638.1, on the reverse strand, counting down.
GTCAGAGGAGGGCTGACCAGTTTTTATCTTTCCGGCTTGGAAAGGAAAGGTTAGCTTTTTCAGTGTGTGCGCAGGGTGGGGTTAATGCTTAATGCTGTGTGTCATAACTTTGGTTTCTTGCTTTTTTTTTTTTTTTTTGTGGTAAAATGATCAGAAGACAGGTGACTGGGAACTTTGCACAGCTGTGTGGGTGCATTGAGGTGGGTAAGGTCAGGGTGGTGGGAACTCCACCTCAGCCCCATCTTGAGCTCAGCTGAAGGAAGAGAGTTGACTCCTGAGTAGACTCGGCCGCTCACTCAATCTCATGGTTTCTTTCATAAAGATGCATTTATGCCTTATGCCATTTCAGTGTGTTGTGTTAGGCACTAGTACACAGAAAAAAATAGTATTGAGTAGGAGTTCTGGAATAAACGGTGTGATTTTCTGCTTTGAAAAGGATTCTTCCTTTAAATGATTAACTGTGTTTGATTCTGGGTATGCCAGCTGGCTAGAAGAGGGAAGGCAGGATTTGATAATGTTTAGTTATTTCTTAGATGTTACAAGAATCTTAATTCCTTCCTTCATTGTATTTCAAAATAATATAACTATTGATTTCAAGGTGGAACCGTCGATGAAACTGCTATTATCTTACGCTGTCACAATAGCCACACTTTCTCAGGTTCCTTTGATGAGCAAGGGGAAAAAATCCCTTTTCTTCAAATGCCGTAGTTTGGGCTTTCAACTTCCAGGCATACTCTCGAGGAGGGAGAAAAAAAAAAATCTCTCCTAGGCGTGTTTTTTGAGAAGGACAGCCCTTCTGACATGGCAGGCAGCAGGGAGGCAGCACCTGGACTTGCCCCAAGGAAGGAGTTGTTGGCCAGGGTGAGGAGCTGTGTGCCCGCCTGGTGGAACAGTAGCGTGACCACCGCTGGCCGGGACAGGACACCCGTCCAACTGTCATCTGTGCTCCAGCAGAGCCCTCCCAGTAATGATGTTTGCTTTGGCATGGCTTTCTGGCTCTAATTTGTCAAGTTGCACTGAAACCCTCCCTCTGCATTTCCTGCTCAGGGAGAGGAACCTCGTTGCATATTGTGTTCAGCCCTGGAAATTCATCTTTATTGTGCTCATGAAGTTGAGCTTGACCTGTCCTCTGAAAGGGCAGGGGAAAGTTTTGCAAACAAGTTTGTTCTGCTTAGAAACGGCAGCAAGAAAATGCCCTAAACCATAAACTGGAGGAATAAAATGAGGGTAAATAAAAATAAAAGTTCATTTCTCTCTTGGTTTTGTATTTTGTTGTTTTTTTGAAAGGAAGGATGGGGGAATAATAGCCTTGTTTTCATTGATGAGAACTTGCTGATAGAAAAATGAGAACAAGTTTACAGTAGCTTTGACATTAGTTACCTTTATTCAGCATGCTCCAGCTGCATTGAGCCCTCAGGAAGCCTTCACCATGCACACAGTTTGTTCTTGGGTGTGAAAGCAAACAGTATTTGAGTTGGCAGTAACTTCCCTTTTAGAGAAGTTTGCTGCCTCGGCAAGAAACCGCAGCATGAGCTTTCTGCTGTTGAATGTTTCCACTGGCAGGATGGCCTTTTTCCACATTTCCTTGGTTTAAGGAAACAGATTTTGAACTTTTTTTTTTTTTTTTTTAAAGACAAAATGCCAACATTTAACAGCTGGAGTTAGCATATAATTTATGGGTTTCACTTTTATGCTGTTTCAGTATATAAAAATTAAAAATCTGCAATTACTCTGAAGTTATGCGAGTTATAGCAGAAAAGTGATTAAAAAGTTGAGCCTCTGTTATGAGGATTTCAAGAAAGTCATTGTTATTTAAACAGTTATTTTTAATTACTCTCTTAAATGACTTGTAATTGTTATAATTTACTTCTGTTATTACACTTACCATATACGTGATATTTAAGGAAGTCTTTTGTTTCCCCCCCTTTGATTAACAAGGAGGAGTTTGTGCAGTTGAAGCACTTTATATGTTTAGTTTTTTAATTATTCTTGCATGAGAGCTTGTTAATCTTCCCTCTCCTGTGAGAGTCTTCCCACTGTGGCAGCTCCTTTTGGAATATTGATGCAGGTAGAGCAGGCAGAGGCTTCCAAGCTGCACCTTGCCAAGTTGCTACTTGCTAGCAAGAAGTGCTTTTAAATCTGGCAATAAAGATACCCAGATGCTGAATGGACCCCCATTCACCTCCCTGTGCTCCCTTTTGGGGTGGCCTCTTTTTCCAAGCTGAAATTCCGTGCACGCTGCTCAAACTTTGAAATGCCTCGTATCGGCTACAAATTTCAGATCCCAAACTCAGCAGCTAGAATTAGAAACAGATTAGATGCAGGAAATTAATGCAGCCAGCCAGTAAATTATGGAGCAACAGCCGCTGTAAGTGTGGTGGTATTTGTGTTCTGACAGTTCAGGGATGCTCGTTGTGTTTTGCTGAGCATCACTCAGCTCACATCTGTATAAACATTGGGAACACAGCACAGATCTTTAAAAAGCAAATCAGCCCAAAGAAAGCTTTGCTGAAGGAGTTTCCCTGGTTTCGCAATCTGGAAAAGAAGGGAGGGGGAAGGAGAGGAGAGGCTGGAACGTAAATATATTATGTACAATGCTGTTCATATTAAAATCACTTAATTTGTATTTTAGATTTAGGGGGAAAAACATGTTGTAATGATGAACAGCAGTGTATGAGAAATGTATATTTTTTTTATTTTCCCAGACAGTGGCTATTTGTCATTTTTATCTGTGGGACTTGAAGACTTGATTGGATTTATTATGTATGCTGCATGTTTATGGCGCTTTTATTGTACGCTGTTAATTTGTTGTAACTGCTGCCACTTTCTTGCCAAGGACCCCTTGAAAGCAAGTATGTGTCAACAGTTACCTTCCAGTTTAATAAACTTAATGCTGTTTCTGGAGTTTGGTTGTTCTGTGTTCATGGGGAACTTTTGACTCTGTTGTAGCTGAAAAAAGTTGCTGGAACACAGGCTCAGTCCTGCAGCACGTGGGTTTTTGAAGGTACAACACTTTAATTTTTTTTGAGGGGGTTTATCTGTATTTTAAATTAATAACACAACACTAGCCTATGGATACGGTTACTTTATGTCAAAGAAAGTAAAAGGAAAAAATCTCAAGCTTCTTTAAACCAAGAAGGTCAGTCAGCTTTTAAAATCAAATACGAAATGTCTTTTAAATATTATGCTAATAGTGAAAAATTAGATACCTTTTTGTGTTTTGAAGCCCAGAAACGGATAAATTATCCAAACAGGATTAGAGTGTAGTTATTCGTAATAAAACTGAATGTATTTATATGATAAGGATTAAACGAGATGAGACTTCATTTTTCAGGAAAGATGCAAAGACAACAATAATCCTAAGAAAAAATAATGTGCCATGGATATATATTTAAGGCACAACTGGAGGCAGAATTAGAACGGTGGATTAAAGGTGCTTTGTGGCAAAATAATGGCTGGAGTTGATACATTTCATTTTCATTCTGTTTAATTTATTTGAGTTTATTGCCTGCCGATGAATCTCACTGATGATGCCAATTCCATGAGGTCAACTGTGTTATTAACTTTTCTCAATAATGAGGTGGAAGTGTGCTCTGGAGAAGGAGCAAGGGCCCTTCAAACGGATGGGAACTGCTGGATTTTGTTTTCTGTGAGGGTGTGGCTCTCCAGCCCATGACAGAGAGTGATGGGTGCTCTTGGGGAGGCAGGAGATCCTTCTGCCTTTGAGAGTGCTTTCTCTGTGATTTGGCTGAATTTTTAACAAATGTGAGTGCCCTTGTAAACCAGAGTAAGTCACACAGGAACACAGCACAGTTGTAGTGTTTGTGGCCACCGCATCTCTTCAAACCTGCAGATTGCATCTTGTCCTGCAAAAGCCCTGCATCAAAATCCTCCTTTCATGGAAAGGTCAGACAAGTTTTACTTTTGGCTTTGATAAAACCTGTCTGTTTTCACTCTTCATGTCTAAAGACTGATTTGCTCAACGGTGCCTTACAAGCAAGCCCAGAGTTTGTTCAACTCGTTTCGTTGGTATGAACTGGGTTCCGTGAGCTCTGCCCCTGTTTTGTCTCAGATTATTACATTCCCCTCCCGTTCCACCTTGCCCATCACCAGGTGCATATTTCATATTGTAATGGTTGCCCATATGCGTGCTTGGAAATAGCACCTGCTTTTTCCAGAGTCACAGTACTACCCAGGGAGACACCTGATTTGTAATCCTGCTTATATTAAAGGCCAATGTAATGCTGATGGGCCATAGAGTGCAGATTCAGAAAGAGAAAAACCCCTCACTGAGTGATTTGATATGCATTAAAACAATCCCATATTGCTAATATGTGCATTTGCACTGGTGTGCACGTGTGTGTTCACACATGCCCTCTGTGTTACTTTGAGTTCTCTGCACTTACATATGAAGGGTGGAATTCCATCCATAACAATGTAGAAAACAGACTTTTTTCCTCCTTTCTTGCTATTTTTTTTTTTTGGTCACATTTGCTTTATGCAATAGTTGTGAGTTCAATAACAACAAGCGCTCTAGTTGGGCACTGTTCACTCTGTGTTCTGCATTTATCATATGGCAGAGATCCTTTGGTGTGCTCTGATGAATCAGCGTGCAGACAGAAACACAAAGCATTGACTAAACAGATTACCAGGAATAGATTTTTAAAGAGGGGATGTTCCTGGTGGGATGAGAGGATCTGAATCTGCTCAGCTTTAGCGTGTAGGGCTTAACATCTCCCTCTCTGCCCTCTCTGCCAGAAAAGTTGGGGTTGACTTGGTTCTTTGCTGTTGCGTGTTGCAGTAGAAAAAAGTACTTATAAAATGCTGCAATTGCTTCCCCAGTTCAGTTGTATTTTATGTGTAGGTGACTTGTTACATACCTGGCTTCTTTCGCATTTCATTCCGTGATTTATGTGGACAGGAATGTACTTTCTGAGTCTGTAGGAACAGGACTTGTATAGGGTCTGACCTGGGGCCCATTGGATGGGAAGCACCACCTTGTGCTTGGTGAGCGGGTGATCAAACTTGCACAGTCTAAAATGGCTTTTTGCTGTTGGGTTGATGCTGTGAATCCATGAAGGGATGATTCCCTCTCCTGAGCTCTGTCTGAATGTCCACATCCTCTGCCTGGCTGGGTGGGTGCCTGCTCATGGCAAGCATCTCTCTCTGTACCCCTTGTGCCAGACCCTGCCAGGGATTAATTCTCTGCTCCATGAGATGTTACCCTGCCAAACCCAACCCAGCACAGATAAACTGAGAAAACAGGTCTCATGTGAAACATACAAGTAACAAACATTGTTTGTTTAGTGCTTCCCCACCCTCATGTTTAATTGTATAAATTAAATGTCGCGTCAGTCTGCCTCAGGTGTTGGCATCCTATTCAAATTTCAATTACCACCATTAAAGTATATTTACGCAGTGCACAAATATAGGGAGAACATATTTATAGCAATCTTTTATTGCTGGTTACGTCCTAAAAAAATAACGCTGAAATGCTGAATCGCTAAGTTTAAGCAAGTTTTAAGTTGAAGGAAAATGTCTTTTCTCACACAGTACAAGTCCTAGATGAAATAAACAGCGATGAATTGTATCACTGCTCAGCTCATGTCTCTGTGACTGTACAGCAGTAATCATATATTGTTACTGGAAACACCTAAATAATTAATTATAAGAAAACAACATAGTTAAGGCTCAGGAGGGGAGCAAAGGGGAGAGGTGCAAGAGTGAATTTTCTCACTGCCTGAAAACAACACTTGCAAGGCTCTCTTTAGCTACTGCTAGGAAGAATATAATTGAACAGAGGCTGAAATTATACTTCTGAAAGAATAAGCTTTTCTGTATATCAAACATTTCATACAGTAAAACAATGCTATACCCGATGAATAATTAAAGTACTGAAGAAAAACATCTCTCCGTGTGTAACTTAATTATATGTGTGAAGCATTTTTACCCTTATGAAAAAATGTAAGGAACGACTTTTGTTTTCATCTCCGTTCATTATATGAGAGGCTCTTTCTGTAAAATATGAAGTGTTGTGGAGCTCTGTGAACTTCTCAGTGGCTTTCTGGGATTGTCCTACGTGACCCTTAAAGTGTTGGTGATAGATTCAAGTGTGGTGGCATTTCCAGGGTAGGTTTCTTTTTTTTATTTTGTCTAAAGCAATGGGTAAAAACTTGTAAGAAGAGAAGAGAGTGCAAATGGTAGCAGTGCTTCATTGTGTATACAGAACAGGGTTTGAAGAAAGAGAATTAAGAGTTCAGTATTTCAATAACGAGAAAATAGTGTTAATTTTTACATTTTTGTGAGTGCGCATGAACTCCTAGATAAAGTTGCAGCCACTCTAAAGTATTATCTTCCTTACTATATTAAGTGAACATGGTTTAAGTTTTTCTAAATATTGCTAAGACACTTTTCCAACTTTCACCTTCAAGCCATTTTGCACCAACAAACTCATGATGTTCTTGACGCTCTTGTGCCACCAGTGCAAATGCATCTGGACCAGAGATACTGACATTATCTCCAGAAACTTGGACTTGAGATCACTCCAAGTGACCAGTGTGTTTGTGTTGTGTAGTTATGGGGAGCTCAGGTTCCTCAGCATGGTGATTTTACAGGTGTTCTGCAGTTATTGGGTGTTGCTTTCTCTCACAAGAGAAATACCAGCTGGGGTCTTTTAACTCATCCAATCTCAGCCCTTAGTTGTGCTCCTGTCTCCAGTGCTGCTGCACCTGGATGGCTTTCCCTCTCCAAGTAAGAGATTGGCAGCTGCTCTGTTGAAGACTTTGTAGCCTGTTGAATCATTCAAATGTGTGTCCCCTACAAAAGGCACTCTTTTTCTTTCCTTATTCTTTTTTTTTTTTTACTCAGTGCAGTCAAATGTCTGGTTTTGTTTCTCACCTCCACGTAATAAAATCAAAACTATTAGTAATAGAAGAACCTGTAGAAAGGGGAGGTTTTTCTCCCATCTGCTACTTCATGCTTGGGTGTGAAAGGAGCCAGGATCATGTTTCTCTTGGCAGTTGTCTGGCTGGCATCCTGGATGTGGGGAGGCTGGGGAAAGGTGCACGAGGGCGAGGGGAGGCACTCTGACTGTGGCTTGGTCACATAATTGAACCCCCTGGTGACATCCATTGTTCTGCTGGACAGGGAGCTCTGTCTGTTGTCACAAGCTTCACGCAGGAGTTGGGTCGCAAGCCATTCAAGTAAATCCTAAGCAAGTATTCTCTTGTGAAAAGGGTAAGGAAACTGCTGGAAAAACATCCTTGTGGATTATTTTTACCTCAATCTCTCAGGACTGTCTGTGTCCCAATGTGAGCCCTGTCCCCTGTAGCAGAGGAACGAGATGAAGTGGGTTGCATCTGGTTAATTAACATTAATTAACATTCTCCTAAGGGTTTCTTTGGGGGCCTTCTTCCTCTGAAAGTACTTTTCTAAATTACTGTGAATTAAGGGTGGGAGGAGATTTGATTAGCTTGGGTACTCCTTGGTAGTCATCATGAAAGCCTTCATTTTTGTTTGGGAGGATTGAAGAGTTTTCCTGGTGTGTGTAGTGGTTACTGCCATGGAAATACCTCTAGTGCAGAGGCAGAGCTACTTAAAAATACTTTCAGCCAGCAGATTCTTGCTGTGTTTGCAAGGGTTCCTTTGGCAATGAAGATGATTTCAGAAAAGAGTATCTTTTTTCTTCTTAAAAGGTTACTAAGGATACTGTCCCTAAAATAAGGATAGGAAACTCTTAAATATGGCATCACAGATTGGATACCTTTGCTTGTAAATCACTTCTGTTTGATATGTGGGTGCTTGTGTTGTTTTCTCATTCTTTGTTAGTCTGTCTATGCAAACAGATGTACATTGTCTTCAGGATTATTTTAAACCATAAACTATTTAAGACATTCTAATGTGAAAACAGCAGTATTAGAAATCCAAGCTGGGAGCAGGTTCTAACCCTGCTGCTTGATAACTCGGGGGATGTTTGGGTGTAACCAGTGAAGGTTTTTTGTTTGGTTTTGGGCATTTCAGTCAAGTATATTTTTTTATTTTTTATAGACCCAAGAACATGATCTGAATATATTCTGTACTTGGGAGGTTTTTGTGCTGTTCAATGCTAATAATATTTACAATATTTACTTTGTTCCTGTTAGTTGTCTTTAGCTTTGTAAATGCATCTTTGACTTCTCCTGTACGTCATTGCATGCTCAGATGGCTTCATGTAGAGACAAAGTCATTAGAGCATTGAAAATGATTGAAAATGCTGGTTGGTTTTCATTTTCCAGGAGCAATCCAACCCTTCCTTGCAGGTTGACATACCTGACATGTTAGAGGGGAATTTTTGAAAAGGAAACCGTTTTCAAGGATATTTTATTCTTCAGCTGTAAGCAAAGTTGACATCAAATTCTCAGGCACTCTAGCTGAGGTGTTAAAGATACCTACATAGTTTTGTACTGCTCCTGGAAGATGCTACCAATTTTATTAGTTTTTTAGAGATCTCTGGTCCTGTTATTTGAGCAGGATCATAGTTGAAGATGAAGATCAGTCTCTATACTCTTCAGATATCAGAATGGGCACCGTTGAGAGGTTTCCATCCCTTTCTTCTTTTTTATGAGCAGAAAAGTTTGCTAAGCAGGCGGATATTTTAACGATAGCAAACTACATTTACACATTGTACAGTGGTATTTTGCTACATTAATTACCCTGTCAAATGTAATAGGTAATTACCACATCAAATCACCTTCATATGCTACATGGAGGCATAACTTGCTAAATTATTTTAAAAAACAAACAAACAAAATCCCAGAAGCCCAAGGGCAACATCACCACAAACCTGTCTCTTTCTCTTTTAAAATAACCCGCTGATGTACGTGAAGGCAGGAGCCTCACTAACCTCAGCTAGTGTTGGGTTTGGGGTATGGCAGCATCTGCTCTGTGTCCCTCAACACCATGCATGTCCTTCTCTGATTTCAAATGAAATCCTCTGATTTTATTTTATCTGTTTTTTGTTCCTAGCCTGAAGCTGGTCTTTTGAGTGAATCCGTGAACAGATTTGTGCACCGTCTAGGTGGTGCTGGAAGGAGCACTTCTATGTGACCAACCATAGCACACAGAGGAAGAAAAACAATAAATTTGGTCATTCTTTCCTATCTGATAGCTGCCTAAATGGCATTTCTGGTGAAACTCTGCAAAAAATGTGTGAAACTAGTTATTGCTTTAAAGTGCAGAGAGCATGTGCCATTGTGGTACCCACAGGGACCAGGAGCTGAGTGATGCAGGTCTCTGTCTTGTCTTACCATAGCAGAAGAGGGATGTGGGGGAAAGGCTGCTTTGAAGTGTAATTATGAGTAGAGACCAACCCATAAAGCTCAATTAGCAGGTTGCTATGCAGATAAGTACTATTGCTTTAGATCCTCCATATTTTGCCTTTTTGGGGCTCTACTTAGTGTCATCGAGGGTTTTGGCAGAGGCTGCTTGGTGCGCTACATAACTCTTGGAAAAATAAAGAGCAAAGGGGGTTCTGTCAGGAGGGGAGACCCTCTTGTATATTTATATTTTGTGTCTTTGTTTAAATGTGCTTGGTGTCTTTTGTCCAGAAGTGAAAGAACGATGAAAAGAGGTGGCACATGCTGCTGTTTATACTTTAATATGCATTACATGCACCTAGAAAAGACTCCAATTACCAATTTTTGGAAGACAAATTCATTTATTTTGAAAACTGTGAATATGTTACTATGTAACTATAACTAGCTATCAATCTATCTATCTATATATATACATAACTATATATGACTATTATTCAGCCTTGAGGACACTCAGGCAAGACTTCATTGTGATCTTCAACATCCTTATGAGAAGCAAAAGGGCAGGTACTGATCTCTTTGTTCTTGTGACCAGTAGCAGGACTCAAGGAAATGATGTGAAGCTGTCAGGGAGGTTCAGGTTGGATATCAGGAAAAACGGTTTTCACCCAGAGGGTGGTTGATCACTGGAACAAGTCATAGCATTGAGTCTGTCTGAGTTCAAGAAGTGTTTTTTTAACAATGCTGTCAGGCACATGGTGGGATACTTGGCTTCTCCTCCACAGGGCCAGGAGTTGGGCTCAATGATTGTGATGGATCTGTGATTCCAATAATGGCTCCTTGTCAGGAACTGAAACTGATTTATGGAGGCACCCTCCAGTCTCAGAGACGTGGCCTCCTGCGAGCTGGAGAGCCTTTGGGGCTGCTGGCTCTCCTTTTTCGTGGTCGCCGTGATCCCCCAGGTGAAGGATCACTTCCCCTAACAAAATCAGGAGGGCCTGGGCGCAGCCTCTGTGGTTTCTCCTGGGGTTCTTGCTCCACATGGATGGTAGTGGAAGCAGAGGGGTGTGTACTTGGACCCCAACCAACGACACTAGATGAGGTGCTAGGCATCTCATTCACATTGGATCGTGCTGGACCAGGTGTAGGAGATGAGGAGTTGTCCTCCTGCCCTGTGGCACCATGGTGGCGGTGGCAGGGCTCCCTGCAACGCTGCTGCTCAGGGACACGTGTGTGCTGGGCCCTGGATGTTGCTGTTTCAAACAGCATCTCCAAGCTCTGACAGAACCATGAGTGCAGGGTCTGTTGTAATGCTGAGTTGGCAGAGAAACAGCTCATCCAGTTTGGGATCTGGAAACCACCCACGAAATGCTGGTCATCTCCCTCTGTCACCCACTGTTGATGTGCTCTAGGGTGATGGAGGTTGGGAGCATCTGGCTCTCTGTGAGTGCTTCCTGCCAGGAGGACTATTGGTGGTGTCACAGGTGGAATGATGACATCCTCCTCAAAATCATCATCTGCCCGCACTGAGTGCAGGATGGAGATCATCTTCGCATTGCACAAGGGGCACTGGGTTCTGTTGTTGGCCCACTGCTGGATGCAGGCATAGCAGAAGCGGTGCAGGCACGGCATCACAAAGCTGGGCTCCGTGTAGCTGTCCAGACAGATGGGACAGCGGTTCTCCACCTCTGTGTCCGTGCTGCCCCTGCGCTGTGGTGGGCTGGGGGGAACTTGGGATGATGAGCTGCTTCCCCTTGCTGCTGCTGCAGCAGTGCCTTCCATGCTGGGGAAGGGCAAGAGACACAACAGTCACTGATGGGCCCAGGGAGTGGAGGAAGAGATACCCAGGTCTCACAGGAAGGAAACCTTCCTAGCTCCCCAGGCTGACATGTCCCTGTCCAGCTCACCTTGGCTGCTGTGAGTGTGCCTTCCTCAAGCCCCGCCTGCCTGAACCTGGCATGGCTGGGGAACGTCCTTCAATGGCTCTGCAGTGAATGATTGAGTGCTGTGACCAGCTCTCAGCTCACTGCCAGCTCCAAGGCCTGGCACTCCGCACCTCGCGTCCTGCTCGGCTGGAGTCCGCGCACAGGCTGGCTGGGTCAGCTTCTGTGGCCAGGTACGAGCGGTCAGGGCAGGTGACGCCGCAGTCATCGCTGGGAGACGGTTGGGTTCCTTCCTTGGTGACCATGGAACCCATCGCTTGGGTTGTTAGCAACGCCAGAACCCGTTGCTCGGCGCTGACGTCGCCCTGGGCCGCCCCTGCCATGGCGCTGCCTGGCAGCTCTGTGGGCCCAGTTCATGTGTCAGGGGCTGCCCCTGCTCACCCCATCCCCGGTGTCGTGCTCCGCCTTGGTGCTTCCCACCAGCCCCCCAGGCTCCGCCGTGTCTGCCAGGGCTGTCAAGTGGGCTGTGTCAGATGTTTCTGGGCATGCACGGCCAGAGGGTTCACTTGGTGACACCTCATGGTGCCCTCGCAGCTCTGTTGCTGCAGGCCATCGCTCTGGCCTGATGGTTTTCCATGTATCCTTTCTTCTCAGACACTTCACGTGCTTCAGTTCTTTTTCCCCATGATATCTCTGCTGGATTTCACAGGACCAGTGATCTCCAGTTCCCTTCTCTCTGCTTGCTTCTTCAGATAAAGCAAGCCTTCCTGCTCTTTTACCTACTGTCGCCTTGCAGTCGTATCTTGTGTCCTTCCTCAGGCCATGAGCCTGCAGTCAGGGCCTGGAAAGATGAGCAGAAGGTTGGGAAGCATTGCTGGTTGTTTGGATCAGTGCAGTGAAGCCATTCCTGATTTTATTTTACCAGGTGGTTTATTGCTAGCCTAAAGCTGGTCTTTTGAGTGAATCCATGAGCAGATTTGTGTTCAGCCGAGGCCGTACTGAAAGGAACACTTCTATGTGACTAACCACAGTACCCAGAGGAAGAAAAATAGTAACTTTTGGTTATTCTTTGATATCTGATAGCTACCTAAATGTCATTTCTGATAAAGTTCTGCAGTAGGTATGTGAAACTAGTTTAGTGCTTTAATGTACAGACTGCATGTGCCACCAGGAGCTGGGTGATGCAGGTCCTGGTCTTGCTGTGGCAGCAAAAAATGAAGTGAGGGAAAGACTCCTTAGAAGTGAAATTGTGAGTGAGTAGAGACACGAAGGAGTGAGCTAGAGGGGCCTGAGTGAGAGGACTCTTCCTAAACCACAAGTGTACTTGTATCCTGACTAATTATGGTCCTGACATTGCTTTTAACAAGCCACATACCTTCACCAGTTTTAAAGATCGGAGTAAGTTCTAAGTCTGTTCCCATGTGTTTCATAAAGCTCAGTTAGCAGATTGCTTGTCAGAAAACTTCTAAAACTTTATATCCTTCTCCCTTTGCCTTCTTTGGGACCTGTGGAGAGTTTTTAAGGCAGGTTGGCAGGGCTGGGGGCCAGCAGGAGAGCTCCTGCCTCCATCTCTGAAGCTGTGGGTGAGATTTTTTTTTAAATTTGGTTGTTTTTGTTTTTTTAATTCTTTGGTGGTTGTTACTTCCTCTTGCCTAAGATTTCTTAGCCAGCACTCAGGGAGAATTTGCCTTAAACGGGAAGTGTAACCAAATCCATTGCAAATTAGCAGTTAAACTGACAGAAGGACGTTGGAGTTTTTAGTTGTTGCGTTTTAAAGTTGGCCAAGTCATGCTGTGTATATAAAAGGATTGTTCTTCACACTCTGGCATGCTGGGCGAGAAGGCTACTGTGGTGTGTCCACACAATGTGGCTGAATGTGGCATAATCTGGTTTGAAATAAACTTGATGACTTTCTTCTCCTCTGTCTGAATTAATATTGGGGGTTTATGTGTCCTCATTTTTCCGACAGCTGACACATAGAGATGCCGTTGTTTAGGAGAAGGCCACTCACCAATCCATCCCCAGCCATGTGGAAAATGTTAGCGGTGCTGTATCTTGGATACAGTACCTCTATTTTCCAAAGAGATGAACACTGTTAAGTGTATCTTTCTGCAGGAGCTGAGCCTCCCTTTAGCATTCTGGGATCTCGTTTTCTGATCTTTTCTTTCCTGCTGAGTGCTGACTGAGGTATTTCTGGGGTAGGTGCCAGGGTTGTTCTCTCACTAATGATTCATGTGCCCTTCGCATGTTGCTCTGCAAAATGACATGTAACAGCGTGTACCCAGTATCCACTTTACATTGGCTTGGCTCTCCAAACATGTACTTTTGCTTTCATCTCGGAAGTTGTGTCGCTCCAGTAGATTTGTGGTGCTGCCATTGGTAGAAGTTATTCAAACGTTAATTTTTGGGGCCTCTGGTGAAGTTCCCAGTGCTCTGCTGTGTCACAGTTTGTAAAGATGTGTGCTGCTGGGGGATCTGTGGTGCTCTGCAAAGGGACCCTGGTGCTGAGCACACAGGACTGTCAGGCACTTGGCTCTGAGTTCTGATGCTGCACAGCAACTCCTTTGTTATTGCTACCCTGTCAAAAAGCGGTGATGAACCATAATGTGAGAACTGCAGGTATCAGACTCCATGCAAATAAAACCCCTCCTAAATACACATCTCACTGTAAGTCAGCAGTGAGCAGCCAGGAGGGCACAGGTGGAGGTTGTAGAGCCCTGCCTGGGGCCAGGGATCCCCCTTGACTGCACATTGCCTAATACATTCCTAATAGAGTTGTGGCTTTTCCAGACTAGATACAGCATGTGAAGGGAGACCACAGATTGAATTCCTGGAGACCACTAGAGATCCATTAGCTGGTAATAGCTTTCAAACTGTCCTGGGGTGCTGGTGGAGCGCGTCTCCCTCACCTTTGTGTGTAACACTTTCGAGTTTATAACGTTTTTCTAAATGACTCAGTAGCGTGTGCTAGGCTTTTGGTGGCCCACTTGAAACGCTCTTAGAAGGGTTTGCTTTTCAGAAAGAGCTAAGTGTTATCCTTAGAAATTCAGGCTCTTTTTCAGGGTAGTAACGTCTCTTCAGTCTGTGTGTTTAGCTGTGACACACGCCAGTGGGTCCATTGGCCTCTTCCAGGATTGCAATTCTGCAGAGGCATTAGAAAAGTACAGAACTGTAAATATGGTAAAGATAGGCAGTCGAAATATGCTCCAGAGCTGTGCTAGACCTGGACCCAAAGTGAGGAATAAAGGTTGATTCTGGGAAGCACCCTTCAACTATTTGTATTCTTTGTTTTTGCATCCAGATCATTCACAGATACATAAAGCCCTTATGAACTTTGAGTTCATAGTGAGGAATCAGTTCTAAAAATATAACCTAGGAAAAAGGGGCACTTTTATTCTTAACCTGTGATTTGTCTAGCACAACTTCCTGTTCTAGAAAATTTCTTTCTCCTAGGAGAAAGAAAATACCTTCAGAGCCTCCCTTTGTCCACAAAATTTATGTCCTCAGTGATCCAGACAGTAAAACTCCATGAAGATCTATGTTATTTGAGAAGTACTATTAAAAATTAATCCAATTTTCTATTCTTCTGGTGTAAATAAATGACAAAAAAAACCAGCTTGAAATCAAAACGGCCACTTTCTGAGTTTTATGCAGAATAAAAGGCTGTTTATCCTTTCCTCTTTATTTTAAGCCATGGTTTTACTATTCAAGAAACAAATTCTAATCAGCCACCGTATCAGACAAATGGGAGCTTTAGTGAGAGGTTCGTATGTTGGGAGGGAGCACTAAGATTCTCATTATAGTGCATGTCTGAATAATTAGTAGGGCCACTCTGCACTTTTTTTTGGCAATAAGAAGAAACTCTCCATTCAGAGCAGCGACAGACTGACAGGAGCATCGAGCAGTGCAGTCATTAGTGTGTGTCTGCCATCAATGTCATGTTATGGTGTCAAATTAGTTAGTGCCCCCTCCAGAGCCAAGCTGGACCTGCAAATTATCCTCCTACATCCCAGGAAACCGTGTTTGCTAAACCTCAGATCAAATGGGAACAAATGATTAACATGGCTCATAAATTAACTACTTTACAGGCTTATAACTTTTTACAAGTAGATAATAAAGACAGATTTTTTAGGACTGTGTTGTGTTTACTTCAAAGCTGTGATGTATTCTGGTTTTAGTTTTTTTTTTTTTTTTCTTTGCCTATTTGTTGTAGATAGGTTTGCTTTTCTCTTAGGGGATAAAAAAATTGTATACAGCCAAGGAAATAATGTTTAGAAAATCTAGTGTCCTAAAGGAAGCAAATGTAAATCCACTGAAAACAATATAATTAAGTTTGTTATCTCATTGCCCGATAAGTCGCTGACAATAGTCTTTCTTCTTGTAGTGGCAGTTGTTCGTTAATGAGTTCACCAATTAAGTTTGAAAGATTACAGCCTTTGCCAAGAGGATTTATCTGTTTAAAAGCATTATATTTTTTGTGATACATTCTTACCATATTGTAAGCCTCTTTGTTAAAGAGGTATAAGACTACCTCTTAAACACATTAAATCCTATTACAGGCCCAAAAATAATTTTACAATCTGTTTACACATTAGCATCTACAAAACTGTAACAAATCTGTCCAGAGATGTCTGTTTTGAGAATAGGATGCTAACAGATAGTGCACTCTCTTGAAGCTGGATTGCCCTTGTGAAACGAGTGCTTTTTTGCTGCAGAATAATTGTTTTATAATGATTTATGACTATGCAAATAATATTCTTTTTATATCTCCTCCTTTTTAAATCTCTTCTCAGCTGCGTTTTTTAACCAATGCAGAAATAGTACTGAATTTTTAGTGCTCTTTTATAGCTTTTGAATCTAAAATAAACCGAAAAGAGTAAGTTTTGTGCTTTCTATATATTAAAGTCTTGTTCCCCCACATGCAAGCTACTTTACCTTTCTTTTGTACCTCCAAGGGGGTGAGTAAGCCTTGATGTCAGAGATCAAATCAGCATTTTGGAAAGGGCCTAGCATGCAAAAACGTGCAAAATATATCTATTCATAAGAAAACGTCTGAAAATGCCAGAGGTTATGCTCAGTTTATCTGTCAGCAAGTTTAACTTAAAGTAGGTGGTAGTCAATTTAGTAAATACTTTACTAATACTGTAACTATAAAGAATCATGAGTGCAGTCTCAGCATCCTGACCTGTGCACGTTTTAATGACTCTGCTAGGGAAGCACACTGTACTGCAGATTAGCAATAACATTTAAAACACAAGTAATTTCTGCAGGAAGGTTTGCTTGTGTACAGTCATAGTGAAAACAGGAGAGAAAATCGTGCTCTTTAGTTAATCCTGGGAAAGAAAACTTCTTGTTGTTGCTTATATATCCACTGAACTTGGGCACATCCTGTTCTGAGTAATGCTTGTGTAGATCTGTGGACTTTATCAGGGATAATCCTATGACACTGGTTTTTTTTTGAAGTTTCAATGCCTCTTTCCTGGATCTTCCTCTACCTCCTTCAACATGCTCATTGCAGTCCTTTACATGCAACTGAAGGAAGAGGCAAGAGTGATTTCACACATCAGAGCTGCCCTAAAGCTCGTTGCTCTGAATTCCTTGTTGCCACATGCCTGCAGACCTGCTCCTGGCACAGAGCCCTCTCCCTCCAGCCTGGCCCATTCCCTGGTGATGCCCCAGCTTCCAGAAGCAGCAGAGCCCCACAGGCAGGGTGGCAACACCTTGGGGTTTTTTTTAAGCCTGATATTTCCCTGTCACTTTGCCTTTCTCTGTGAAGTCAGGCCCTGGGCAATGCATTTCCCCTGGATGGTTTCCCAACCCCTCTTAGGAAACGACAAGGATATTTGCTAATATGATAAACCAGCTGGGAACTGCATCCCCAGTTCAATCCTGCCTTAATGTTTCTCTTCACTTTCTTACATGTAAAGTGCCTGCTGTGAGCTGGTAGCTCATAGCTGAGCAGTTAATAAATGTGATATATCCCCAAAGCATTGCACCAGATGCCCAGCAGCAGCTCTAAATCAGCAGGGCTGCCCCAGATCTGCCACGGGCGCGGGGCTCTGGTTCACATCATCTTGAAAAGCTTAAACCTCTGAGGTTCTAGAAGCAGAGTTAAAGGTGGGACTTGGTGTTTCACTAGCCACCTTATTGTGGTTTAAATATTACTTCATTGCAAATAAGACCACCCACCACCTCACACATGCTGTGTATGCTGCTGTCCTACATGTTCATTTAGGGGAATAATGAAATTATACCTGTGGGATAGTGCTACTTGGTGCCTGGTTAGCAAGACAAAATTACACTCCTGGTTGTGAAAAAAAACTTTGTAAATTAAATATACTGTGAATTGCCTAATTGTTGAGAAAAACATGGGAGGTTTTTTCACATCTTTGGCCTTTCTCAAAATCAAACTCATGGTGCTTCTCAAAATACTGAGTATTTTAGTCCCCTCCCCTCCAGCACAGTGGGCACTTGGTGAGAAACACTGCTGGATGCATCTGTGGATCTGTGATAACTGGGTTGATCTGGAACGCAGTGGGGTTGCCTCCATCACATCGTGGCTGTTGAACTGTCCCAAGCAGCCCTCTTTAGTCTGCAATTGCTGAGGAAGCTGCTGTAGTCCCAAATCAGACTTTTCCTTCACTTCCAGCCCCCCTTAACTTCTTGTGTCTTTGCTTCCTTCCTTACCTTCACCCAACCACATAATTGCTTTATATTGCTTTAACACGCCAATCTGTGAAACTGCTCCATTTTCTCAGTTATTGGGCTATTTTCCTTGTTCTTTTGCGATAGAAATCCTAAGAGATTGTGCCTTTTGCACAATAGCAGATTTATGTTTAAGGAGACTGGCAGTCCTTGGAGAATGGGAAGTCTCGTGTCTTTATCCTTGGATGATGATACTGAAGAAAGGATTTCTAGTACCAGTAGGCTTGCATGTAGGCATGTAAAAATGATGCCAAAAGCCTATTTGATCTAAATACATGTATTCACAAGTGTGGGGGGAAAAATGCTGATTCTGATATTGAACACTGCAGTCTGCTTTGTGTTCTAACCTAAGTGGAGCAAGCTGGCTTAAATCATCAAATATTTTTGAACTCTGCATGGAGGCGGCTGTTGTCTTACAGAGTGAAGGCAAAGCTGACATGTACTGGCATGCTCGGAGCAGACTTTATAGCACTGAATAAGGATCACATCATATTTAAATCACAACAGGACAAACCACCCAACCTTGCCTGCCCTTGGGAGTGGGGAACACCCCTGGCACTTCCTTTTAGGGTGGGAAAGCTCACTTCCAGATACGTCCCAGGTACTGATAAGGAAACTTGGAAGCTTTAGTTAAACTGAGTTAATCATGGTTGTTTTCATTTTTATGGTACATGTTGATGTGTTTGCAGTGACACCCTCTACTATTTTTTCTTTCATGCTGTTTAAAAAGAGAAATCAAGAAAACAATGTCCTGTTTGCAGTGAACAAGAGCTTGAGGGTACAGCATGGAAAATTAGTTAGAATTCCTGTCTTGGGAAAAACATACAAATTTTGTGCTGGGTTTTTGATGCTGAATGATCAGGTTCTGTTTTTATTAAAGCAAAACATATATATTGTACAAGGATAAGTGTTATATTTATAAATACTTCCCTGGCTCTACGAGCTCTTGTTCCCTTTACAAAAAAGCTGTTCATGCTGCAATAAAAATATATACATTTAATTCTTAAGGAGAAGGTTTATGCACTTTACTCCTGGTTCACAAAGAAAGTTTTGCTGAGCAGAAACCTGCAGTTCCTTTCAAGGCAGCTGCATGAATTTACATAGAAAATGCAAACTGGCACGAAGAATAAACTCCTGAAACCTGGAAAGGTCTTTGGTGAGAATCCCTCAACAGGGATATCTCATTCAGAGATGGTATCTCATTCACAGCTATTACAATGTGAGCACAGGGCATTTTCCTGTGCTGTCCTTTTGATTTTCTTAGACCAGTTCTAACTGTGTTTTTGGAAAATTCAAGTTGCAGCACATGTTGGGACAGCAAAGCCTGCATGTTATGTAGTGGCCAATTAGAATTATCAAATCATAGAATGGTTTAAGTTGGAATCCTAATTTTTTCCAATCCCCTGCCATGGGCAGGGACACCTTCCACAAGATCAGGGTTCTCCAAGCTGGTCTTGACCACTTCCCCATGCTCCAGCTGTGTTTGGATGGGGCAGCAGCAGGGTTGCAGGTGGGCACCAGGTTGGTCTTAGTGGTATCCCCAGGGCATGGGCTGGATCCCAGGTGCCTGAACAGCCCCTGCCCAGCTCCTGATGCTGACAGTAACACATTTTCCAGAGAGCTGGTGGCAAACCCTCAGCTGCTGGTGAGTTTGCTGCCTTCACCACTGGCTTTGCTCTGACCACAGGCATGAAGAAAATGGGCGTCAGGCATGAGCCAACGGCTGGAGGAACCTTGGGTAATCCTTCTGTAACCATGGGCAGGAGCATGCTGCCCATGATTTGTGAGTTCCTCTGCTTTGAAAGCACCCTGAGCGTGACTGTACCTACTTTAACACAGGGAATGGGTTTTCCAAGCCAAAGAGTCAGTGTGACCTTTGATGGGTTCCATGAAATGAGCACAGCGATTAAGAAGAAGCAAATCCTGTGCTGAACTGAATGTCTCAACTGAATAATCCTCAGTGGGCATGCTGGATCTCAACAGCCAGCAGGGAGGCAGCCTGCACAAAATGTTTCAGGCTAACTTACTTTGGGTTAACTGGTATGACAGAATGATGAATGCTGAGGTTTTGTGATGCAGCAATTGCACAAATGTTGAAATGTTAATTGTGTGGGCTCAGCTGCCTCGGGCTGGATGTGCTGTCCCTCAGACGTGGCTGCCCCAGCAGCTGCCGACCCAGGGACTGGAGCTTGGCACAGGCGGTGTGGCTGCTGGGGAGGAGCTGAAGTGTGTGCTCAAGGCTGGCTTGACCCTGTTAAAATGGTTTCTAGCTTGCTTTTCTTTTCTTATGGCGCAAATGTAGACCAGAGCATACAGAGCTGCTTGTTTGTGGGCAGCACATCTGCCTTTATGCATTGTGTGGATGTGAAGAAGCAGGGTTAGGTAAGTGCCATGTTTTGACCCAAGTGCCTTGACTTTGCAGATGACTACACTGGGCTCTGCAGCAGTGCTGGGAGCAGAGCTCACTTTCTGCATCTCTGCAGTGGGAATAGTGTTCTAAAGAAAGGTTGGAGGCCATCTGTGCTGGAGGCAAGTGCAATTTAATGTCAGCTGCATGGCAGAGCAGGACTTTTCTGCAGGCTATTGACTACTCCCAGCTTTAAAAATCAAGTTCTGTGTAATTTACCAAAGATGGAAGGATGGAAGCTGACCTCAGGCCTCCTGTTTCTCTGCACTTACTTCAACCAGAGGTTCATGTTTCCCACCAATTTCACACATATGAATATATGGGTTAGAACAAACAAAAACAGAGACACAACTCAGATGCTGTCTTGAGGCACCTTTGGTCCTTTCTTCTGTTGTTTCCTCCATTTGGGGCCTTAGGGGGAGGTATGATGAGATCTGATTAGCAGTAAGTCTGTTAATTATAACTCCTAAATTAGAGCAACAGTGCAGAAGCATCACTTTCTGATTTGGATTAAAAAGCCCTTCATCTCAACAAAGCACAGCCAGTTGCAGCTGATAGCAGAGTGCACTGAGATGCATCAGATCAAAGTGATGCACTCTATGTGTGATGCCAAAATGGCTAATGAATTACTTAGACTAAGATTTATTACTCACTACATCCTGATGCTCTTTAAAGGTACTATCCAAAGCCGTGAGTTTATATTTAAACTAACCTGCTGCTTTAGCTTTCTCTTTCACCAAGAGGCTCCAACTTTAAATTTAGTTCAGCCTGGTGTAGTCCTTCCTTAAATTCTGGACTTGGTGGAAGTTTATTCTTGGGGTGGGACTGAACATGGGAGCTTTTATGCAGAGTGTCTGCATTTCCCTGGCTGTGTCCAGAGCTGCTGGCCCTATGGATGTTTGCACAGGAGGGTAACAGATAATGTCTCACTCTCACCTTTACACTCCCTCCCCCTGCTCTGCCCTTCTACAGCCACCCTCCTTCCCAGCTTCTCATGTCAAGGACCTCTCCCAAAATACCTCTGCTTAGAAGCACCTCAGGATAATGAGAAGGCACTGAAGATCATTACACAGCTTGCTGAACAGCCTCTGACTCTCTTTCTTTGCCTTTGAAAAGAGGTTTTGGGGACTGCAGGCCATGATATGAACTAAGCTGTGAGTAGGGTGATTTTTTGCTGCTTTAGTTGCTTCTGTGCCAGGGTTCTATTATGCAAAAACAAATCTAGGCTTCTGGAAAACGTTTAGGCTGTAGATTTAAGGGTCGGAGATGTTAAGAGAATCCACCTGGCTTGACATGGAGCCACAAAAATAGGAGAGCATGTGAGAACTGAGTTATCAGAACTTCCCGTTTCCAGCTTTCTTTATACCAGGATTCAATGGCCAGTGGTGTGGCCACATACATAACACACACTTCCACAGTTGTCTTCAGTTGCAATTTGTCTAAAAATAGAGTAAGACAAAGCACCTATATCTATTGGGGTGGAAGTTTGACACAAGTAGGTGAAATGGCCTGGCTGTGTACAAAGATATAGGAACAACTATTTTTGCTTTCAGGAATTGTTGGGCAGAAAATAACTCGGTCCTACCAAAGCTGGGACATCTGGTACATGAAAGTGTTTTGTAATGAATTGGAAATGGCATTACTGCAATATATATAATAACATGGAGATGGTGGTGCAGTATGGTGTGGGGAACTTGTGTAGAAGATAGAAAATGTCATGGTTTTCACATACATTGTGGAAAAGAGAAAATAACTTCAAGTGTAAAGGATATGGAAATTCAGTGAATAAACATCAGTGCATTCGAGGATTTTTCATGCAACAAGCTAGATTTATCTTGTACAGAAAAAAAAATCTATAAACATCAATGACTGCACTTAGATGAGAAGGTCTGGGTGTGCAAGAAAACCTGCTTTTCAATGGATCTCTATTTCCTTAAATTTAAACAATCAAACATTCAAAGTTCTAAGATCTGATTCATTTCTCATTTGTATCGGTTTCATCCAGGACACCTCCTGAGATTTGAAAAAAGCTGTGCTGTTTAACACCTGAGTAAGCGAAAACCAGCTTCAATTTTCTGTTTGAGCACAACAACATTTCAACAGCTTGTTTCTTAACAGGCAAAATGGACTAGAACTGTGAAAACACTCGATTCACTTTGGGCAATAATTCACCAGGGCTGGGCAACTTGCAAACACATTGAGAAACTGTTCCTTCCAGATTTAACCAGAGAGTGGTTGGGAGTAGGAGAGAAATCCAACATTTCTTGAAAAGCTGGGATTTCTGTTATTTTATTGTTTTGAAACAGAAAACGTCTCATGAAATGCAGGTGCAGCTCTGACTTCCACCTAGGCAAGGAATGACTCAACAAAGAACATTATCTCCTTGTTCAGAAACAGATGTGGTGCCCTTACCTATTCCATTGCATGGGAGAAGACATAGGAACCTGGAAGTGCAAGACCACCTTCATGGAATATCACATATTCCAGTATTTTTGTTAGCTCATGTGTTCACAAACTACATCCACATGGTATAATACCCCAGAGACATATAGTATAACATGATGCAGTTTACTTCTAAGTCAGGCCTCTGTTGTATGGCCTAAAAGCTTTGTAAGAGTTTAGCAGCAATATCAAGAAAAACCAATATAAGTGGTCCATTAATGAATAGGTCCTTGAGTGTCAGGAAGCAGACGTTGTTGGAAACTTGTGTAATATTACTGTTGGGTTTTATTAATTAAATATAGCTATTAATATGACCTTGGATTTAAACACAATGACCTCTTTTGTGAGTATGATTAGCAGATGTTTACCATAATTCTTCACTCCGTGAAAAATGCTTGTTGCACCCAATAAAAACAACCATATTTACTTTGCTAAATCAAATATTTGGAACTTGGGTCTTACTTTATATATCATGGCTCCAGTGTCTTAGACTTTCCAAGTTTAAGGTTGAGAACCCTTGGAGTAACATATGTGGTAGATCCGGGAGTACAATGACCTATTGTATCAGGGAGTGCTTTCCCCCCTCTCTTTGGCATTGTATCTACTACAGTGGAACCAGTGTGCTCCACCAGCCTCTGGATTTTATTTTTACAGAAGGGTGAGGAGAGCATTTTTGAATCCACAAGGTTTTCTGTATTTTATCCATTACTTGCGGGCAACTTCCTTTCCAGAAGAGCTGCAGCATTGGAAGCAGGAAGCACAATTCCAGTTCTTAAAATAAAGCTGGAAGTTATTTTCCTTTTCAATAGCATCTCACCTAATTTTAGACTTGAAAAAGCCTAAAGTTTGCTGATAATTTTCCTTTTCTCCTACCAAATCTAGACTTTAGAGGTGACAAATCCCATTAACATCCCCCCAAATGCCACCTGCTGCCCTCAAACTATTTTCTGGGTATATTGAGCGTTGGTTCGTAACTGTTGGGATCAGTTTTAGTAGCGAGTCTGCTGCCTGCTTGTCTGCAGTGCTGAAAGGAAATAGCAAGGGAACAAAACTATGCTTTTCTTGGGAAACCACTCCCTTTGGAATGGAGAGATATGGCTTGCCACTTTTATTTTGTTTCCCCCTCCAAAGTAAGCAACAACACTGCAAGGATCAGGGCCAGCAAGAAAAGAATATTATTTAAAAGGCGTCATCTATCTAGCCCAGTGTATTTCAGGAAAAGGAGTCTCCCGCTTCATATTTTAAGGAGTGTAATAAAAATAGCAATCGGTTTAAGAAAGGGGCTGACGGGCCGGAGAAAGTGACAGCGGCAGCGCAGGGAAATAGTGCTCCATTTATCTGAGCACACGAGCACATTGATAACGCTGCTCTCTGCAGTAGGTGCCATCAAATCCCAGACAATTTGTATCCCCGGCGTGGCAGGTTACTTACATGGGAACAAGTCTCCCTGACGTTATTGCAGATCATCATTAAGCAGCTACTGCTGTTTGTTTGCCGTTACCTGCTGCACGGTGTTCCCGAGCCCTGGATCATTTATACACCTCACCCTGCTTCCAAAAACATCTCTTCCCCTGCCTCCCTTTCCATGGGGGGAAAAAAAATTACTGGGTGCAGCTTCTGTCTTTCTTTAGCCTAAGCAAAGATTGTGTAACGAACATTTAACAGGAGCAGCCACAGTGGGCATAGACAAAAGGAGGGGCAGCAGTAATAAGGAAGAAGGATGGGCTCCTCTTCTCCATCCTCAGTTCTGCTGTTGACAGGGGTGTGGGTGTGTAAGGATCCAGATAAGACTTAACGGCTCTAGGTGGGATATCCTGCTTTCTGAAGATCTTTAATCAGTTGGACTGGCATCCTATAAGCACATTTCTTGATTATCTTTCTTGGCATGTTGCAGCTTCCTTTCTCTTTGTTCAGTAATATTTGTGATTATTGTCTTTATTAAAATGCTAGCTCCTTTGCAGCTTGCAACCTGAAGGCTATTTTTTTTTCTTTCTTTTTTGCCAGTTTTTAAAGTTTTATTTGGTGATTTTTCCAGCTTGATTAGTTTCCTCCCAGGAGTCCTTTACTGAAAATATGGAGGGTAGAGTGTCACAAGTCTTTGGAAGCCAATTGCAAAATCTCCATTGAAGCCAGTGCATCTCTTGATTTGTAGTTGACAGTTTGCCCCATTATATCTATCCTAAATAGTTACAGGTTAGGTCACTTGGGAGGGAAGGCTATAATTTTGTCTGAAAGCACAGTTTGGTGAAACTATGATATCAGCACAACTATTATAAAACATGAAGTCCTTTGTCTTCTCCCTTATAAAAATGTGTAATTTCTACCCATTATCAGTATTACTGCAAGAGTCCTTGCAGTAAACTTGTCTTTTGATAGGCAGAAACTTGTCTTTGCTAAGAATGAGTACAGTGAAGTGTAACATCTTTTTAAAGGAGAATAAATAACACAAGTGAAGTTTACTAGAACACAACAAAGCTGTTTCCCGGAAAGCTGCTGCAGAATCAGGTAGGATATGCTGAAGATTTATGCTTGGGGTGAACATGTGCAAGTACCATAATGATGCTGTAGAGAACATTGGAGTGAAATATTTGATCAACAGATACGCCTAAAGAAAAGACATGGTTTGGATTTCTGACTGGCATTCAGATTACAGGACAGTTAAATGAAAGTTCCTTTAAATATGTGCATGAAAACATCATCGTGGCTGAGGGGAGAGGTCAGGTCTAGCACGGTTACCTCTTTCCTAGACAGAAAAAATCTTGACTGACCACCAATCTCCCCTGGAGTGGGGACTCAGGGATGAGCTCCAGGAGGAGGAGAAGCTGCACAATGAAAGGGGAATCTCAACATCATACAGCTCACTGCGCAGCTGCTACTGTGAGAAAGGTTTTAAAACCAAAGTGTTGCTTATCCTGGCTAGGTGTGCAGTTGTTTTGAACTCATTCAATCAAGAATCAGGAGATTTATAGTGAAATAAAGAAAAAAAAAAGGAAAAAGATCAATAGAAAGGGTGGAGTAGCAGCTGTGATTAAGGAAAAAGATTACTGTTGATTTATTGATTCGGTCCTCAGCTTGCCATCTCAATCAGGGCTTTTTTTTTTTTGTTTGTTAATGTTATTAATATTTATACTTTAGTGCCATGTGCCAATTAGAGTAGATTGTAATTAAGTCTCCAGGTCTGAAAATATTAGGCCCCATGTAGCACAAAATGTTAGCATTGCACATTACTGGAAAGAGAAACTTAAATCTGGAAGGCTGGTGCTGAGCACAGAAAAAGGTCAATTCTCTCTGCAGTGCAAGCAGCAGTTTTTGTGGTCACCCTTTCTGGGAATGCCAGAGAAAGATGATTGCAGAAGGCTGTTGTGCCAGGCTTTTGAGTTTTGAGGGAAGTCACTCTGGCCAAGTCCGTTTTCCCCTGCAAGGAGTGAAAAATGTTTCTCAGGCTCATGTTGAAAGTCTCCTTTTTCCTGCAGACAACTGAATTTTGGGGCACTTTCCTCTTCAGATGATGTTGTCTGTTTGCTGGGTGTGGGCTAGCACAGCACCCTGGCCTGGGGTCTTACTGCAATGGGCAGCACGAATTATAGGAGTTCCCAAGGTCTTCCCTTTGGTTTGAGCTGAGAACAGGCTAGTTGAAGACTTATTTTCTTTTTTCCTGTGTAGAGGGAAACATGAGAACTCCTTGTTGTGAAGTGGCAGAACTGAGTCAGCGAGGGTTTAGTCAAAGAAGAAACACATCAGTGCAAACCAGAATAAAAAAACGTGCTTTCTTCATTACTCATTATACCACAGTGGGAATCAAAATCACTCAAAAATTGTTGTAACAGCTATATGTTGCTTAGATAAAATAGTCTGGAAAGGAGAGATTTTGTGGGAATCAAGTCTGATTTATGCAATACAATATGCGAAGCCAACTTGCTGTGATTTTTTCCAGTTATGTGCAATTATGTGAGATTTAATCAAAGAACTTTGAATTACTTGCATTGCTCCATAGCGCTTGCACCGTACCTCTGGGTGTCACTGAATGAGTTGTGGCCATTTAAGTATATTACTCTTGCAAACAACACAGTGGGAAAATTAATTTAAAATTTCCTTTTATATCTGGGTGCTTAATTTTTAGAGCTGCACTATGTTCTGTGTTGGTTTTCTGTATTTGAAGCATAAATCCCATTTTTAAGACAAATTGTAAGCAATTCTATTTTGCCCTTACAGAATAAAGAGATTTACTGTATCATATACTGGGAATGGGGGCTGGGTTTAACCTATTGTGTCAAACTTAGTCCTTAACCTCTCTTTTCTGCTTCCATATGGAGTGGAGATTTTGTCTTGTGGGGAATAACAGACCCCAGCAGACACTCTCCTCTAAAAAATACGCTGTACCCCTCAGTCCAGGGGTCAGAGCCACATCCCCCTTATGGTCCACAAGGGATGGAGTCACCAAACCTTGGCTGGTTGGGATGTCAGGGTCGTCAGCTCTGAGAGCAGATGGACCTTCAAGGATGATGGGAGCACATGGGATTATTTGGGTAACCAGTTTTTCATGAACCCACACCCTGCCAGCCTGTGCAGTGACCCTTCACTCCTGTGGAGCTGCAGTGAGTGTGTTTGTTCTGTGCACTCACTCACAAGTGCGCTTCAGCATCATTAGAGGGAGGGATTTATTAGTTTCTCCCATTTAAAAAGGTTTAATTAGTTCCTGTAATATTTCATATTTTACGAACAAGAAAGATACAAAATGACTCCCGAAGAAAACGGAGCTAGCTCAAAGGGAAAAGCCTTCTCCAAACCCTGACCTTGGGAAGCCTTTGTAAAAGCAAAAATGCGACAGAAAAGTCTTGTCAGTTCTCAGCACCTACTTGATTTACTATATTTTATAGAGCTATATACCTTGCAGCAGCTGGAGTTGTATATGAATTTTCCTGCTGCAAAGCCATGTGTAGGGCAGCAAATACCACGTGAAAAGATGTTGACCAGTTCTTTCCACAAAAGGCAAAACTATCTTTTTGTGCTGGGGCAAGCTCTGGCAAGCTCTCCACTACTACATTGGTGCCATGGTCAAAGCTCTCTCAGAAGGCAGAGCACTGGAGACTTAGGAGCTTCACAGCCCCTGAGTAGTTAAAGAATAGAAATGCATTTTGTCCTTCTTTTTTCAGAGAGACCCTAACTTTGTGCATCAGCAATTCAACACATTTGGACTTTGGTTAGTGTTGCAATGGTTGTGAAAGAAATACACTTTTTTTAGTTTTAGAAAATAATTACTATTTTGCCATACAAAATAAATAGCTACATAAAAATGAGCTCCTCCCCTAGGAAAAGAAAAGAGAGCCTATAAAATTTATTATTTTTGTTGATCTTTGCCTGCTCTCTTGCAGCTGCCGGAAAGGTGGCTTTGCATTTGCAGAGCTTGGTGCACAAATAAAGGAGTAAATAAAAGGGTTTGCTGACGCAAGCATGGCGAGGAACGCGCAGCACGTGAGTGAAAAACCACTCCAGTGGGCAAACAAAATGTGGTGTGCTGCCTCGAGTATTCCTGGGCAAACCTGGGAGGAGTGGAAGGCAGTAGTGATTTTTTTGTCTTTTTTAGTGTGAATGTTTTTAAAACATTGCTGACTGTCAGTGTCAACAGAGAAGTACAGAGGAAAAAAAGCAGGAATAAAAGTGTGACTGGAAAGGTGCATCAGAATACAGTAATTACAGAAGCTTTATTTTTGTTGCCAGCATAAGTATGTGAAAACTAATGCACTGCAGAGGACAGGTTTGTGGTTGAAATACACTTGATAGATTTTGACAAATTAAACAGTTGTAAAGATGTTTGGAAGTTTTCCAGATCTTTACTGTTATTTATGTCACTGAACTAAAAAATCAGTGGTTAATTTGCAGTTCTTATAATTTTTATGATACTTATGTTGTTGTAAATTTAGCAGCGTGCGGCATCAACTCAGCGGGATACGTTTTATGTTGTCAGCTACCTTTTGATATCATAATAGATTTCAGTTGCCAAAGCTTCGAGGGGAGAGAGAATAAAATGTACGAGTGCACTGTATGAGTGCCTGGATCAGACCCAAGTAGGAGAGGAGTCAGTTCAGGGTGGTCCCTGAAGCCAGGTCTGGTCCTTGGGGGAGAGCAGGGATGCTCCAGAGTCCTCTGCCAGTGGTGGCAAATGTGTTTTGAAGTGGTAACGATGGATAAGATGCTGGTAGGATTGGGCCCTGCAGTATCAGTGGTGCATCTTTGAAGTCTGAGCTGCTGCTTAGAGCTGAAAATGGGAGCAGTGCAGAGCTCTTCAAATCTGGTCCCACCACGTGGACCTTCTCCTGAGCCTGCATCCCGGCAGTGCCCGGTGTCACTGTGCCTAACAGTGGCAAGGTGAGATCTGGTCTCACAGCAGTTGTCAAACTCATGTCTGTCTCAGTGTATAACCTGGGTTTGGGGCATCCTCCACCCCCAATTTATTTCTCCTAGTGACTTTCTCCATACACAGTGGAGAGTGTTTCCTGGGTAAACACCAGTTAGAGAGAGAGCAAGTGGATCTCCAACATGATGTGGTTGGACATGAGAGTAGCTTCTGTGGGATGGTGTTGATGAAAAAACACAATGTCCTAACTCGTATTTTACAGAGTGCCTCTGATTCCTGAATTCACACATTTTTTTTATAGATACTTTTTGCACTGCTTTTCTTTTTATGAAGACTGTCTATTCTCTGTATTTATAGACTTCTCTTCTTTTGTCTCCTATCACGGAAGATGGAGAGACATCTTAAATTTAGGTGGCTTAAAGAAGAGATGTAGTTGTTTCCCTCTTGGGAGGCTTTTTTTTTTTTAGTGGGTTAAAAATACTGGTTTTAATCTGAGGAATGAAACCTGCCTCAGGAATATGTCACACATGAAATGGACTTGGTATAAAGCCCAGCCATGCCCTTCCCATCATCTGCTTCTTTCAACATTTGCCCTTTGCCTTCTAAGCCTGAAAATGGAGGAATTTATTAACGGTTGTTTCCTGAGTGTTTGTGGCATTAGCCACGTTTCTCAAGGGCGTTTCGTGTGCTCTTTCCACTCTAACGGGATTGTCCATTGAGTTCAGCTCTGGTACGTTGGGGATCCATTTGCACAGATAGCTGATTAAGCTGAACCTTCCTCATCCGTAGGTAATCCCAAAATACGCAAATTGTTAGCGTGAGATTGGTTTTTGAACATTTTTAGGTTTATAATTAAGCGCTTTGTAGTTGTCCTCCACCTCCACCTCCCTCCTCATCGGAGTCTTTAGCTGTGCTGACTCCAACTCTCCCATTCCCTTTTTCTTTCTTGATTATCTCTTTATTTCTTTTCTTTTCCCCTGGAGGCAGTTTTATGTCTGGCTCTTTCTCTTGGTACTGCTTCAAAGCTGCATGGCTTGGAGCAGGTTTTTGGGCACAAAGAAATTTTGCAAAAAAGAGCATTCTGCCACTGCTTGGGGTTTTGCTGGGTCTTGCTTCCCAAGATGACAATGGCCAGTACTGTACTGAGCTTGGAGTGGGGGCAAGAACACTGATTTACTCTTGACTTGAGGAGAGACTAGAGATGGGACAGCTGAGATGGGTTTGTTTGGGAATTTCCAGCCAGGAAGGAGGTGAGGTGTTGGTGTGAGCAGCAAGGAGCTAATTGTGCTGAGTTTGGTTGTGCTCCTGCACTGATGCTCTTCAGGTGGAAGATGCTGCTCTTCTGAGTTAGAAGAACAAGATCAAATTTTCCTTTTGCCTTGCAGCAGCAGACTGGTATGTTAGTCTGCATTCGCTGGCTAGACTTACTCTGGCTAATGTTTGCCAGATTCTTCTATTACATATTAAAATAAGATCGTATGAGTGGGTTTTCTTTTTGTGCATGTTTCAAAAAACTAGGCCAGCCCTAACAAGCATATTTTTGTGTTTTTGTTGGTTTTTTTGCATTTTGTCATTTTACATATTGAAAAATGGAATGCAAAAAGAAAAGGGAAAAGCCTGCTAACATCAAAAAGAAATAAAGCTTTGCATTATTCTGCATAAGTGTTAAAATCTGACTGATAGTTTGTATATACAGACTTCTTTCTTTATGGTGTTTCCTTTCTGCACCCAAAGATCACAGATGCTATGATAAAAATTAATGCTCTTTTAGTAAATGCTTTTTGTTTCTGAATTTGGCCTAAAGAGGGTCATGCAGTGCTTTTGTTACTAATAAATGTGGCAGGATTTAGGTAAAAATAATAGGCAGACATTAATTTGTTGGAGCAGGATCTTCTAAAACAAAAGGCAGAGCATTTTTACCTCCTTAAATGCAGCTATGTTAATATAATAAAGTTTTTATTTTAACCAACGGGAGAGTAGCCCTGTTTGAAGAATTCAGCTTTAAAAAATGTCTTTGTAAATTGAGATTTTAGGACTACCTATTTGGAGGATGTTCCGTATGATAAATGACCCTTATAAGACAAAAAAAAAAAGTAATTTTGCATGTCTGCTCCCTAGGATGTGTGATAATAATAAATGAACATTTTATATATCATTATATATATATCATGGCAGAACAAAAATCAGAAGATATATTATTCATTATTCCTGTTACTTTATATTTAAAAGGCAAAGGTTTTTGCTTCTTTGCCAAAACAACAGCTACAGAATATATCTGCAATAATCCCCACAAATATGAAAGGGAGAAAAATCTTCCAGGTCGTTAGCACTGAAGAAAACAGAGATGCCTTTAATTGTATTCATTTGAACATTAATACATTAATGCTGATATTTAAGTACTGTTACTATTAAAAATTAAACTGGAGGGGCAGTGTGCAGATCATATGCTCCAGTGTAAGTTGTCAGGTGGGGTGTTTGCATATTTAGCCTGCCATTCCAACACTAAAATGGATATTTGAGGCCGCATCTGGCTTTCCGAGGGGCACTTTTTACACCACCCAGTCCTGGTTTCATCTCTGGCAATAGCATTTCTTTTCATGGATGCAGTTGCACTACCCGAGCAAAAGTCGCAGTGGTTAAAATCAGAGGAGGGTAAGGAGTCACTTGTTTGCTGTCCTGAAGTCCTCTTGTTCTTCTCGCTGCGCTCCCCCCGCCGTGTCCGCAGTTATTTTGCAATATGCAACCCCCTCCGAGCACTGCCTGCGGAACTGGAGTAGCTCTGGCATGTAGATTTCCCAGTGGGAGAACTTGTGTGGATGGTAATTTTAATGAGACCTGATTTAAGCAGTAGAATAGATCCATAAAACTAATACAAGCAGACTTTCAAGAGCTCTACTATTTGTCAGGGCAGTGAATTTTAGAGGTGCATCCATTGGCTTGGTAAAGAATATTATAATCTGGAAAACTTACTCTGTATTAATTCAGATTGTTTCTATGCAAAGTGCTACTGAGAGTGTCTCGAATCCAGGGCAGGCCAAATATAGACTTATTTATTTTTGAGTCTCAACTTTCGTCCAAAATTCGTGCTGGAACCACAGGACCTGAAAGCTGTGCTCTATATGAATGAATGCAAAGTCTGTATGAGTGCACACAGCTGTGCCTCCAAGCTGTGACAAACCCTTAGCTTTGCTTTTTTTCCCCTTCATTTAAGGCCACCGCTTGGTCCATATGTATTTCAACCTCTCCCGGGTTGTCACACCTAGTTATGTATGGCAGTAACACGGATTTCTTTGGATACAGAGTTTTTCTGCCAATATAGGTGTTACACCCATTCCAGAACCTAAATCCTGCTTCATGTAATACACTTGGTCCATGGCTTTTATTTTTCATCCCAGTGCTCTGGAGCATCTCTTGCTGTTGTTGGAAATTGTGCAGTTCTGCTTGGCTTTACTAAAGTGTTTTCTTTCCCTGCTCTCCTCCCCAGCCTCTTCCCTCTGTCCTGTTTCTTGTGGGGTTTTTCCCAACTAGCTTTTTTCACATCAGCTATCTCAGATGGCAGCGAGGAAGAGAGCAGGTAGAAAACTCAGGGCAGGAGCTTGTGATGGGAATGGGGGGAACTGGAATAAACAGCAGAGAACAAGGGGCAGACAAATAAAGAAAGAGAAAGAGGGAAAAGTGAGAAGGAAAGGATGGAGACAGAGAGCAAGGATGGAGGGAGGGCAGGGAGTCTGTGTGAAGGTGAAGCAGAGGGATGCTCTGTGCCATGGGTGGGACACCAGCTCTGCCATCTCTTCCCATGCTGGGGCATCCCACTGACTGCAGGGACAAGGGCAGAAAGGAGGTGGCTTCTGGCAGAGCTGGTGATAGCAGGGACATGCATTTAAATAGGGAAAAAGTTTATTTGCTTTTTCTCGCAGGAGATGCTAAATGATTTTTGCAGTTTGAGTGGAGTGGCATTATTGTACTTAGCTCTGCATTTATTAAATAAATTTGTTCTCCAACTCAAGTGTTAAGTGTGTATTATGAAACCTCGGAGCCAATCTTAGTGGTTGCAGTGTGCAAATATTTTTAAAATTATGTAATTAAACAGGGCTTGGGCTGCAATGTCCACTGAAGTGATTTATTAATTGAATGGTTTGATTAAATTTAATGTTATTTTAGTTTATACAGAAAGGGTTGGTATCTGTTTCACAGACAGGGACATCTTGTGGGGCTGTCAGTGATGGTTCAGAGGTCCTTAGGAGGAATCTTTAGCACCCAATTAAATATTAACCAAGAAGATGTGACTCGTTCTTTCTCTGTCCCTGAAACTGTGTTTTGACATCTAAGGCTGGTGATAAAAATTTGCTCGGCAGAATCACTTGCAATGCACTCTATTTATCACTAGATTATTTCCAAATTAATCACACTAAAAATCTTTCCATTGTAATTGTGCTGGGGCTCAGCGCTGTGCGATGTGTGTAAATAAAAAATGCCCTTTTAATTCCACGTTAACTGTGTCTTGCTGCTGTTGCAGCCAAACTGTATCTGTTTCAGTGGAATGTCATTTTAAAGGTATTGTGGTTACTGAGCGGCAGCTGTGATTGAAAAGTATGTAAACTAATCTTTAGTTGCTCGTGTCATTTTTATATTCTTATGTCAGAACACAAGAAAGCTGCTTTAAATTTGTCTTTCACTGTGTATTAATTTTCAAGTCTAATTTTTCTTGGGTTAAAGCATATACTGCGTTCTCTGCTGCACATTACCATTTGGTGCCAAAGTAAATGGCTACTTGTGAAAAAGTACAAAATTAGTTCCTGCTTGATTACTCTAAAATACATATTTATTTTCATAGGGAGAGTTTTTATTGCCAGTGTATAAAGGACAATTGTCCTGTATGGTATCGGTGACTTAAAAGGCAACGTAATCAAGCACCAAGTATTTATTACTGTGAAGAGCAGAGCTGTGCTTTGCTTTCCCAAAACCAAGAAGGAAGGTACAAGGGGTTTGGGGTTTTTTTTAAATTTTTTCTTCTAGACTTCACTATGTGTTGTTTTGCTCTTTTAAATGCAGACCATTCAAAATGAAATCCTCAGCTAATATGTCTGCATAAGAACTTCTTTGTCTCTCGATGCCCAACCATTGAAAATTAAATGTGTTTGCGGATAAGTATTTATTCATACCATACCTCACACCTGATCTTGTGTCAGTATGACATCATCTTTGCCACAAAGACTTCTGGTGGTTTAAAAACGTTCCGTTGTGAAATAAGTGGGAGAGGTAGAAAAGGGGCAAGGAAGGCAACAAAAATAAACTGCTAGTGGGATTTGATGTTTTGCCAATTAAAAACAAAATATAAAAAATCATGTTCTGAGGTCCACATGCTGCCTTTGATCCATACACAGGACTTCCATTTGTGCCGGTGGCTGTTCAGCCTGCGGAGGGAAGGCTGTACATGACTTAATTTGTATGTTGTGGGAAGTACATTTTCCTAGCATGTGGTCTAGCTTACTTGAAGAATCTGAAATGCGTTATAAATGTAAATGCTGTGTTTAAGTAAAACTTCATTATGTTTTGGTGGTTTCCAAAAATGCACAGGATTTGACCTTAAAGTGTTATTTCAAGGTGTTATGATGTATGAGCTAGACTTTGTAGTCTTCTAAATTAAATCTTTGAACATGTTATTATTGTATTTTGGCATCGGCAAGATGTAGTTCTCAGCTATTTTTTGTCGCAGCCTTCATTTTTCTAACGAGAGTAACGAGACGGGGCCAGATTCTTCTGTAAGAGGCGTGTGCAGTTTGGGGATTACCCTGCGTTCACCGTGGTGTAACCAAGGACGGGTCTGCCCTTCGCATCCAAGTCCAAGGGCACGGCAGCTCCTCCATCAGCGCAGCCACCACCCACCACCCGTGCCCGTGACCATCACAGAGCCCCACGTAGGATGTGGTGAAGGGTTTAGCATTTGGATCCAAATCTGGTTCATATATAAAAGGGGTTGTGTTTCTATTTGGAAAATATGAGCCCCTTTCACGTAGCCCAGGTGTGGATTAGCTCTCTAAACCATTTGCCCATTCCAGTGTTTGTGGGAGACTGTTTTCAATTCTTACAAAGAGGCTGTACAAGTCAAGCCTTACAAACAGCAGAAGCAATCCAAAAGTGGATTTAAAAAAAAAAAAAAAAATTAACAAAGTGTTTGTGATCTCAGCTTGGTTGTCTGGATGACGGGAGCAGACATAACCGCTATACGTATGTTTATTTCCAAAGAAAATAACTGCAAAACATTTCCACCTATGCCATGAGTGCTCAGGGCTTGTATTTCTCCTGCTCTGTGTTAGAGCCATCTGTTCATGTTACAGCAGGGCCGTGGGGCACCGTCCTCGCCGTGTCGTGTCCCCCGGGCAGTGCTGGGCACGGGGAGTGTGCCAGCCAGCCACGGGCAGAGGCAGGGCTTGGGCAGGGGTATGTTATTGCAGAAAAGTCGATTAAGAAGAAGAGCTCTGAGTCAGCCCCCGGGGCCGTGGCCGTCGCTCGGTGAAGCGCCAGGGAGAGACCGTCTTTGTAGTGTTGTTTTTGGTACCGGTTTCACGTTGCGCGCTCCTGGTATGAATCAGGATGGTTACAAGGGTGATTTTCCCTCAAGAAAACAATCACTCCCCAAAACAATCGTGGAGCCGCCCTTTGGGACACTGTGCATGGATGGCTTTCTGTCTGTCTGTCTGTCCTGAGGTGGTCTTGGGGTGGGAAGGGAGAGCAGCGCTCAGCCAAAGAACAGCAGAGCCTCTTCCTCCATCTGTGGCCAGGAGTTTCCCATTTTCCTCCTTCATGATCAGGCTGGCTCCTGGATGGGGGAGACCTGAAAAATCCGTGCAAATCTTCAAAATAAAAGACACGCAGGATACCCCGCTTTCCCTCTGTCACTCCTTCCCTGCATCCCAAATAGGGTAATGCTTAGAAATGCATCCAGCCTCGAGTTCAAAACGGATCGCTTACCCGTGTTTCTTGAACAGCTAATTTTGCTGGCATGTTATTATTCACCCTCTGCTATTTTCAAACTGTGACACAAAACTAGAGAGAAGAAGAGATTGAAATTTTGACCGGTACGTTATCCTGATACCTGAGATGCTGTGTTGATATGAGAGTATCTTTACCACAAGGACTTTCTTGGTGGTTTTAGAG
Source organism: Sialia sialis (assembly GCA_009812075.1). Lineage (NCBI taxonomy): Eukaryota > Metazoa > Chordata > Aves > Passeriformes > Turdidae > Sialia > Sialia sialis. The sequence continues at coordinate 16,708,026 of VRYO01000638.1, read as the reverse complement.
ATCCCAGTGTGAATAAGTAGACAAAAGCAGAACTAATAGCTAAAGAAGCAAAAATATTTTTTTCTTAAAGAAATTGATTAACATGCAAATATGTACTGTATGCATATTAAATATCATTTCAAAATGTGATGGGCAGGAAGCATAAGTGATGCCATTTGGTTTTGTGGCATCAGTGTGGGTTGATTAAGGGGGTGGGGATAAATTTTGGGGATTATTGATATAGCATGAGTAGAGCCAGATGGTTGTATTACACATCTTTTGTGTTCTTGTTTGCTTCTTAAAGCAGTTGCAGAATTTTGCCCTGGGCAAAATTTACTCTTTGCTCGTATGTTCCCCTGTGAATTTACTTTTGACAAAGTAGTTCACAAAGAGGGGAAACGCTGTGCCCACAAACTTGTCTCTTCCCTTCACGTTTGTGAAGCCAACAGCCCCCTACTTCAGAAATATTTTGTAACTTGTGAAATAAATTAGCACTAGGTGCAAGTTCACTCTGTGTGTGTGTTGTGCATCGTTCCCCCTCGGTGTGCGGTATTGATTTACAGAGAATGCCGGTTTTTAGATTTTCCTTGCGGTGTTGTGAAGAAGAAACTGTGGAAATGGCAACCAGTTCAGTTTAATGCACTACTTATGTAGTGTTCTTCCATTAAAGAAATGTTGTCTTAAAGATTAATGAGCTAATTTTTCCACTACTCATTTTTTATTTTAAGTTTTGAGATTGTGGCGTACCTGATTCATGTGATCAAAAACACTTACTTTGTGGTATTCAGGTTGAGTGGGAGAAGGTTGTGCTAGGTAGGTGTTTGTGACATTTGTTGGAACTGCTTATCACCGGAACCACCAAAATTTACATGTGTTTGTTATTTCCCTTTGAAAGCAATTTTTTATTTCCCATAAAAAGATGAGTTTTTGTAAAGGCTTTGTAGGAAAGAATTTATGTCTTTCTTGTGCCTCGCACCAGTTTTTGTGGGTGTGTTACTCCACTGACTTGGATGAGGTTACTCCTGGCTTATATTGCTGTAGGCTCCTGGATGATGAGTTCCCTCTACATCTGGCAATTATAGTGGAAAGAGTCCTACAGGTAAACATGTTTTGTCCTCTGCCTGTGTCCCTGTGTGAAATGTGTGTTTGCACAAGGTGAGGAGACTCACCTTGCTCGTGGTGCTGGGACTTTTATTGGGGACCAATTCATGCTGATGCTGATTCTGTGGCCCCATGTGTGCCTTCCCTCTCCACACAAAGCCAAGCCCAATGTTTTGTCCAGAGTGGGAGCAGCAGCTTTGGGTCCATTTTTTAGAACTTGATGTGGAAATGGGGATGGGCAGCTTTGACCTCATTGAAATCTCTGAGTAGTTCAGTCACAAGTCTGAGACCGGAGCAACTTACTCCTCATAATGCTGCCATTGTGCTCATCCGATCTGATCAGTTCTGGAAATGTTTTAGTAAGTCTATCTTACAACACTATAAGAAGATAATCAGCTGCCTTAGAAGGTCCCCATCTGGAGTATAGAGTTCTTTTACTGAAAGATGTTTTGCCTTTCCGAGATAGCTCTCGCATTTCATCATCTGTTGTGCAGAGATGAAGTGCATATGAAAAGTCAGTGACTCTGAATCCATCTGTTGTTATTATTTTCCACTGATAATTGGCTTGAACAATGAAATGTCTGTGTCTGTAGCCTTTGAAACTGTACACCCTGTTTATTTTCTGGAGGTCTTGCTCCACTCTCCCCCTCTGCTTTTTTTTTTTTTCTTTTTCTTTTTCTTTTTTTTTTTTTTTTTTTTTTTTTTTTTTTTTTTTTTGTTTGTTTTATTTTGGGGTTTTTTTTTGTTTCATTTTTCTCTCAAGCTCATAACTAGTGGAGCTTGTATGAAGATGACATCTTTGACTCGGTGCATCAGTATGTGTCACTCAGCATTCAAAGCTTGCCTGCCAATTTTTGTCAGGGTCCTGTTTCTGTGCTGTGTGAGTGTAGAGCAGGCTTACAGCAGGAAGACTGGCAGATCCAGAGTTCATAGATACCTTACCTGAAGTGTAGTATTTATATCGCTTTCTCCAGTGAAATATTAATTTAGAGACCAGTATCTAATACCTATGGAATTAGATACTACCTGTAATTGTGTAATATATTCAGTTGCATCCAGTTTTGCACGATGCAGGGTATTAATATTGGATTCCACTAACAGCAGTTCCATTAGCTTGCTCAACCAGTATGAGATATATATGAGCAGGGAGGCATAACTACCAGCCAGAAGTGCCAAAACAGTCATTAGAAGCTCCATTGGGATGGACAAAGGCTTTTACACCGTGATATACTGATTAAATTTTGTTCTATGGTTTATTTGCATCAAGGTTAGATCGGTATCATCTGTGTGAACGGTATTATCTGACACCTTATTTGGAAGGTCATTTCAATGCAAAAATGGTGAACGACACAAGGGCTCTAAAATTTCTCGCAGGATTCTTTCTTGGAGGATTTTTATCGTGTTAGGCTTGACTAGCTCAGGTTATCAATGTTTTTGTGCTTTAACCTGGTGAGTTTATCCAAGGAGGTGTAAAAACTCCTTCCATACCATACAAGTGCTCAGTGGAACTGAACACACTCGATGCCCATTAAAACTGTGAGTTATATCCAGTATCCTTTGAAATAATCTGTGACACATGCCTGAGAATCCAGTAAATGTGTGTTGCATCTTGAAAGGCTGAATTTTCCTGTGCCTGCCTGTGTGTAAGTGCTCTTTCAGAATGAAATTTCGGGGCTGGACGCAGTCGTGTCGTCCATGTTACGCTGTAGTCTGGAGCACCAGAGAGTAAGGCAGAGGAGCATAATCTTATTTGTGTTTCAATGGCAATCATTTAATACTGCAAGTTATTAAAAAATAATTAAATTACCAAAACCAACATGTAGCTAGGACTTACAATAAAAGGTCAATGTGATTTGACTCCTTAAGTTAGGAAGGGACACTGGTGAATTCCAATTGCTTTAAAATCATGCTGCTTCGTTCTATTTCTGGACTGGAAGGATAAACGAGACTGAAAAATAATTTATTTCTCTAGAAGGAAGAGTAAATCACAGTATATAATTATGTATATTCAATTATAATAATAAATGTTTAGATGTGTTTGGTGGTTATCACAGTCTCTAATTTAGTTGTTTTTTGAAGTAAATATAGTTTGGAGGGGTCATTTCATGAGAGCAATATTTTGAAAATAATGTTTTTAAGGAACACTTCAGAAATTTATTCATTTTCCCCAAATAAACTAGTAAATAGGTGTGCATTATGTGGTGATTCATAACAGCTAAAATAGGTCTGTGTCTGGAATGTCTTTTATATAGTAAACAAAACAGGGACAATAAAAGCAAATGCAGATTTAATCTGTCAACTCAACCAAAAGTCTCTGTATTCATTTTAAATCCTTGTTAAAAAAAGGCCAGGCCAGGAATGTATTGGATTTCAGTACAGTTAATGAAAATGAATTTTACAGGTGGTGTTTGGTTGTGTTTCTTCTGCTGTGGTGAGATGGGTGGCTGAGCCAAAGTGGGCACAGCACACGATTCAGCTCTGTGCCAGAGCAATGCTCAGATTAGAAATGAGCGCTTGGCGTGGAGTTGTTGGTGCTGTTGTTATTTACTATCACTAGCAGAGGAGCAGAGCGTTTAGCGCTATGATTTGATTTGATTTTGCAGCTCCTATCCCCTTAAACAAGCTGTGGAGCTTGTCAGAGAGCAGGACAGGTAGAATGCACAGCAGGCGTCTGATTTGAGCCAGTTACTCATTTGCTGAGTGTTTGTGTTTATGCAAAGGGGCCTCTTCCTGCATATTTAATCTAGAGTAAGGCAGTGGCTTTTGTTGTGTTTAGACCACATACCTTCAGTCCTTCCTTACACTGCAGCCAGTGTTGAAGCACAGAAAGGCTTGATAGTCAAAAGTGCTTTAGTGTTTTCAAACTCTCAACTTTCTGCAGTTGGTTGGGAATTACTCTACAGCTCTAAGCCTTTTTCTTCCTCATTAATGGGTAAGTTTGCACTCGGTAGAATAAGATACTTTTGCTTCTTTTCCATTTTCTAAATGCACAAAATATTTGTTTGTTTGTGGTTGCCCAAACCTCCTTCAGCAAAACTAGTCCGCTGAGGGAGTTTGTTGAAGGGAATTAGATGAAGAATACAGGTGTTTCTGGAATATACTTGGGAATCAAGTAGTAAATGCCATATTGCAATAGGCAGGTATTTATGGGGCGGGGAAGTTGCGGGGGGTGGGGGGGATGAGTTCGGTGTTATTATTCTTTGTACTAACAAATCCTGTTTTGTAACTGTCCTGAAGATAATGCTTCCATTGTTAGCTAAAAGCTTTCAAACAGTGAGCAACGCAGAACTGCAAAAGAAGCAGGAAAAAAAAAAAAAAAAAAAAAAAAAAAAAAAAAAAAAAAAAAAAAAAAAAGGAGGAGGAGGGGGGAAGGAAAAAAAAAAAAGCAGCCCTCTGGTCTTTATTGTTTCCTTTGCAAGGGTCCTCACTCGAATGTCTGCGCTGTAATAGGGAGGTTTTTCTTATGTGGAAATTGAATCGTCTCTTCATTGATATTAATAGCACACTAGAGATGTTAGCCATGATGCAGAGTACCAGAGCTGTGGAGTAGGAAACCTGATATTGCAGGGGGAAAAAAATGACAGTCCTATTGCTCCTCAGTGTGGGAGACATCCCTCCCCGAGAGCGGAGTTTGCATAATGGCATCCTGCCTCAACTATTTACTTATAGGTATTTTAATCTCGGGCTCTTTCTTTTAGTACAGGCGTAATTACTGCCGCTCGCTCCTGCACTTATTAACTGCGCAGCTCGGTTTCTGATTCCGTCTGGACAAATTAGTTTTAAAAATGACTTTGGAGAGAATCCGTGCGGTGTGCCTGCACAATGTACACAGTGTATACGTAATGTGTGCTGGGCTGGGAGAGCGCCGGGCTCCGACGGGAGGGAATTGGCATCAAAAATTAAAGCAAAGACGACAAAGGGCACGTCTTGGAGGCTGGGGGTTGAAGCACAGACAGAGCTTGGAGAAATGTGGAAAATGTGCGGCGAGGCCAGAAGTAGTAGTTTTGGTTCCCAATTAACTATTTCCTTCGTTTGAGTAACTCCTCTCAAACAGAAGAGTGTGCTGTTCCACCACATGTTGGAAAGTGTGAGAATCTGAATAAAATTTCATCAACCTTATTAAAATATGTAGGGACTTTGGTCTTCTTGGGTACGAATCAGCCTACAGACTCAGAGGCATTTATTAACAATAAGACTGCTGAGGTTTTTTAATAACAAAATTACAAATACCGTGTCTAATTGTAAGTGTATTACTTTTATGCACCAGTTAAAAAAAAAAAAAAACTTTTTATGAGGAAAAGTACCTCAGTCAAAGCACCTCGTGTGATTAGTGCTATTGTATTCTTAAATTTTGATTGATAGAGATAATAGTTTTCACTTAAAAATACAGACAGGTACTTTAACTTTCCATGACAATAGCTATTTGCATTTCTTTTATCTTTTTGTTTAACATTTGTGGGGGTTGGGACGGATTTGATTATTAACTCTTATTGCACACCGAGGTAAATGCTAAAACAAAGCTTTTGTTAAAGCTTCAAAAGGTAAAACAGCAAATATTGTTTTTAGGCTTCAATATTTAAAGGCTGTTAAAGGATACCTCGAAAATATTTTCACATGACCACGACCAGGAGTGTCACTCGCCTGCCAGGTAAGGGACGGGACGGGGGTGGCGGGGGGGGGAAATGTCCCCAAGCAGCGCTGGGGTCACGGCACAGCGGGGCCGGTCTGTCCGTGTGTGTGTATGAGTGTGTGTGTGAGTGTGAGTGTGTGAGTGTGTGTGTGTGAGTGTGTGTGAGTGTGTGTGAGTGTGTGTGAGTGTGTGTGATCCCAAAGTGGCTGCTCCAGCCTTGGCCGAGCCCCCGCGGTGAGTCCCGGCCGGGCAAGCGGCGGGGCCGGCGCTGCGGGACCGGCCCCGGTGCCGCCGCTGGGCTCGGGCATCCTCCGCCCGCCGGCACCCGGACAGGTCAAGTTTCATTCGGGAGAGTTGCAGCACAGGCGTAAAAATGGTTAAGGCTGGCACTGAGGCACGGGCAGTTATTTTAAGAAACGGGGAAGATGTGGCGATACGAGGCGGGCGGCGGCGTTTGATGGCTGGCTCTGGCTCCGGGAGATGGTGGCCCGTGCCTCGGGCAGCTGGGCTCTGGCCCCGGCAGATGGGCTCTGGCTCGGGGATGGCCTCTCCTCACCTGGCAGGCTGGCTGGCTCCCGGGAGCGCCTTCCCTTCGCCTGGGATGGATTCGGTGAGGGCCAGCGCTGTCACTCAGGAGAGGCGAGCAGCCCATCCATCAGTCAGAGATGCAGGACTGAGCGATCGCGGTGCAGATCCCGTGTTGGAAGCGAGCTGTTCCCAACTTGCCTGCGAGCTGCACCCGTGTGTTCCCTGTAAGAGCTGTTAAAAAGCGGGGGAGGAACGGAGCGTGATTAGTTTTGTAGATTTGGCTTACGCCGAGTTATTCTTTTCCAAGGTTACGGTGGACTTGAAAGGTAATATTATTTTGAAAGAGCGATTGTGCTGTGCATAGCTTTGTCCTCGTGCTATTTATTTTATTTTTTTTAAATTTTATTTCTGTTTGGAATAAATAATAAGCACCAGCCAGAGATTTTGAACGGCCTGCTAATGACTGAAAAGGAAAACACAGAATGATTTGCTCCCTCCTTCCACTGAGAAGCAGCAAGGAAGTGAGCATTGGTATCCCTGTGTTTTGGCCTGTACCAAATCCACTTCCCCCTCTTCAAAGAGAGGTGGGAGAAGTGCACTTAGTCTCTCACAGTTTCACTGTTCACCTGCATTTCACTTTCTGAGGAGGTGGTAATGACTCCTGGTATAGAAAATCTCCTGTGCCACGCTGCACAATAAAAAGTGGCCAGCTTGACAGTGGTCAGAAAAAAAATATTTGTCTCTTAGATTACTTGAAATATTTAGTATAATATATATTTTTTTTAGGGTGCAAGATAGCTCTTTAAAAATAAAATAGTTACAGAAAAAACTGAAGAGACAACTGCTCACCATCCTCAAAACAGCTCTACACATGATTTGTGTTAGTGCAAGTAACCCAACTGAGTGTGCTGGGTGAGGAAAGTAACCTGTGGCCCACGAGTCTGCTGGTACCAGATGTTTTCTCCACAATTAGTGTATGTCCTTTTCAGTGTATGTATTTTCAGAACCAGCAAAGTACCAAATTAAAAAAATATTGTTTTTCTCTTACAAATAATGCAGTTGATAAAATCACAGACTTTGTCTTTTTCTGCATAGGACAAGAAAATAATAATTATTAGAATAGTAGGGCATATTTCATACTTCAGCCTGCATGCAGTTGAATGTGACTCAGGGAGTTTTGAGGGGAAAGAACAGCTGTATTAGGTAGTTACGGTTCACTTTATTTAGAAGAAATTACTGCACAGAAGTGCTTATTTTGGTGATCAGGTTTTGGCATTTTAAAACTTTCAGGAAGCTTTTTAGTAAATATTTTAATCAAACACATTAAATACATTTCAGCTGGTCTTATATAAGAAAAATAAATCAAAATCTAATTTCTAAAGCAGTTTTTCCTCGTGCTATCAGGTGTGTGTGTCTGTTTTACCTTTTTTTTTTTTATTATTTATTTTTAAAGTGTGCTTTCTAGGTAGTGAAGGGGAGATTCCTTTGCTGCTTTAGGTTTCCTGTAATAAATTGTAGGCTTCTGAGGGCTGGGACACTGACAAAAAAATGTACATGCGTAATTGTGAGCAGAAGAGCAGCTCAACTGGTGTTCTACTTTCCTGTGTAAAATTACTCAGAGCCAGTTTGTGTGGGATCAAGGTCCTTGTTAATCTATTTTTGGCTATACCCAAGGCTGTTCTCATTTAGATATTAGTAAAAATGTTAAGAGTTTTAAGTAGACTTTCATTCTGCAATGGTCTCTTTCTGAGTATTCTCTGTATTAGTGGTTAAATTTGGCTTTGCAGTGATCTCTTGGAGTTAGGGCTCCATCCTGCAGCCTCCCTGGAATGACCTCGCTGCCCTGGAGGAGGAGATCACTAATTCAAATAAATGTGGGATGAGAAGAGTTACAAGGTCCAGCCCAAGAGCAGGTGTAAAGGCAAAGCTGCTGATCTTTGGATAGGTAGCACCCGGTCCAGGACAAGAGTGGGGCTTTCTGTGGGAAGAGGTTATGGGTGCTGACTCAGGGCACGATCTTGTTAAGATTATTGTCTTTCCAAAATCTCAAAACGCCGCTTTAAAAAGTATCTTTCTATCCAAGGTTTTCAAACTCTATTACATAATTACCTATCTCGCTCCTGGGTAAACTGAGGCACGTGGTGAACAAACCTGACGTTTTCAGGAATATCTGGTGAAATCTGTTCAGAGCACAGAGTTTTGTGTGGTCTCTTTCTCGTGCATGGAATCAGTTGAGCCTTGGAGGTGGCATTATGCTTTGAGACCTTCTCTCTGCTCATCAGGCAGCAGGACCACTGCTGCTTGCTTGCAAAGTGGATTTTTGTTTGTGGTTTGGTTTTCTATTTTAATCATCTCCTTGGAGGGAAAATATGAGTGTAGCGAAATGTCTTGCTTTGGTAGGATGGGATTTTTTCTTTGTTTGCTCCACACACACACAGTGTTGATGGTACTTTGTATTTATCTTAAAGACAGCATGATGGAAGGAATGTGTGTTGCCTACATCAATTTGCTCACCCGTATAAACAGTTTCAGGAGGAAAGTCTGTATTTGTGTTTCTACATTTTGAGATACTCAACTTTTAGACTATTAATGAGAAATTTTCACAGGTGGGAACAGCTGTTTCTGCTGCTCATTTTAACTTTAATGGTACATTATCCATATTTTTGAAAGCCAGGTAGCATATAGCAGGAGTTTGATAACCAGAAATTAAAGTAGTCTGGATTTCAATCAGGGAGTAATTTGTGAGGAGAGCTGAGTTCTCCTCAGCCCCCTGTAGACCCTGTTGGTCTCCTACCAGCTGATTGTTGGGCCGGATTTCCTTGGAGCGTGTTTGGTTCATGCAAGACAAATGTGTTTAGAAAATGATACCTGCCTTTTTCAGCACTGCCCAAAGAGATACTGAATGCATTTTATGCAAACACGCAATTTTCATCAGCTTCCTTAAAAAGTACATTTTAAGATGGTTCATTTGCTATCATGAAGACTCAGGGTAAAAATGAAGTCTGCTTGCCAAAATACTGCCAAAATAAGGATCTGACTGCCAAATACCCAGAAAATTTATAAAAAAGATAAATATGAAAAGAGGTTTAAAGTGTCAAACCCAAGATAACCCCTGCAGCAAGGCAGGATAAAAGCCTTTATTGTTGCTAATCTAAGAGCACATCACATGTCGGAGGTCATGTATTTTACATAAAAGATGTATTGTTTTACATACTCTCAGGAAGGTGAGCCCTGACCTATTATGATGGAGTAGTGTTATGTCCTTTACAGTGCAGAATTAGGAATGTCTTATATGGCACACAGGGCTTCCTATACAGCAAAAATTACAAATTTTGGGCCCTGTTGTTCTGGTACTGCATTGCAAGAACTGTGAAGAGCTTCTCACTCAAAACATAAAAAGTGAAAATGAAATAGAGTGCCACTGAGCAACAGATAAAACCAATATTCATTTCATATCAAGGTAGCCATTTTTCTCCCTGCTAAAAATAATCAGGTTTTAATGGGAAAGAAGTAATGCCTCATTGTCATTGGGAAAACATTTTTCCTTCCAAAATAAATGGTGAATGAGTTCATATTCTTTTGAAAGAACTTAGTGAAGATTCTGATTTTTTCCCAGAGGTTAGTATTTTACTGCTTCAGTAAAAAGCTTCACCTAGTGATGTAAATAGCACAACTCACCATTTGGTGAGTTTCACAAACACCCCCAAAACTCCACATCACTGTGTGAATTTTATGAAATGGAGTTTCACGTAGCTCTGTCTTACACATCCACATGTCACTGACTTTCCGTTTCGTATGAAGTCATCTGTGTCACCAAATTATCACATATTTCTTTTTGTCTATATTGCATATTACTCTGTACCCCTGCAGCAGAAGATCAACATTTCAGTGAAATTATGTTATAATTTTACTCTGTTAAGGTATTTGGTCAATTGATGTGGAATTAATTCTGAATGCTGTTAGTGGTTTGAGTTAGTAACTTGATCTAAATTAATAAACAAATGTTTTTCTTTTCTCTTGTACCATATGTTGATCCCAATTACATGAACAGAAAGTGGCAGATTGTCATGTTTCTTAAAAGATTACATACTCTTTTGCATAAGAGAGAGTACACAAGATGCAGTAATATACAGGGTAAAAAAAACCGACACGTGCTGTTTTCTCCCTCCTACTTTTTATAAAGATACACTCTAATTATTCCTCCTTTTAATACCCACTGCTCTCACCACCTTGGCGTACTTGGCGTGCTCTTGGTAATGCTTAATGAGAAGATATCCCAAGACAGTAAACAACTTTCTGAATTAGGAAGATGCAGCTAATTCTAAAATCTCATCTAGGACTGTGTCTCTATGGAAAAGGATGAGAAAAAAAAAAAAAAGGATCCAGAAGATAAAATAGCAGCGGTTACAAATGGTCTTAAAATGCCTTAAGTAAGGAGAACCCATGCAGACAATAGTCAGATTTCTGAAACAAAGAACTGAACTCATTTATTATTCAAACTGAAAATAGATTGATAGACATTTCGATTAAGAAAGTTTATGTTAGAGAACAAAGATGTCTCATCTCCATGGGGTTTTTTGCTTCTCTTTTTCTCCTCCCAAAGACCAAGTTGTTTGTGCTGAACTGAAGAACCTCACACTAGCTGGTACTGATAAGCAGCAGTCCCGTGACTTGACTGTTTTTATTAACTCTCTCTGAAAGTCATTCACCATCAAACACGATTAGATTCATGTGTTGCTTTATTTATGTTTGTACTTGCAAATGTGGTGCCAATGAAAATGCTTTGGGTGTTGCTGCTGACACTGACCCAGAGTCATGTGTGTTACCTCTTTTCTCTGCAGGGTAGGAAGAGTGACCTTTTTGGGTGGCTGTAACTGAAGATTGCTTTACAGGAGCAACTGAAGAAGGTAAATACCAATTTTCACACGATTTTTGAAGTATGTCTGAACAAAGGATCTGATCCTGCAAGCCACAAGACCACAGCCTAGCTGCACAAGTAAAGGCTTTTCTGGCAACATGGATAAAGTTTGTAGCATTGGGCTTGGAGCTTTTGGACTAAACACTGCCGTAAAAACCCATATTTTGCCTGGGAATGCACTGGTTTAGGTGTGCAGCTGCATTTGAGGAGCAAGGCCAAAAAGATTTTGTCTTTCAGCCATGTTCTGAGAAGGCTGTTTGGTCACTGGGCAGAGCCAGTATAGGAGTGAGAACACCCTGCTCTGGCTGGTCATTGTGGCATCTCCATGGTCCATGGGTGCTGGGCTGGGAGATGCTGCAGCACAGCCCATGACAGGGTCCCCTAACTGAGGCCAAACCCTGGGAGTGGTCAAGTCAGCTTCAGTGCTACTTCATTCCCGGCTGAGACACTCCTGGATTTCCAGCAGCACGTCGAGCGGAGCAGGAGAGCAAAATTTAGCTGTTAATTTGACTGCTTATTATCACTGCAAAAGTTAAAACACATGCTTTTTAGTCTTTTGGAGCAGAGCAAAAAGGAAAGAAATATCACTCTCTGCAAAATGATTTTTATTTAAAGCAGCGTGAAAGTCCTTTGCTTCTAAATTAACTCCTTGCCTCTCTTCTGGTCCAAAGTTTCAAGTTGGGAAGGGATATTAACATCACAAAAGTGGTGATTCACAAAATTAACTTGCAGAAGAGAAGAGTAACGCAGATCAGTGTTTGGTACTGAAGGGTGTCATCTGACTGAGGTTCATATGGCTGCTTTATAATCACCTTCTTTCAGAAATTAATAGTCGGTTAAGCACCATAGCAACAAGCAACACTGATGTAAGCGCTGAGCAGTGGCTGCTGTTCGCTGTGATGTCAGTGCTCGTTAGTGCTGTTCTCTTGACCTTGTTTGAATATAAAATGGTGATTTCATTTTAAACTTAGAATTTTACAGAATGACTAAATGCATTGGAGTGAATTAGAGCTATTTTTATTTTTAATTTTATTAAAATGTACTTGAAGGGGGGAAAAATGTCCCTGTTCTCTTCTGTTTCAAATTAAAATAGATCTGAGGACGATCTAGGATTTTTTTTTCCAGTTCTTTGTTGCCAAAAATATCTATTTGGTTAGGATGAAATTCATGAAGATCAAGTGAATATTGCAATCCTTGGCCAGGCCGGTGGTGTGTGTCAGCTATATGATATATCTCTCTCTTCAAGATTTGAATCTTATTGGTTTGTTTTCTTTATGGTGGAGCCCATGAAGTATTAGATCTATTTCAGCTACTGGAGAAGAAGCAGATCCTGCAGTTTAAGGAGATAGTGCTTCCTTGCTCTGCATTCTTGTTCCTTCTTCGAGCTTTTGTGAAGAAGGGAAGAATTTGAAGTGCCACGTGCATCAGAGGGCCTCATAATTAATGTGTCTCTTGTTCCTGGTTCATGTCCTATGTGACCCAGGAAAATCTGGAATTTTGATAGTGTTAAATGCAGGACACTACCTTTAGACTCCCTGAAGCTTGTAGGCTGTGTCTCCAAAAGCAGATCTATTTTGCACTACTACCATCAGTGCTCCACTCATGCACACATCTCCTCTGTCACTCATCCTTCAGCAGAAAGCAGTTTGGGTGATTCACTGGAAAAGACTATTAGATTTTGCAGTCTGATCTCCGGTGTGTCATAGGTTATTGATTCTCACTCCTGAGCAGAGCTGGTGAGCAGAGTTCAGCCAAACTCTGTTTCTTTGAAGCTGATCCAGGCTCAGGGGGAAGACAGTGAGGACTGGAGGAGCACAGGGCAGCCATAGTGTGTGCCACAGGTGGATTTGTGTTCAAGGATATGTTATCAAACTGCTCAACACAATTTAAAACTTAATGGAAAACAAGCTGTTCAATGTGTCCTTTAATGTCAGGATTGTTTCTCAAAGAAGGTTTGGCTGTGTCCTGCTTCTGCTGCAGTGAGGGGTGCAGTTTTCAACAAAAACATGTTTATTGCAGGATCAGTCTGTAGTCTTGCAACATATTTCATAAAATAAAGCCATAATGAATGATATGTGGTCCAAGAAACTGGATGTCAAATTTAAACTGGGCGAGAATTGAAACCGCTGAGATAATAAACCATGAGAATAGGAGATAGTAATGGAAATAGTGATAGAGTCCTAATTAGAGCAGTGCCACTGAAACAGGGAAGGTTAAGGGTTTGGTTGATTGAGTTTGAGCTCAATTGCTTGATAGCTTAATTTCAGGTGAAATCCCATCTCCTGAGTTAGCGGTTAAGCCGCTCAGAGCAGTTGCAGAGCAGGACTCGACTCCTTGAGGAGCAGTCGCGTGGCCCCGGGTGTCCCAGCCCTGCACGGAGCCTGGCCTGGGGCATGCGGGGTGGGAGACAGCTCAGAGCTGGAAAAATAGATTTTTATTCTGTGTGTTTGTTTGCTTGCCTTTTTTTTTTCTTTTTTCCTTTTTATTTTTCCTGTGAGCTTCCAAGGGCGCTGAACAGAAGCACAAATAACAGAAGAGATACAGCAAGGGCCTTTGATGGTTAAACCTTCAGAATTAAGGTGTTTACATTCTCCTTTATTTAGCATTGTTGGGCATAATGCCTAATTATATGCCAGTTTTTCCTCAAAGTAAGAATTCAAAATGTTTGATTTGGAGACAAGGGAGGGAAAATGTATTTTTACAGAATTATGGACAATAATGTTAGTTTTCCAGGAGCAGTCATTTGTTTAAATGCAGTAAAAGCATTCCCAAAAATCAAACAGCATTTAGTGAGCATAGTAAATCAGGGATAGCTTGCATGCTGAAAATTTGAAAGTACAAAACATGCTACTAAAATTCTACTTTATTGATAACAAAAGGCATGTGTAGACTTTTAAGATAGCAAAGATAGAATCCTTTAGAAAACCTTTAACAGTAAAAAAAAATCAGCACAAAGGATTTAGCAAAGTTGCACTTTGTTTAAAATTTCAAATCTTAATGCTTGTCAGAATTAAATGCTGATTAAATATTGATAATAAACCAGAAGCTGCCTGCTGAAACTCAGAGCTGAATGAGATGATCAACAGATAAATCTGTGAGTTTGAGCTTTAACTTTTTTATATAGGTATATTTTCTCCTCCCTTCCCTTCAAGCCAGGAGAAAGGTCAGAAGGACTTTTTCTCCTAAGCTCAGTACAAAAAATGGATTGTGTAGTTGGTCTATGTGGGGAAAAAAAAAAAAAAAGTAGACCAAAAAAATTACTTTTTTTCAACTTTATTTCATCAGGAAGAGAAATGGTTCTCAAACCAGATTGTCAAGTCTCTGTGCCATGTCTTTGCTGGCCATTGCAGGCAGAAGTTAAACTCCTGAAAGAAACTCTCTCAGACCCATTTCTGCTTATGAAAGGCCCAGCAGTGTGTGCAGTTTCTCCCCAGCACTCTTCCTTGCTGGTGGCTTCCAGAAGATGTGCTGGTGATGTCCTCAGTCCTATTTTTTGTACTGGCTTGGGTGGCAGAAGTGTTTGCACATCAGGCAGTGGGAAGCTGGTAGAATGACCCTTTCCTTAGTGAATTTGTCACCTTGACTCTTCCTGCTCTTGACCTAAAGGTCTTAAAGCATATTAGGGAGCAAAAACAGCTCCTGTCCCTAGAGCGTGTGATGTGCAGCTTCTGAATATGAGTTCTGAATCTGGACTGGGGTGCAGTCATAAGGAAGGCTGTAGCAGAGCAGACAACCTGGTTCTTGGACATTTTCTCCGGTGTTTTCTCTGCAGTGGGCCCAAATTACACAGAGTTGTACTGGAAGCAGTTTGCATGAACACTTGTGTCACCCTCAGCAGGAAACAGGGACTGGGGAGTCTGACCCCACTGATCCCTGGTGCTCCCTTGCTGCTGGGGTGGTATTCCTATAGCTGCAGTGATCAGTGTCTGTCAGGCCTCATCTAAGACTGGATTTATTTCTTTTTGGATTACTGGGAGAAGTTGTAATACCTTAATTTTTAAGACTTTTGAGTTACTGGAAGGTCCTAAGGTCACACCTTTTCTTAAGGTTCAAGGTACAGTGTGGTGCAAAGTGTTTCTGTATTCATTAGTGACAGAAATTGCAACGTTACTTGCGTGTTTTGGGGTAAACGCTAAAAAGTGTGTGTGGGTCATTGGGAACACAAAGTGCTCGAAGACCTTACCTACTGAAATGAAAAGTTCAGTCCAGACGTGTGTGAAGCTGTGACTTTTCTGAAGCAATTGGGTCAAGAAGATGTAGAAAATAGATTAAGACATTTCGGGATAATTTAAGAAGTATCTGAGCAAATCTCATTAACATGGCCCAGTAGCTTGCTGTATTGAAGACTTCAAAGATCTGTCAGAGGAGTTCTTTCTGTGCTATTGTCTGCCAGCATTAGCAATCTCAAGAGAACATGTTTCTTTTGTTTTCTTTTGGCCCATTTAGCTTTTCTTCTTTTTCTTCTTCTTAATATTTCTTAATATCTTATAAATCTTCAAGTGGGTTGATAGAAAAATATGTTTCTTTGCTTTAAGACAGTCAGTAGCAGGTTTTGATTCTCTTATCTGATGCTTTTGGACCAAATCTTTCTGGTCTTCATGAAGACTGCTGAAGTGAGCAAGATTTGGCCAGCATTTTGCATAATCCCAGTGTTTCTCCTGCTAGCCCCATCACCTGTTCTGAATCCCTGAAGAACATGGAGCACAAGGCTGAGAGGTTCATGCACACCTCCAGATTAGCCTCATCTGCAGCCACAGATCAAACAGGTGACCCAACATGTACAGGTTGTGACTGCAAATTAAGCAGCCAAAAAGGATGCACTGATGTTTGCCAGTACAGGTGCACCAACGAAACAGCTCGTGATACACCATGTGACGCAGACAGTGTACAGTAATTTCACAATTATAAGCCACACCTGATTATGAGCCGCTCATCCGGGTAGCCGGGTAGACCACGGGATTTGTCCATATATAAGCCGCACCCGAATATAAGCCGCATTTTTTAATTTTTTTTTTTTTTTAAGCGAGGATCCACGTGCAACAAAGTAACGAATTAGTAACAGAATCGCGCCAGCGCGGGGTTTGGTGTCAGGTGCTCAAGTTGCAAACAGTTTTCATAGAGCAGCCAAGCCTTTAAAGGCAGCCCCAGGCACCCTCCCCGGCCGGCTCTCACTTCTGGGTTGGCATTTCTCTGGGATTTTTCCATAGATAAGCCGCAGCTGATGATTAGCCGCACTACTGGGGTAGGCTGGATTCTTCAGTGAAAAAGGTGCGGCCTATAATCGTGAAATTACTGTAATTTCTGGCCTGGTTCTTCAAAATCAAACTGGATAATATGTCAGGATGTGCTGCATTTTATCACAGCTTGGCTGAGGAAAGAATTTGGAAGGGCAAAGGCAGGAACAGCACTGGTCTGTTATTCCAGAATCAGGGCATGACCTCCAATTCAGTTAGGCTGAACTCATGCTCGGTCTCAAACACACAATGTGATGGAAATACCCAGTTTCAAGGTTTCCTTCTGGAGCAGGCAGTGAAAACTCTGAATTCAGAGCTGTGCTAATAGGACCAATGGATACAGTGATGCTTTTCACTTGCTTGTAATAGGCTTAATGGGCTTCCAAACACACTAGTGCTGTCTGCTGAGGTCTCACGGTGCACATTCCCATGTTGTAAAATCTAGAGATGTGAGAAAATGACTCCAGAAATAGATTCTTATTGCATATTTTATTTGGTCATCTGTAAGGTCACTGCCTGTTGCCTGGTCCTGCAACAGAAGTATATCTTCCATGATATTTAAGTTATTGTGGTACAGCGATGGCAGCCGTGTTTTACAAGTGTTACAAGACCAGTGATGTCAGTGGGCATTATGGGGGCCATGCTTTTTTATCTGGTAGCTCATCCCAGAGCCAGGACATAAAAGAAAAAAAGGTTTTTTTTGGTCCTGATTGTCTGCCTGTATTTCACATTGCAAATATGAGAGCATTTTTCACTCAGATAATGGCAGGAACTTCAGACACCACCTCTGAGATGTTTAATTGTTCAGTGCAATCTGTGAATTTTAATTTGTGGCTCTCCCACCTCTGCTTTACTTTACTTTTCAGTGTGCTTTGCGTAATATTGCTTAATTTGCTCAAATGGGTCATTTCTGACTCTGAGCTCACTGTTTATTTTTTTAGTAGGGGAGCACAAACATTTGGACATTTGTAACTAAGACTCTGACGTCATTTCCATTGTGAACCATTAATATCCAAGTTTATAATATGGCTTTTCAAAATAGATTTTTGTTGAAATATGATGATCTGTTGTTTTTAAGGGTAAAATTGTTATCCCCTCCTTTAAAAAAAGAAAAGGATAAATCGGCATTTTTTAAATAATAGGTCTACTTCTTTTTCCCATCATGCCCTTTTTGTTAGTTTTGATAGCCCCTGTATTTATCTTTATTAGTTGTAATACAAGTGTTTCATCTAATCCTCTGACTTATTAAGGGTTAGTGGATCCCAGCACTGGAAGGAAATGTCTGTGGAAGGGCACAGCATTTCCTGCTCCTGGGGCACTTCCACCAATGGAGCAGGGCCACAGACTTGTGACATTAGTAATTGTCTGTAAAGATCTTAGAAATAGAAAGTGCTGCATTTAAAAGCCAACTACAGCATAAATCAGTAATATGGGCAATGAGAGCATTTCCTTTTTTGGGGGGTTGGGGGACTTTTTAACCCCTTTTTTGTGGTTTGCATTTGTTTTATTGCTGTCATTCTTCTCCATTTAAATTTTATTCCAGTAACTGGGAAAGGGAATTTTATTGGGAAAATTTTTGCTTCTAAAGATTTAGTGAATTTAAATTGACCATTATTAAAAATGTTGTTATTGAAAACGAACAGAAAAATTAGCTCTGAAAAAGTGCAAATTTGTTTGCATCTTTGTTCCTCTTTAAGATCCAATATCCAGGAAGAAAAATGTAGTTTTATTGTTTGTTTCCTTATTTTTTAAGGAGGGAAAGAAGATTGATTTTGGTGCCACTTGCTTAGAGAGTCCAAAGCTTTGAGCTCAGTTTTGGAGAACATTAAAATAAGTCCACAGGAGGCCTTGTAAAAGTTGTAAGAAATTGTAAGCATGTCTGCTGAGTCAATTATATGAGACAAATTGCCAGGGTAAGGCTGCAAGGTTCCCAACTTGCTATTTACACTCTGCTATCTTTAAACCAATTCATTTCTGCCTTTAGTTTCACAGCAGATAAATACATGTTTTAGGAGGGGGGGCGGGGGGGAAGGTACTAATTAGACAAAATATTTGGTAAAATTGAAAGAATTACCTGGATTTTTATTCATGTAATTAAAAGGAGAGTCTGGCTATTCTTCTTTGGAATGGTGAATATCTGAGGGAATACAGTTTAAAAATGCAGACATGGCTTGTTTAGGTTTCTCCTCAATGAGACTCAAGTTCACAAGACAATTTTTAATTTTACTAATAAAGTTATTCATTTTTTAAAATTACACATCTTGAATCTCTGAGACCATTCGCGATTCTTTCCAGTTTCTTAACCCTGAGATAAGTTTCAGAAAATTGTGAGAAGTGCAAATCCAACACAGGCATGGTGTAAATCCCACGTGTATAACGTGTGCATGCTAAATCTCCCCAAAATTTGTGTCCTGTGCTCATGATCTACAGGCCAGCTGGAGCAATGCAGCTCCATAAGCTGCCGTGGTTAACTCACCTTGAAATACATCCAGATCAGCTGTGGGTTTTCTAGATACTTGATAAGATGAGGAAGTCCAGTAAAGTCCTTTTCCTCCTTTCTCAGCACAGTTAGGGTGGAAGGCTCAGAGAGAAGCTGGCTAAATAATTTGGTTTATTATTTGGCTCTGTTTGGAGCTGGTGCTGGAGTCCTGCAGGGATTCCCAGGTGGGCAGGGCTGTGCTGTGGTGCTGTGCTCCATCCCCTGCATCCCAGTGTCACTTGTTCTCCATCACTCCATCATCACCTTTGAAGCTGCCCTGCCAGAAGCTGCCAGATGCCCTCTGAGCAAGAGAGGAGGGCTGTGCCAGCTGTGTGATGAGGTACCTGCAGGAGGTGGGTCCTGGAGTGTCTCCAGCTGGCTGGGGCTGTAGCTGTCCCAATCTCCTGCTCCCCTGCTGCTGCCATGCTGGAGCAGCACACAGCTGGCCAGGTGTGAAATCCCCTAAGAACAAGAGGGACCGTGCCCACCTGCAGAGAGGACTGGTCCTCAAAAGAAGGAGCATGGAGTTAGGGGTGTTCAGTGGGAAGCACAGCAGCAGGTGGGCTGCTGGTGCTGTGGGAGGAGTGAACCTGTGGTGTGTAGGAGAAAACATCAGTGGAACAGTAAGTTCTTCCCCCAGGAGCAGGGAAGGGAAAAGGTCCCAACAAAGTTGGTGGAGATTTGGGGAGACCTCTTTAGAAACAGCTGTATAGAGACTTGTCCTCTGACATTGACATCCTGTCTGGTCACCGCCCATGAAGAGTGATCTATGGCATCATCTGGGCAAGACCTTGGAGTATCTCTGCAGGAGGACTAGAGTTTATCATAGTTTTATATTGGGTTTCCCTCAGCGTGTAACTGGATGCATTAACAGTGACATGATCCCGGTGTGACCTGGACTTTAATGGGTTTGAACTTGGAACTGTTCAAACATTAAGAAAAAGCCCTTGCTCCCTGCATGTATTCAGCAGCTGCTTTTTATATGCAGAACCCAGAGCTGCAAAGGTTCACCGGTGGTGCATTTTCAACTCAGAGATGAAAAGGACTAAATAACTGCCAAAAAAACTGGACTATTTCTCTCCTGATGCAGATGTGTGACTGCCAGGACATGCATACATCAAAAGGACAGCGTGCCTCTGAGCAGTTAAAAACCTACTGCTTTGTTTTGTTTTGCTTGAGGCAAACAAAATGTCAAGCCCCTCAGTCTTGGGAGAGGGTTTTCACTGTTAATGTGTCCCTTGCTCAGAGCTTGAGCCCACAGGACAGGATTTGGGGTTCGTTTCCTATCCCTGCAGCTGACTCACTCCATGGCATGGGGACTGTTTGTTCTGGACAAAGCTTTCTTGGGATTTTTTTCTGACTTTGCACGCTGCCAGCTGTGCATGATGTACCATCCAGAATATGCTCTTTATCCTATGTCAGACCTTAACTGTGGCAACAAGGCAGTGATTTGATTTTCCTGTCTGCAACGAGAGCCAGATTTGCCCCTTGCCCTCCAGAGGGACATTGCAGGTTAGGTTATCTGGCTGCTGTGTGCTCAGGCAGCTCAGAAAGGTACAAATTGTTCCTTTTTAAAAAGAAAACAACAAACCCAAAGCAAAAAACTCCCCAAAAACCTGTCAACAAACCAAACAAACCCTGCAAGGCTTATTTTTTGCAGTTTTGGAAAGGCGTCCCATTCCTCTCCTGCTCAGCCCCACACCTAAAGCAGTTTCCTTACCAAGTTTCCGCTTGAAAGGAATTCCATTTACAAAGTTATCAGCTACCTGCAAACAGATGGGCATAAGGGAAGGCCTCATCCCAGCTTGGGCTCGTGTTTCACATGGAGCTCTGCAGCAATGATGGAGAAGTTAGTCACCTGCCAGCAGAGTCATTCCCATGGAATGATGATGGAGTGACCTGGAGTAAAGATGTCGCTTTGGAGAGCTGTTGACAGATTTACTGACCACCAGGTCAGACTACATTGCCCTTTCTTTTTGGTATTATGAATTGCGATGCATCGAGTTTACTTATTAAATTGTTAACAAGTTGTGTTGTACTGTGTCCCTGTGGTGTCACCAAAGTCACCCTGCCTCACCCCTTCTCCCTCCTCCCCAGCTCTCTTCCAGGAAATCCATCTCCTGCTCTTCCACTGAGTCACATCAACGTTGTGTTTCCTACATAATACTTCCTTTAACTAGGGATGTAAATCCTTCATCTACAGACCCTTGGTTCAGTTTTTTCCTTAAAGCATTAATGAGCTTTATAGGTTTTTTGGGGGAGAAAAAAAATTACCATTGATGATGACATGGTATAAAAATGTAGCAGCTAAAGCATATGTTCTGTTGGTTTGCCTTGTCTTATAGGAACATCATTTTTGCACATCACTATTAACAATGCAAACACCCTGAAATGCTAATAGCACTAGTAAGCTTTTAATTCCATGGAATTTATTGCTTGCTGTATTTCCATGAATTTATAACGCTTTGATTCTTAAGAGCCCCATTTAATCAGTTTTGCCTGGCACAGAACATAATAAACAACTTGCTGGTGCTAAAGTGCCACATGGGGGAGGCTGCTAACAAGAAAGTTAAATGCTTCTGCCACTAGCAGTTTCTTCGCTGTATTTTTCATGAGCTGTTACTACCAGTAATGTACTTTGCTGGCTTTAGAGCAGTGGTTAAACACAGTGACAAACCAAACAGTGCTCCAGCGCTGTAAACACCCAAAGCAATGCCATTTTTGTTCAGAGCTACAGTTTAAACCAGACTTGAGACTCAGTGGCATTTTATGGTGATCAGGGATTTTTTTTTTCTCCTAAGGTCTCGCTTTTCTTGGGCTTTTAGGAATAACTAGTGAGTAGTATTGATCAAGAAAAACAGTGTGGGGAGAGAGGGAGAGAAGAAAAGAACTGAAATACCTTAAAAACAATTCTTGTTTGTTTATGCTGTTTGACCATTGAAGTACAAAAACACTGTCTCACTAGAAAAATAGCAGATTATCAAGTGCTTTAAAGCAGAAAATGTCATTTGAGTCTCAAAACTGCACCAACTTTGTATAATTACCCTTTTAATTATCCCCAGTGGCCCATGAAATTTGTAAAATAGAGCATTGAGAGTTTGATTTACTTACATGTTGCACTTTAGTGTTATGCTCTTAATGAATATGGTTTAGTACTAATGTCAAGCAGAGATTGCTGAGTGCTATAGAGAGGTGCATGCTGCAGAGCTGGGTATTCAGCAGGGAATTCTGGAAATTCCACCTTAAATGAAGAGTATCTATGTATCCAAAGCAATATGCTATAATTTTTATTGCCTGAATGGAAACTATATTGATTTTATCCTCTGCATGCAAAGTAGTTTACTATATTTTCTTTATTTAACCATGCCAGAGAAGGAACCATTTTTAGGGCCATTATTTGCTTTTGTGTCAGCATCTTCCTTGTTATGGAGAATAGTTACATCCTTCCTCTAAAGGACCAGAACTTGGAAGCAAGCTCTTTAATTTGCCCTTAGGACCTAACTGGTTTAGCCTCTGGTAATGGAAATAACAGTAATCAATATTTGATGTGGGGTTTCTGTGGGGTATCCAAATATCATTTATTGCCAAGAAATTGCTGGAATAAGCTTGTGGGAAATGTAATCCACAGTGTGGTCTGAAAACCCAGCTAAATTAAACAGGCATCTTCAAAGGTGAATGGAAACATCAGTGAACAGTAAGAGTAAAAAGAAAGAAAGCAGAGTCTGAAGGGTTAGATAATAAGATGTAATAGCTGGTGACCTCTAAATTATTGGTACAAATCTGAGCGAGGTGGAGACTCAGCAGAAAGTATTTGCATTTGAAAATGGTCATAAAATGCTTTGAAGTGATGGTCTGATCCTCAGGATCTGTCTGCTGACAAGTTGGGGGAATTGGACACTGTGGGTGAATGGCTCTTGGAAGGATGGACTGCCTTCCTCTTGCCTCAATTTCTTCTTTCCCCTCTAGAATTTAGCAAGTTTTAAGAGCATTGTCAAGTGCTGATTTGGGAGACTGGACCATTGGTACAGCTACCTTGGCATCTCTAAGAAAGGGCATGTCCAGATACCTCCAGAGAAAGTGGAAAGTCTGAGGTTTTACTTTTCCTTCACACATTTTTTTTTGTGTTTTCTTGCATTTGATTCTGTGACAGTGTTGGTACTCATCTATCCATGAGCTGGTTTCATTATTCTGCTGAACTCACGAGATTGCAGCATGGCTTCACATTTCACAGATCAGTTTTTACTGAGTAAAAACTCAGCTCTTCATTTGTTTTTCCAATTTGTGAATATTCCTGTACATTTGTCATTTATGTTGTTGATACATAAATACTGTAGTTTGAGGAGAGAAACAACAGAAAACCAATGATTTTGCAACTTTCACATAGCTCAGAGAAAATTTGAGCTTAAATACAGCCTTCAACTGAGAGACAAGTCTGTTTACATCCCAAGAACCAATATTTTAGAATATAATTTTTTCTTAAAGTAATAGAATGAAGTGTTTGGTATATAGCTTAAATTTGGGAAGGCAAATCCTTATTAATTGTTTACAGATGCAAATTCCAGGGAACTGATTTCTGGAACTCTAAAATTTGAATTTATTTATATTTGAAAATATCTTGTTTAAAAGAAGCTGAAGGGGACAACCTATGAAGAAGCTAATTAAGCATTTCTGTACGATGCTGAGCACAACGGGGCTCCTTTTTTGTTCGTTCCGAGGCCCCACAGTAATAAACAAAATAACTGCTAATAATTGGGAGCCTGGTTTGAAGCTGCGCTGGCTGCAGGACACAGGCAGTGTCAGTTTTCAGTGAGTGCATCAGGGCTGACCTTGAACTCGTGTGTGCTGATAAGAGCAGTGCAATAACCCAGTCATACCAGAGCTGGTGCTAGGCTCAGCACTGCTTTGCTGGTGGTTCCTATTTCCTTGTCTCGTGCCCTTCTTTGGCCAAAGGTTGGATGCTCCAGGTTCTCCTGCTGCAGAGTCACCTCAGCAGCAGCAGTGCCACAGATCACCCAGGTGCTCTTTGTGCCAGGAAAGCCGTGTCCAGTTTGGCAAGGGAGCATGAGAAGATAAATTTGCGTAACAGAAGTGGCTCTTTTGGCTCTGTTTGATCCCGTGTGCTGTGTTTGCTGTCTCCTCTACCGCTGTGCATCACTCCCTTCTGCTCACACAGCTTTTAAAATGTGTGTGGTATCACATCACACTCTGGCCTTAATATACTAGGAGATGGTAGAAGACGGTGTATTTGTCTGGTTTCTTGCTATTGAAAGGGTTGGAAGTTTGCCTGCAAGCCAAATTGCATGGCAGGAGATTACAAAACGTTTAGTTTCCAAATCTGATTTTCTCCCTTGTGAATTTTTCTTGCTTGCTCAAAGGCAAGATTCATCTTGACCAGCCCAGACTGAGGTGGAGCTCATAACCACGCTGGAAAGCGTCCTGTGGCTTGGAAGAGTGGCTGGTTGGAAGGAGAACAGTTTTTCAGGAGCAGTCAGGGCGCTTTCAGTTCTCACCCCATCTCTCTTCATACTCACGAGCGTTGGTGGGACATGGTGACAGCATGGACTTGTCACTGGATGTTTAATGAAGGTAATAATTAGTCATGATGCTGCCCCACCACAACGGATGGTTGCAAGTTGCCCTTGCAAATCTTATATCCAAGACATCACCTCTGCATTTCATTTTGTGTCTAGGCATCAAAACTGGGGCAAGAGCTTATGGAACTTTCAGAGCCACTGAGCTGCTCTTGTAATGGTTCTAAAAAATAAATTAAAAATCCAAGGAAAAGTAGAAGAAGGCTAAACCCCAGTATATTAACTCAGCGTTGTGCTTCTGCAGTGGTCTGGCATTGCAGATATGGGCTGAAATATAAACTCTCACCTTAGAAGTAATGAAAAATAAGGGAAATTTCTGAAAGGCCATTTTACTGCAGTCTAAACTTGGAAGCATGAAGTGGAAGGTTAAGAAGAACACAACTCTCTGAACCTCATGGTTAGACTCACATTTGGCCACACAGCTGAGGAGGGGCAAGGGAGCCAAGCCAAAACCATCACAGAGAGCCCAGATCACTGTAGGCATTCTTGTTTTGAAAGTTGGTAGGAAATGGTTTTCTGAGAAAAAAAATGGAATTGGTGTTCTTCTTTTTCTTACTTTAGGAGCCAGTTTTCTGATCTCCAGTTCATATTGTGAACTTGTACTGGCCTCGAATTTTGGGTCTCCATTTCACTATTTTTCATGAGCTGCAGTTTGTACATTTGTTGGCAAATTGTATGTTTTTGCAATCCTGCACACCTCTTGCTTTTAAGTAAAGAAGGGAATAAGGAAGAAAACTGTGTTATGTTGAAATACTTTTTAGATCCTTTTGCATATGCTTTTGCATATTCTTGACCGACCTTCCTTTGTTTTAGGTGCTTGTAGCATTTTTCTCACACTTTGTACAATCATTAGCATTAACAGGATAACAGGAGTGTAACAAGGAGAATATACTGCATATTGTATCACCTAATTTCCCCTCTGAAGTGGAAGGAAGTTGTCCAATTGGCCATGTGCTGTGATTTGCCACTATTAGAACTACTTTTTGACTGCTTATAGGGTGGGTTAATCTGTTCTGGGGAGCCTACAATGAATCACACTGGCCTGTATATGCCACAGATAGGTAGGTGCCACCTTTAAAAGTGCTACTAAGGTCCTGAGGCACCTTTTCCAGCCAACAGCAAGAGGTGCACGAGATAAAAGAACCATTTGCCCCTGCAAGAATTGTGCATTCACATGATTAGTGAGGCGTGGTATTAAATTATTTGAGCTTTGTGCATAAATATATACTGAGACAAGCTTTGTAACTGGGGACTTTGGCTCTAGTTTTCTTCTTCATGGGCCAAATGCTCCACTGCAGATGGGGTTAAGAGTATTTTGGTGGAGCAGCTGAAGAGCTGGTCCTCCTTGTGTGCGTGTCCCACACCCAGAGAAATGCCTCCTCATGTTTTATGGGTGGACTTTGCAGCTTGATTGGAAATAGAAACACAGTAAACAGCAACTGCGTCTCAGAAATATCCCCAGCAACACAAACTGTCACTATTTCAGCTTCTCTCCGAGGCTGCTTCTTAGGGGGCTGATCTGCAGCTATATAAAAGCACGGTAACATAAGCTGCAGCACCAGCCCTGGAAAATCTTGTAGTACAGCTAACAAATATCTGCAAAACCTTGTTTGTATGTATGTGCGCTTACGTTTGAGATGCAAACTTGTATCTGAGTGTGCTCGGCTCCCCGCAGTATATAGCCGCAAAGCTATTTTGAACATCTTGGAAAAGATGGGTTTGTAGTCTGATTTTCTTTTTTTACTGTGTGTTTCTCCCCCTGATGATGTTTATCAACATCCTCCCTGATGTCCAGCTACAAGGGATGGGCGCATAAAAGTTTACATGAAAATACATTTCTCTGTAAGTGCTCTCTCCCTGCGATTCTTTTACAGCTTTAACCAAAACCAGTTTCATCCTGTTTCATCCTCTACCCCTCAGAGCTGATAGAGGGATATTTCACTTTAATCTACAATTCACCTTGTCCTTTCCATTTCTCACTTTGGTTTGCTGTTGATTTGAAGGAGCGGGTGTGACCAGCCATCAAAGAGCCCTGTTGGGAGCCCAAGGGAGGGAGAGCATCCTGGCTCACCCTGGGGATAGCAGGAGGCACAGCCCTGACTTCTGCTTTTCCTTCCAGCTTTTTCCATTTGAGCACACCAGCACATCCAGAAGTCTCCTTGCTGACCAATAGTGACTGGAAGCACTGAAACAGGAGCTCGGAGTCGAGGCCAATGATTATCTCTTGTGCTTCACTCCCTGAGCCAGGACCTGTGGCCAGGCTCTCTCTGGACATGGTTCAGTGCATTCGGGGACGTGCTGGACATGAAGGATTTGCCTGCTTGATAAAAGAGCTGCCGGTGCCTCGGGCAGCTGGCACCTCTTTGGGCCAGTTGTGTTCTCCTCAGCGAAGAGCACAAAGAGGGCAGATGGGAATATGGAGGGAATCTGGTTAGACTGAGCCAAGGAAGATGGAAGGGCTGAGCTCCAAGGCTGATTCTGTGTCAGAGAGAGCACTGCACCTCCATCTTCTCACTCCCACCCCTATTCCTTAAGGGTTTCATGATTCTCTGGGAGTCTGGAGACACACCTGCCATCTAGCCACCTTGCAATGGCTTTGTTGAGGGCAGGACTTTGGTCAGGACTTTCTGTTCTTGTCCAGCTTTCTTTAAAATGCAAGCTAACCAGGTGCTGTAATAATTATTTCAAAGTGTTTTGGAGGAAAAGCTGTGCTAATTGGTTTAGTTTTACTGCACAGCCACCTCTTTATTTTTTCTCCTTTAGCTCTGTCCCCTGCCAGAGCTGGAGTATGTAGGGCAGACCTGGACATCCTTAATCAAGGCGGTGAAAAGTTATGGACACTGAGATTCCAGGATCAACAGATGGATTTGAGGCAAAGTCCTCATTCTTTGTAGCAGATTCTGATAATTGAATTAAATTTGGTTTGGTTTGGTTTGATTTGACAGGGAATGTATTGATCACTCTTTCTAAGGATCTTTGCCCTGCCTCTAAAAACAAATGTACCAAACACAGCAGTAAAACCATGTCCCACCCAGTGTTATTTGTCTGGTTCCTTTTCTTGATGGAGTTTTCCCATCTGCAATACAAACAGTATCTTTGGATGTCTTAGATTCAATATAAGATGTTTTCAAAAATCAGTTTGATACCATGTCCTCTGGAAGCCAGACTCTATTAGAAACCAGTTTGAATGTAGCCATGTGTAAATAGAACTGAAAGAGTCTTTCTTATCTCTTTTACTTAATCCTAGTAATGTCTGCAGGCTGGAGCTCCAGCAGGTTCTTGGGTAGTTTGGAAAGAAAAATGTGGGAGTTGTGCTAAGCCACCTGAGAAAGAATTGCAGCCAGTAAAGCCAACAGCCACATTTAACCTCTGGTACGTCATCGTAACACACATTTTAAGAGTGATAATGATTATTTTTGGTAGCCTGAGCAGGGAATGTGTACTGTCAGCTGTTGTGGAAACAAATCAAAAGACAGTCCTTTTCTAACCAATGTAAAAGAAAATATTTTTTCTGCTTAATTTCTACTTAAAAGGGAAATTATTTTGAAGAACTGTTTTTTTTTCTATAGTTATATTTTATTTCCCTTCACTCACCTTTCCCAGAATCTTCTGTGTAGCTAAACTGTAAAATAATTGCAGCTGCAAAGCTAAAAGTAAGGCCAGAAACAGGTTCCAAGTGCACATTTACAGCTGCCCTTCTCAAAACATTCTATTTTCTTCAACACTGAGTTTGTTCTCCATGAATCAGAATCAGAATCTCCATGAATCTCCTTTTGGAGATTGAGGCACCTCTCTCAGATGTCTGGGTTTGAGGAGATGTTTGTGTTTGTGAGGATGGATGCATGTCTCTACACGACTGGCCATCAAAGCTGTGACTTTTGCAATTCTTACTATTAACGCTTTGTCTTTCCTGATTATTTTGTACTACTTCTCTCCAGTGATTTCTTTCTAAAAGGCTTCTGTTGTGAGCCATAATGTCAATGGGCTCAGCCACTGCTATGGTGTGGTGCAGAGGAGTGGGAAGAGGGTATGACTTTGCAGAAACACAGAGTTACCTCCAACCACAGAAATCAGGCTGTAAAAATGATGAATATCTCTCTTCTGTCATCCATAGATCTGACAGTTTTGTATAACTTATGAATTAAACATCTGGGAGGTGTAGATGTATTTTTATTTTTTCTTTCTGTTTAACAGTCACCAAAACCGGGGCCGATAAGCTGTGGAATAATTTTCAGTCCTCCTGTAACATTACATCAAGTTTTGGGAGCAGGTCCCTGGATTGTCTCTCTTAACAGAAATGGCAGAATTGTCATTAGAGTTAGTGAGATCAAGGTGGCACCTGGTGCTGTGTCTTAACCATGCGACTTTAACCTTCAGCTCCATGCAGAACAGACAGGACCTTTACTGCAGAGGCCTCATCGAACAGACCCCGACAAAGTAAACAGCGTGACACTTAATTTATCTACCCCAGAAACATGAAGGGCTCAGTCGACCTGATGGGATCTGTGGTTCCAGGGAGTCTAGGTATTTAAAACGTGATGCTCAGCCTGCTAAGCCATCCCCTGCAGCTTTCCTTAGTGCATAAGATATGAAAAAAATCTCCTGTCCTGCAAAACAGATATTAAATTGGATACTCTTTCACCCTGCCATGATAAGAAACGCGGCAGAGAGAGGCAGGAAAATGGAATGCTGCTTAGAAAGAAAATATATTTGAATCTAACATAAAAATTGGTGAGATAGGAGGATTTTCAAAGCTAGTAGCAATCCCCTCCCCAATGAGTTGCTGAAAATTCAACTCTCCCTGTAGTTTTTGCACTGGATTGTGAATAAAAATGGTTGTGATTGATGAAGCGTTTGGTGTCTCACTGTAAGTTGGTCAAGAGGGACTTCTAAATCACCCAAATGAAATATTGCATTATCATGAACGGTAACATGTAACTGTTAAGTATGCCGTTGCTTATCGTAAGCTCAGGCTCCTCTGGAGCTCTACCCAGCGAGGAATCTTCGTGAGCATTGGAGCAGAGAGTCTCCACACAGCCTAGCAGCACACAGGCCTTCCCTTCCCTTCCCTTCCCTTCCCTTCCCTTCCCTTCCCTTCCCTTCCCTTCCCTTCCCTTCCCTTCCCTTCCCTTCCCTTCCCTTCCCTTCCCTTCCCTTCCCTTCCCTTCCCTTCCCTTCCCTTCCCTTCCCTTCCCTTCCCTTCCCTTCCCTTCCCTTCCCTTCCCTTCTTCCCTTCTGCAGAGGGGTTGATTTTTGGTGTTAGAAAGAAGAAAAAGGCAATGTCACTTTGTTTGCTGAGGGCCATGGACCCATTAATCAGGTTTGGGAAGCCTTGGCAGTGAATTATTCGCTCCTGTATGGGGCTCAATACATTGTTGTGTTGCATATTGGGTCGGTGATTTTGGTTTTCTTTTGCATAAAGCTTTTTTTTTTTACCAGTGCTGTGCATGGGATGATAGGTGAGAAGACAAAGTTGGTGCTTCATGAGAAACCAGCAAAATAGTGTTAGAAAAAGAAAGTAATTTCTACTATCTTAACTGGCACAAAGAAATGGCTGATGTTACTCCTGTTAAAAAGAAAAACACTTCTAGAGTAGAGACCCACACCTCCCATTGAAAAGACCTGTATTCACAGTACGATTAAAACCCAATTCAGTTGGGCTGAAGTTTTCTGTGTCCAGAACTTTCCACGAAAGTCTTGGCAGCTCTTTCTCAGGAAAGGATTAGTGAAATAGATGTTGCTTGGCTGAGTGAGAACACAAAACACCAGTTAGCCAAGCAGCCCTAGGATTTTCCATGTTTTAAGGCTAAAATGTGGAAACGGGGAGGAAGGTCACCCTTAAGTCCAGGATTTTGCTTTGGATATACCTGCACATCCTGATCTCAAGACTGGCCGAGCTACAGGTCTCCAAAAATGCTCCAAACTGAACTAAACTCTGTGGTTCCATGTAATAGCCAAAAAGTGTAAGCGACCCTCAGTGTGAGATAACATGCTCAGGTAGTCATGGTTCGTTGCTCTGGCTTTCTTGTCCCTGTCTGCTCGTTTTCCTGCTTCCGAGCTGGCTGTGTCTCCTCTCTATTCAAATCAGGTGGCTTCCTGTACCCCTGCCTGTCCTGTGCTGGGGGCAGAGGGGAAGAGGACGAGGCAGTGGGTGGGGAATGGTGCCAGCCACCCACCTCCCATTGAAGTCTTTGACCTGCCTGTTCTCCTGTCTGTGCTCCAGCACGTGGGAGCTTGGTGACTTCTCAGAGAAGTGGTGATTGGGGTTGCTCACCATGGTAGATCAGTGATGTTCCTTCTTCTCTGGAGTCCCTCAGGAGTTTTGGATTATTTTTTTTTTTTGGCCAGCATTCAGACTGTGGCAGAATGCTCAGCAAGGGCAGACTTCAGAACAAATGGCTAAAATTTGTCAAATTCACTGAAACGAAGGTAATTGGGATGGGATATGCGTGGTATGTTGGGTGGTGTTAGTGGTGACACCTGGCAAGTATGCAAGTATCATGCTTGAAAATACTAAGAGTTTAATCAGTGTAAAGTTAGAGGAAAGTGTTCAGTGTGTGTTAGTCTTGGATTCTTTTGGGGTGAAGGGCTTGGAGGAAGAGGAGGCAGATGATGCTGGGCCTGCACTGGTCCCCCATCAATAGTAACCTTAACTCATGAACCTAAAGTGAAACAATAGCTAAACTTTTATCTGAATAGGAAAGCTTCACGTTTTCTTAACAGAACAGATTCTGTGGCTACTAATTTATTACTGCAATTTAAGAAACAGACGTCTGTCTGACATGTGCCATGTAGTTCAGTAGGTCACTAGTGACATCATCCTTAAAATCGTTATCTTTGCAAACCGTGCATTTTGCATAAAAGCTTTTATTTATAGTCAGTCATTAAAATTGGACCTGATATTTACTTTTCTTCTGATTAGGTTAAAGAGTGAATATGAACAAAAAGTACCCTCCTGTTAGCACCAAGCAGTTTGCAAAGTGTGCTATTCACATTCCTTTCTAAAGGAATTATGTTGAACCATTATGGGCTTAGAATGGTGTGTGTTAGTTAATGCATTTGTTTTTTTCACTGCTAAGACTGAATTCATGTCACAAGGGGTATATTTTATTTGGTTTTGTCCTTACAGGTTCTTGTCCTCACTGCTGAGCAGCTGGAGCCTGTGGTTTGCAGTGGAAGTGTTAGATTTGTAGAGAAGTGGTATTTTAAAGGATGAGGAGACTGCTGGGGGAGGTTTGGTGGGTCTCCTGCTTTACTCTGAAGTTACAGTAGCATGAGGTCTAAGGCAGTCCTGGTTCCTGGCTGTGTGTGTTTTGCAGGGCCAAATTCTGACTTGTCCCATTGCCCAGCCCCTGACTTGATGGATGTTTGACCCACGGCAGGGGAGCAGACTCCTTGGGTGCATCTCTCCAGAACATGAGATGTTGTAAGGCACAAATGAGGTCCCCAAAGGATGTCCTGAATTGCACTGTAGGATGTCACCACCCAACAGCCTGTGATCTACTGGCAGTGGCTTACAGGGCCACACAGCCCTAAAGGGCCAGACACAACAGCTCCCTTCAAGGGTCAGGTTCTTGGGGTGTTCATGAACTCTTCTCCCACATTTCCTCATCCTTCTGTCCTGCCTTATCCTTGATACCAAAGGTCATGTTGATTCTTACGCTCTGTGAGTGCTTAAAAATAGTGAACATGGGTGCTGTGAACTTTTCCACCCCAGTTTTCCCCATGGAAGCTCCAGCAGGATGGGCTGGGCAGGATCAGAACCTGGGGGCACCCAGGGGCTTCTTGCTGGGCTGGAGAATGCATAAGGCAAGAGAAGAACCATTCAAAATTGAGAGGCGGTTTAATAACTGTAATGAAAATGATTTTTGACCAAAAATTATGTATTACCAGTTGGCTGAACTGCACAGCATACTTTCTTAATATTAGATAGGGCTGGGTTGTTTTTTTCCCCCAGATCTTACTGCTAAGATCACTGGCCCATTTCAATTTTTATTGAAACAAATAAACCCAATAAAAACACTTATGCTGAGAGCTGAAGCTCCACAATAGAAAAAAATAAAAATTACTCCGTATTGAATTTATTGATTTATTTATTTACTCCAACTGGAAAATTGAGTATTGTGTTAATGTATTTTATAAGAATCACGGTGCTCGATGAAATGGCTAATTTATTTTAGCGTATACATAAATAGCTAGCAATTTTCAGTGAGACAGGCTAATGAAAATGATGCCATGAAATTGTCTATACTATGAGGAGTGATGGAGTCAAGTTATTATTGGTTGAGTGCTGCGACGTAGTGAACTGGCCATCATGTCTTTGAACTTTTGAACTGCTACTTGGTCGTGTGATTTATTGATTTTGGTATCAGCGTGTTAACTTTTTATTTTTGTTGGGGGGGGGGTCGCACACGCAGCACAGATGAGTAACGCACTGCGTAATTTCATAGATGTTTAGGTTAAACAAGATGGTTGAAAAATTTAAAGCGTGTTAAGGGAGCAGGGTTACGCCATGTGGAAAGGCAGAGAGATGCTTGTAGGTACCATTAGATGTCAACACCGATGTTCTGATTGCTGCAGATTAGCCGAATACAAGTGAACTTGGCAGGGTAAGTGTGCATCATATTTGTCAGAGAAACGTTGCCTTTGTTCTAAATTAGGCTCGTGATCTCATAGCAACTTTGTTTGCCTATCTACCTCGAAGCTCTCCTCGTGCTGTGTCTTATCACAGCGGTGCCTGGTACGGGCAGAGCATCCGCGCTCCGCTCTCAGCCCTTCCCAGGGGCGCGCTCCATGCTCCCGGCTGCTGCTCCACGGAGGATGCTGGCTGGAGGTGCAAACAGCTCACCAGCTCCTGTTGGACTGTTGTACCACAGAGCTGCCCCCATCCGCAGTCACCCAGACGTGTAAACTTGTTTCATCTCCTGGCTGTAGTGCTGAGCCTCGGCAGGCAGCGCTCACCAGCGGCTGCCTCATCCCTTGGTGCGAGGAGATGCTACACTTGTTGTTCCTGGTGATTTGCTTAGCATGTGGAATTCAGGCGTTAAAATAATACTGTTTGACTTAGGGTGTTTTCTTGCTGCAGAACTTTTCTCTCCACTGTGCTGGTAGGGAACCCTTTGCATGGCGGCTGCTCTGAGCTCTGTTTCTGATTAAACCGACTAACTTGACACCTGCATTTTACAATTTGCTTAAAGTGCTTTATCCTGTAAAAGCAGCGATTTCAAAGCTTTAAAGCCGGCAGACTTGCAGGGGTTTGCACAACTTAGCTCATCCCACCAGTTCGCTGTGATTGTGCAAAACACGACTGGACTTTTCTACTCTACTTGACCCCTGTTTTCAAAATCACAATTTTAGTGCCTGTCCTTCTGTCCCCACTAACTCCCTTATTCTGCTGTGGGTCTCGGAAGTGCATACAAGCGATACTGTATTTTTTTCCCCAATTCTGAAACCGACATGTCTTTATTTGGATACTAAAAGTGCTCCCCCACTTTCCCCACTGCGACCCAAAGCATTTCCAGCAGCCTCGCGGTGAGCAATTGGGAAGCTGGTACCACTTGCCTCTCCCTTTCACCCCCCTTTGCCTCTCCATTCCTTTTATTTTTTTAAAATATATGTATTTTTAATTGTTAAGAGATGGGCTGTTTAAGCCAGGAAACAAAACTGGTGGGAAAAGGCTAAAAACAGGACTGACACCAACACCATTAGCGGGACGTGGGGGGAGAGAGAAAAAAAAAATTCCATTTCATTGCAACTCTGTTATTGTTTACTTTGCCATACACATCCTAATATGGTTACCTCCCTGTCAAAGCGGCCGAGCCGGGCTGAGGGGCCCCCTCGGGGAGACGCTTCCAACTGCTGCTCAGACAATAAGAAACAAACGGCGCAACTCCACAAAAGGGCTGCCCGGAAAATAAGTGTCAAATAAATCCTGCCGAACTCTTCCTTTTTTTTTTTTTCTTTCTTTTTTTTTTTTTTTCTCTTGTTTTTTTTTTGTTTTTTTTTTTTTTTTTTT
>VRYO01000638.1:16664425-16673147 GCA_009812075.1 Sialia sialis | reverse complement strand
AAAAAAAAAAAAGAGCCCGGCACCGCCACCCCACCGGCACAGCGCGGGGCGGGCAGGGGAGCAGCGCGGCGCGGCGTAGTTTTATTTTTATGCAACTTAAAGAAGCCGGATTCCCCCCCCACCTCTCCATTCCCTCCCCCTGTAAAATGCCCAGCTATTTCTAGAAAATTTGCGTTGCTGAAATACTTTAATCCGTGTGCTCTGTTTTATTCTTATAAGTATTTTTTCTCCTTTTTTTCTTTTTTTTTTCCTTTTTTTTTTTATTTTTTTTTTTAACGTTTGTGATTTTATGAGCACATATTCCTCTTAGCGGCTATGAATTTCTATGAATTCTAAATAAGCTTTTCTAGGGAATGCAACGTGCGGGGTATTTTTACACGAGGATTTCAACTTTTCGGTTGACATAATCTGAAGGTACCACAGCCTTTTCTGCGACTGTTCAAGTGCTTCCCTGCCCTGCAAGGAGTTATCACATTGCTTAAACCAGCCCTTTATGCCATCATTTTTCTTTTTTTTATTCTTTTTAAAGCCTATATGCTTCTCAGCTTCAGCGGATGCTTTTCTTCTCCAAACTGAAATGCTCTCAGGTTTTGCTGTGCTTCTCGGTTTGTTTTGAGCACGTAGGAAAATATTAATACAGAGCAGTGAAAAAGAAACAGTGATGCGTCTTCCGTTCAGGGGAGTCGGCAAACCTGTCCACTTCTGTGCCGGGAAGTACAGAGAGCAAATCCATAATTCAGTGCAGGAGCAAATGAATTCACGGCGATGCATAGGATGGGTATTATGTAACTTAATAAGAAATGTGGTTTTGATCGTAGGAGCGGACGCAGCGCTTTTAGGTATAAATATCAAATCTAGGTAAGTCTGTGGAAGAGCACTTTTCTTCCAGCCTGCATTAAGCAGTGTTGTCTTCAATCCCTAATTCTTATGGGATTTTGGGAGGGAAGCAGCTTCTTCCTAAATTGAGTATCATTCAAAAAATCTTTTAAATACCTGTTGTGTACTTGGTTGCTTAATTGGTTCTTCTTGTTCCTGTCTCTGCTGACTGCTTTCCCCAGTTATTGTGGGATCTCTAGATTTATTTTTTTTTAGGAAGTCTCAGTTCCAGAGGAAACCTGGATAGCAAAGCTGTTCTTTTCTTTTTTTCTTCTTTCCCCCTGCTTAAGTATTATTTCTCACATATTACTGGACATTTCTTTTCCCTGCCCTTTCATTTATTTTTCTCTTAAGCTGTGCAGCCCCACCTGTGCTAATCATAAACTCTTTTTAAAATATAAGACCAAGTCAGATAATGTAAATAAACTTTTGTACCCACAAACTTTTATCCTATAAAACTGGGATTGATTTTTCCTAAAAAAAAAGACATTGCAACTCACCAATGATAAACACAAATAAATGTGTTTTGTAAAATCAAAGGGTGTATTTTTAAACACATTTCTAGTTTTTGCTTTTTGGGCCTTGTAGGGGATGATAGGAATTAGTAGCCTTTAATTAGACGTGGAGATATTCACATTTTACAGGGATTTATGTTAGAACATGGAATGGCGGGTGGCTTGTTTCCTCATTATGAATACTCCCTGCACATAATGAGGTTCATCATTAGTTGATGGAGTGAATTTGCCCTAGCTCTACCTTGAAAGGCACATAATTTACATACTACTTCAGAGCTTAGGCTTTAATGGATTCCTCGATGAATAAAATGAAAAGCTACTTTCTTTAAATTTTTGAACAGTGTTTTGATAATACGGATTTAATAAGACATTCAATTTCCTTGTTAAGTATATTTGAAAGTGCATTCCCAATTTTAGCACAAAATATACTTCGCTATGTTGCTTCCTATAATATTGGATAATACATAAGCAAATATACACCACTGTAAACATTTTTGGGGACGTAGAGGGTTTATTTTACCCCGTGTGTGAGGTGACACCGGGCTTCTTTGGCCTGGTCTCCAAGCATAGTGCAGCTCACCTGCACTGTTAAAATATCACAGAGCAGACCTGCTCTCCTGTTAAAGCTCGTTCTGCCTGAGGAGTGCTTTAACTGTGTATTTGCTGTGTACATTTGCAGTGATGCATCTTTGGAAATGTGTTGCTGGCTGCCAGGCTGACAGTGACAAACCCTCCAGTCCCACCTCCCTATTTATTTTAATGAGACGAGAACAGCAAAAACTTCTCTGGTGCAGTTCCACCTCTGGAACTGCTGCGTAGATGTGATTAGATTAGAGTAAATTGAATTGTAGGCTGCCTGATGTGTTATCATGTCATCAGCTTACTCCAGCCCTGGTCTACAGGGTAGAGTTAGCGAGACATCCTCATCTTCCTCCTCCTGCCTGGGTGTGTAGGGGGGGCTGTGCATGTCCCATGCGTGGGTACAGCCAGCACCTCTCCCCACTGACACTTGCCAGTGTGGTGGTGCAGCTGAGAGGCAAAAAATACGAAGGGAAAGCTTGTTTTGATAGAATGTTTTATTACCTGAAAAATGATGAGCATATATTAACATTAATAGAATAGTCTGTGTCATTCTTTTTTAGGCAATTTACCTCTGCCACAGACCTGTCTGCTTCAAAATCTTTCTCTGTTCTAAAACATATATTTGTTTAGGGAGTTTTCATTGAAGTGTACATGACAATTACAGCTGTTCATTAACAAAATTGGGTATTTGTTTTAAACTTTAACCAATCACTTTGATATGCTAATTATGGTGTAATTTAATTTGAGCCCTGTAATGATGATGCCGTTATTATGGACATAAATGATGCAGTTAAGCTGAGAGTAATCTCATTTGCATACTGTACATGCCAGTAAATTAAGCCCTTTCTTCGACTGCTTCAGCTTTAATTTTCCACTTCTTTTCACACAGCGCCTTTTCAGCCAGTCTCTTATAAGCCCACTTTGTAATAGTGCTGATGACTGTTTGATGTGGAGAGTTGCTGCACCACAATAATGCAAGACACAAGATGTAACATTTAAAGGATTCATTATCTTACTGAGTGTTGCTTTAAGAAGCTGGGATTAACAAGGGTGGAAGTGTCCTCTCCGTGGAGCCATGCGGGTCTTCTCAGAAACAAATGCAATCTTTATTTTTTCCCCCCTTTCTCTTGGTGTACCCTTACAGTGAAAGGGTTTCAGTGAGGCCTCATGGTATTTCTCAGGAATGAACTAAGACACTATCAGAGCTCTGTAGTACAACATTTGACCTTCTCTGTAGGGTATTCTGTGATGCTCCACTGTTGCAGAAAAGTTATTGGATACAATTTGCAATATAATAGAGATGTGAGATACCAGATTATTTCTCATATTGGGTGTGTGGGCTCCAGATCTACCTGTGTGAAGTACAGCAATGCAGAATTGAAATCTACATTCGTTTTTTTCTTTCTATTTATTCGCCAGTTTCTCCTTTCATGGCCCTTACATCAGTTGATGTAACCTTAGAATCAGGTTAATTGCAGATTCAGATTTTAAAAAATGTTGTTGTGTCTGCTGATATTAGTGAAAACGTGGGTTTTGAAGGAAGAAAAATCACCAACACCAAACAAAAATGAACTGCGTAACTGCTGACTTCAATAGTTAATCTTTTCCAATTTACCATGTTGTCATTGAGCTGAAGTATTCTCATAACACTGTGGCGTACAAAGAAACCATGTGAAATAAACAGGGCTCTTTTTATAGCTGCTTACTATTATGGTTAGATATTTTCATAGTTTAATACCTCTGGAAGTAAAGCCTGTCTCAAGTTTTTCGCAGCAGTTGGCCTCTCAGAAAGCCATTGTTGTGTGGGTAACCAAGTTAACTAAAGATCATTATGAAAACCTCGCAGTCCTTTCCTTGCACAGGGTCCCATGACCAAAAATAGCTTGTGCAGTTGCCCACAAACATGCAAGTTAATAACTTCCTGGGTGAGCAGTGTAAAAGCTGCTGATTTCCAAGGCATGCACGTCACCCTGGCCTCCACCCCTTCGGGGTGCGCAGCAAACACATGGGAGGGTCTACGCTCACCTCCTGGCCAGCATTTAATGAGACTTCAGTTTTTATGGCTGTCACCTTCATGTCTCTTGGTTTCAGTTCTGCATTTCTCACATGCCATCTTGCTTTCCAGCAGCCCTTCCATGGTCGCCTGGCCATGCATGGGTGCAGGCTGGGGCCATGCTGTGGTGAAGTGCTGCCTGATGATGATCTGACTGCCCTGTTGAACCCCCTGTTTCCTGTTCAAAACCTCAGGAATCATTCCCAACAAACCCACTGCTCTGGCCACTAGCAGCCCTGACATGCAGATTTTCAGTTCTCCTTGTGCAGAACTTCTGCACATGGCTGGTGTGACAAAAACCAAGGAGATGTGTCTGAACACGGAGGTCTTGGCTTTCACGGAGCCTTTGCTTTTCACCCATAACACCAAAGCTAAGAAGGTGACATCTGCCAGCCACTTCTTCAGGGTGGACCACATCAGTGTGCAGTGTCAAATCTTGGGGTCTGCTTCCAAAGCAAAATGTGTCCTGAAATAGAAAGTGCCTTTTCTGAGGCTGTCCTTGTGGGCATGGGGCTCATACATGAGCACACCCAGGAGAAAAAGCCCAGCAGGTGTTCTTTGTGCTCACTGCCCAGAGCTGCTCAGGTTGTTGGCAAAACTGGGTACAAGTTGACTCCACCCTGGGCGCAGGTAGAGAAAGGGTTTCTCACAGCACAGGGTGATGCAGATTCTCCCCAGAAACTCCATAAAGTCAGAAATTCTCTAGAATAATCCTTGAAAAATTTGGCCTCTAAAGCTCGTGAAAAAGAGTTCGCAATTTTGTGTATTTTAGCAGTACCCCTATGGCTCTACCCTTTGTCTTCCCTCTAAAGTTAATGTATGTGTTACTTTAGGATGTCATTGTCTGCAAAGGACGTGTCATGTCTTCAGCTTCCGTAGGAATGAGTGTGCTGAGCATGTGTCTCTCATGTCATGGAGGGATTTCTGTCCCAAGCAGACAATACGAGTAGGATGGACTGGGAGTTGGGCTAAGAAACTCTCTTTTGGGCTTGTTAGTGTTCTGTGAATGCAACGATGCTGCAGTGTGCTGTGAAGAACTTCGGTGTTAATCTTCTTGGGAGGTAAAATATTTCTTCCAAAATGGTTTCAATACCTTGCCCTTAAAGAAATCACATTGTAAGAGTTGTTTTCACAAAAGAGGTTTCAGGCATAGGTTTTCCTATTCTCTTTGTCCTAATGAAACACATATCCTTCCTCCCCTCACAGGACCTTTTGAGTTTATTCTGGATAAAGAAATTCATTTATGAAGATTTTACCTTTATCATCCTCCCTCTTTAATCTGATCCTGGATTTCAGTTTTCAGTAAGTTTCTCCTGCCACACTTTCCAACATATGAACCTTTTGAACCCAATCAGGTGGGAAATTAAAAGCTATACCAGTTCTGATGATGTACTGTGCAGCCCTGTTTGAGCATTTCAGTGTAATTCAAGATTGCTGAGTTTAAAGAAGTTTTTCACCCTGGGTAATGGTAGCTCTCTGCAGAAAGTTATTTCGAGGAGTTTTGAGCTTTGTGGGAGATGGATTTCTCTTTTTCCAGCTTTGTTTACAAAATGCTTTGTTCTTACCCTTTTCCAGCAAAACAAGTGTTTCTTTACAGAAATATTTGTGGTTGAGAGCAAAGCCACTGAACCTGTCTCTAGAATTATAACTACAACAGATTAAGGAGTAATTTATCATATGTTAATATACTTACCCCATCAAAGTCATGGGCGTCAAGACGAAGAAACAAAAATAGACCTCTGATCTCTATCTCATCAGCCTTGATGCTGCTTTTGGTATCTGGAGAAAAAGCTCTAGGAATTTGTGATTGTATTTGTGATTTGTATTTAGTAGCTAAGGAGAACAGTTGTCTGTCACTGAAATTACCCCAAGCGCCAAAGCTGCTGCCTTCAACATGTTTGACTGAACCAAGTTGACTTCAGGTTCCAAAGTGTGAAGATTCCCTGTTCCCACACTTGTCAGTTTGTTCTTATTTGTAAACACGTCTTATCATGGGTGTAGATGGTGCATAGGTATCTGTGATGAGACGCTTGGGAAGCACCTACAGATCCTTTGCTTTTCCAGCATGAGGGAGCCTCCTACAGCAGCAGGTGACTGGCTCACCTGGAAAGCATCCTGAAAAGGAAGTCCAGGTAAATCTGCCTGTTGCTGCTGCTCCTGAGTGTGCACAAAAGTCAAGTAGTGAAAGTCAAGTAGCTGTTAGGGTTTCTTTAATCTGTGAGCCTTTAGGTCTTCTGGCTGCATGCGCCCTCTTCCAGCAGCACTTTTTGCTGTGACTGGAGGATGTGAATGGCTCTCTAAGCTGGCTGAATGGACAAAGCCATGTGATGGAAACACATAGAACAAACATGCTTCAAGCAAGACAGTGAAGTTTCTCTAGCAAAGCTGTTAGGGAAAGGATTTGGGATAAAGAACGCAGTTCAACCCCTTCCTTTGCTCCTGTTATCCCTGTACCTCCTGGGGGCTATAGGGAGCAGCAGTGTAGGCAGGACCACCCTGGTGTCACCAGCTCTTCCCTGTGACATGTGCATGGTTTTGGCTGTCCTGAATTTGATTTCACACTGGCTTTCCCTCCAAATGAAACACTTACTCTAAGAATGGTCTTTCAAAAGACCATGTTCTTTTTTCCATAACTGCAAATTCTTGAGCTGGGCTATTTAGGTAGTTTCCTGCAACCATCACTTTGAGGAAGATGAATGAAAAAATTCTGCTTTCAGGTGCATGGCCTAAATCAAAAGCAGCTCTGTTTGAGTTCTCTGAAGTCTGTCAGGATTTTGCCATTATTAACAGCCATATAGCCCCAGGCAATGGTCCTCTGTTCTACGTGGGGAGAGAGCAGTATCTTTTGGCCCTGTGCTTCTCTGCTGCAGAATAACAGTGTGCAAGGGGCAACCACGAGCAAGGAGGGCTCCAGCAGCTCTGTGCTTGGTGACATGGCCAGAGCTGATGGAGATGGGGCAGCCAGACTGATCCTGTGTGACAGAGCCTGACCTGGAGGAGGCTGCCAGCTGGGGAGACTCACCCATGTCTCTGCAAACTCTTGGACTTTGGGACGAACAACAAAGCTGTGCATGAAGAGTTTCCTGGGTTTCATGCTGGGGTAAGACTTGCACTGTATGATCAGCAAAGCTTTAAGACCTGCAGACCACAGCCCTTCCAGCTGTGGGATGTTTCACGTGTTTGTTGGTATCTCCTTTGGCAGAGGAGGTTCAATCAGGTTGGGTGTGCTACAGGCTTGATGAAGAAAGGCAGTACTATGGAATGAGCAGCTCCCAGGGTACAGGGAGCTTTATATTGCTTTTATAGTGAAGCAAATATAAAAAGGAAGAATGAAATGATAATAACCTAAATTGGTGCCAAATGTATGGGATTCCATGTGTGTGCAGTAAAGGGAAACTCAGCTCCTGTAGTTTTCCCTTGGAAAATAATTCGTTCTGTATTTAGAACCTATATGCAGGATGACCATATAAATGCGGTTAAAATGGCATAGGATTCTGATCAAAGGGGCAATTACAAGTAATAAAATAGGAAATATAATTATTGTTACCATTTCAGATCTTATAGCCAGGGAGAATCCTAGCTGCTAGATGGAGAAAAAACCATAACATGAAGAGAAGAAGAAACCCCTCAGATTTCAGCTTGTTGGGCTCCATAAAAAGGGGGTTGAAAAGTAAAGATACATTTCCTAGAATCTCAGAATTCCCAAATAATTATCAGGGCAGAGTTGTGAGCAACTTAACTGTTGGCTGAGTTGAATTAGAGCAGAAACTGAATTACCAGTTTCCACACAGGAAAATGTACCAAAGTCGGAGCTGTGGCTGGGTTATTTTCACCAAATGTCCAGCACATATGCTGCGCTTGCTTTTATTGTTCACCGTTATGGTGTCATGTCTCGCTAGATTGTGCTTTGCTACACACCTCCACCCCCTAACAAACTGGCCCTATATGTGCATGTAGGCAGAATATAGGGAATTAAGCTGTGTGACAGTGAACTTCTGGGGGTTTTTATATGCTTGACAAATGTTTCTTAAACATGGTATAAATACATTGTACAGTAGAATTCAAGTGTTGGAGGGGCACGTTTTACTCCCAAAAGAAATGTGTGTATTTTGGCTTTGTGTTTCTCTGTCTTTTTTCTTATCCTCTAAAAGAAATATTTAGTATTTTTAAGGCACCTATGTTTAGATAATACAGGTTTGGACAGTATTTCTCCTCTGTATGTTGTAGAGTTCCTGCCGACACGCCTGGACAAACTTCACCACCTAAAACCCTCAGGCCAGATTTTGGCATTCAGTGTCCTCAGAGGGAGGGATCGTAGCTGTTAATCCTGTAATAGTCAAGATTCTTCAAGGTAGCATCTTCTGTCCTCCCACGGGTTAGATTCTCTGTTTTTCCTGACAGCCTGAATATTTCTCTTCAAAGGGAACGTAAACTCTTCTACAGGCTGGGCTCACCCTCACTTCCCCTCGCCAGGTCTTGCCTGGGCACTTCTCTTGTTCCTCAGCCTTTTTGCCATAGCTGTTTTCTTCCTTCCTGGTTCCTTGGAACTGTGTTTGTAAGGGCCTGTCCCTCCTGTCCCGTTCCCAGGGGTCTGCCTGCCTTGCTAAAGAGGCCTCTCCAGAGGAAAGGCAAGGGCAGCTGGACTGATCCCATCACTCTTCAAGACCGCGAGGTCATGCATTTGGTCCCCTTGCAG
>VRYO01000638.1:16519425-16659425 GCA_009812075.1 Sialia sialis | reverse complement strand
TTACCCTTTAATTGAAGTCACTACAGTTCTTCATCTGGACGCCTTTGGTGAGCCATGACCATCTATGGGCCAAAATGTTGGTAATTAATAATTTGTGTATATTTAGTGTTGTTGAAGCTGTTGGCTGTGGTGCATGGGACTCTGACACTGTCCATACTGTTTCCCTTGTATCCCTCCTTCCATGGTGGTAATAGCAGCTACCACCCACGGGATTTTCGTTGTTGTAAACTCTGTGTAGGTCAGTCCTGGAAGCGACTGAAGAAGCTCCTCTAGCTTCATGCCTCTACCAAAGGTCTTACAGAAAGAAGGGAAGAAATAAATCCTCTGCTAAATCCATGTATCTTTTAAGAGGATGAAGGGATGGCAGTAGTCTTTGCGAGTGGCCAGGTCATACAAATAGGTGCATGTAACTCTCACTCAATCTGTGTCCAGAGGACAGGTAGTGGTGTTTGTTGTGTTGGCATGAAGAGGCTGCAGCTCCAACAAGAGCTGCTCATGCTGCTCACAAGGCCTGTGGCTCAAGGCAGATGTTTTGCTGAAGCAACTTGATGAATAGCTGGACGCATCAATAGTGGGAGATTAGCATCTCTGTAATTTAAAGTATTTTCCTCCCTCCTCTCCCCCGAGTATCCTGATGTTCAAGGCTGCCAGAAAGTGCCTGTAATCTTGCCTTTTAAGTCAAAAGTGTAGGAGAAGGACTGTTTTAGGTGTCTCTAGGTGCCCAGTTTGCTGTATGGTGCAGAACCGTGGGTACATCACATTGCTGAGGCTGTTCCATATGCAGATATTATGCCTGTTTTGTGAGTAAGTGTCTGTAGAGCTGCTTGAACACAGATTCCTATTACTGCTTGTGGGAGTCGGAATTTTGTACTCTCGTCTTCCAAACTGTGTTCCATCCAAGCAAGCCCTTGAAGTCTTGTGAGACCATCACCTTTGCATATTTTGTCTGAAAAGTCTTCGCGCGTAGCTCCGCGTGCCAGAAGCTGCATACTATGTTTTCCTAAAAATTACGTTTGAGTTGCCAAAAAAATTGGTGGGAACTTGCAATTTCCGAGTTACAAGTTCACACGCCAACTGCGAAAGGAGAAAAGCCGACGTGCGAGGTTTTGCAGAACCCTGACTGTCTCCCTTCCGGCTGAGCTCTAATCTGTGCTCCCACCGGTGTCGTGTGTGCCGACAGCCGGAGCAGGCTCCGGGGCTGGCGGCTCCCTTCCAGCGTGTGGGCAGCCCGAGCGGCACAGGCAAGGAGAAAAAGGAGACCGAGCGGCAGACTCAGACTTGAGAAGTGATTCCAGCCATGCCTTGGCGGATGGGAAATCAAGTTAGCAT
The DNA here is from genome assembly GCA_009812075.1 of Sialia sialis. Classification (NCBI taxonomy): domain Eukaryota; kingdom Metazoa; phylum Chordata; class Aves; order Passeriformes; family Turdidae; genus Sialia; species Sialia sialis. The sequence goes on along the minus strand of VRYO01000638.1, from coordinate 16,658,096 downwards.
GGTCTTTGGAAAAACGCAGGTTGGGCAATGAGAAAGGAGCGGATCGCCAGCGGAGCAGGTGGTCGTTTACAAAACAATCCATCTTTTTACGTGTTTAGTAAGTCTGGAAGGAACGACTGAAAGAGATCCGTGTGTTGCTGCCCATGCTCCCCTGTCAATTATTGAAAATAGCTTCTGCACATCATGATTTTTTATGTTCAAGTATTTTGGGGTTTAACTTTGTTATTTCATTTTTTAAAGTCTTCAGCGGTTGCATGTTTGACATGGCTTTGTTATCCTACATGTTGTGTTGTGATCTGGCACACAGAGCATTAATTCCTTTATCAGCTCTATTTCCTTTACAGTTGTTCATTTAATTGAGCTCCTCTGTGTATTTTGCAAAACAAGATGCATTCATTATAACTTGCAGACCTCAGATAGTATTGTAACATGTTTCAGAAAAATAGCACTTTTGTAGATAGTTGTGGAAGTTGGGTGTTTGGTTTATTTTTCAGATGATGGGAGGAAGCAGTAGCAGAATTCTTGCATGCATAATCAGTCAGAACTTTCCAGAAGCTCTTTATTCAAGTTATTTTCTTTTAAAGCTGTGTTTACTCTAAGAATTCGGCTGAGGCAGTTGAAATATGTGGCTGCAGTGGGGAACAAAATACACTGTATGTTTTGTTACTCTCCTTGTTCTGCTTTGACTTGTGCAAACAATTCTAATCCAAAGGAAGAGATCATACTGTCTGTGGCTGTGCTATCTTACAATCCAGTTTAGGGTGCAAATTACCCTCTTATGGCACATCCTGACATTGAATAGTCTTGTCTGGAATAGGCTGTAAATAGAGTGTATCCTTCTCTTTCACAAGCCCTTGGAGCAGGAAGCCACATGCCTTAGCTCTACAATGTTCACGAGCCAGCACATCTGTGGGACCATGCACCTGCATGCGGCTGGAGATGTTCAAGTACTGTCTTCAGTGCAGATTTGGAACATTAAACACTCATTTCTGGTTGTAAACGGCATCCTCATGCTGCCAGGGGTTCAGCACCAGAAAGGCCATTTCCTGGAGCAACCTCTGCCGAGCGTGGCAGTGAAGGACCCTCCCAGCCCAGGGCTGAGCAGCTGGTTCTGGAGAGGTCGTGGGGCCACAGTGCTGTCTCTTGGGAGGCTTTCTGTTCCCTTGGCATCATGCATGGAAAAGATGTGGGCAGGAGTGCTCATGGATTTTCACTGTCTTTGGCCAAGACAAGCTGGAGATGCTCACTTGGTGTCCTGCAAATCATGTCTGTTGCCTCTCCCAGCCATGGCTGATGGTGATTAGAGGTGGGCATTGCTCCTTAGCCATGAGGGAATGCAGAAGAGGGATTAAGAACTCTGTTTCCTTCATTCTGACTCAAAAGTGTGCATATGTGCTTTTTTGGGGGAGTTAGAAAGAAATCGGTTTCGACAGAGCTTTTTTAGGGAGTTTTCTCAGGCACAGGATGAAATTTTGAGGTGAAAAAAAAATCATACTTCTTTTCCTGCTTGTCTATTGGGCCAGTGTGGAGAGGACCAACTGTATTTTTGGGTGTTTGGGATCCAAGTGTGTGGCTGTTGAGGAACATGCTGCATGTATACATTTCCTGCATAGAAATGTGATGAGGTGGAATAATTTCTCTGGACCAAGACTGGAGCTATTCCTGGGGGAAAAAAATCAAGAAAAAACTGGAGATGAAGACACTTCTTCTGTCCTGCTCATTCTGTTCAGGCTGATGTGAAGTGGCATGCTGGGTGCTTGGATAGCACGTGTGTGTGTATGTGTTTGTGTGTTAGATTACACACCAGTGTGCACAGACACACTTGGTTTCCTTGATGTGTTGTGCTGTCCTTGCTGTAATCTGAGAGCCACAGCCCTTGGACCGGGCAAAGAGTCCATCTGTGTGTCCACAAAAGCTTAGCTAAGTGCATTTTTTATGTTGTGTTATGGGCCTGATTCTTGTGGGGGGTTAGATGCTCTCCATTGTGGATGGTCAGCGTTTTTGCAAGTCACTCTGCTCAGAAGTTGGTGGTTATGTTGTTTTTTTTTAAGGGGAAAAAAACATTTTTCCATTTGTTTCTCCATAAATTGAAACCACTAAAGAGCCCTTGCTTCGTTATCCACACACAAGCACACAGTGATGGGAGCATGAGAGGGACTGCAGGTCTTGGAAGGCTTGAAGTGTGTGAAAACAAGGAGTTCTAATGAAAAGAGTTTTGCAATTTAATTGTAGTGGGTGTGCCTTTGTTTGTGCAAAGACATGAAAGTGCTGGAGGCCGAAGTGCTTTCTTTATCCTCGGAATACAGCCGCACAAACTTCCCTGGCCAGTTCTGCCAAGGTGCCTGAGTCTTGCAAGTCCCTGCAGAGCTTTGGCTCTCTGCTCATCGGGACCCCATCCCATGGAGACTTTGAGTGCTCAGCCATCCAGCCTCGCAGGGGTCTCCAGAAATACCATGTTGGACCTCTCTTGGCTTCCTGAGTGCCTTTCTCCTAAGGCTCATCTCACAGATTCACTGCATTTGGGAAAACCGTCGTGTCCTTTGGGGTGTTGAAAGTCATGACTTTCCCTTGGGATGGAGCTGCACATCTCCCTGGAGCCAGTTCTGCTTCTTCAAGGCATAGGGCTTGTTCCTCCTGCCCACTGCCTTTTCAACTCTTTGGAGCAGTCCATGAATCCCAGTCTGGTGCCAGGAGGCCAAACGCCCTGCTCCCTTCTGCATCATCCTCCTGAGCTGTCCCCTGCCCCACAGCAACACAATCCTTTTTAAAGAGATGCTGTTTGCAGCATCTTGGACTTGCTGCGCGAGGATGAGAAATGTTAACATAAATTCTTTAAATAACATCTAGTAGTGTTGAATGCACAGAATTATAAAACATTTTTATATTCTGAGACTCATTTGCATCTTCACATTAAAAACTGTGGTTTTCTTCTCAGGGAATGGTTGCAAGATCTGATTTGTTTTGAAATCAAAGCTAAATTTGTGTTCTTGCTTTCCTCTTTGCCCTTCATTTGACAAATTTTTCTTGTTCTATAAATACAGAATTGTAAACAAGGGCTAATCCTTAGCAAAAACCTGGAAAGTTAACATTTCTCTCCAGCTTCTATTATAATTAATTCAGACACTATGAATATGATGTGATTTACACATAATATTCCTAAGGCCAGGATGTACTAATATCTTGTTAGAGAACTGAGGAAAAGAACATGCTTTTGTGTGTGCCATATAACATAATTGCACTGCATTTTCTTTCATGAGAAGATGTTTAAAGATGCTTTTTACTTTGCATTTGAAAAATGAAAGGCTTCTGCTTCTGCATTTGGCTGAAATTGTCTTAAATGTGTTTTCCCTCCTGCAGCAGTCAACATTGTCAAAACATTTTACAAAGTACATTTTAATAATATGGGTTAGGACCATCATTATATTAATTTAATTCTCTGTGTAGGTAAATTCATAAGATGCTTCCACTTTGTCGTAAAAGTTTTTCACAGTAAACATCATCTGTTTTCCCTGTGCAAAAAAGGAAGGAGAAAATATAGTCGACAAAAGGATAAATGCCTTGTGTGAAAATTGCAAAAGTGTAGCTTGAACAGTCTTTCTCTCATGGTCCATCCTTGCATTTTATTTAATTTTCATTTAATTTTGTTTTGCTCTGTTTATATTTGTTCAGGGAGTGTTTTTGTAGTGTTAATCTGTGTAAGCCACATGCAGTTGAAAACTGCAACTCCCAAAAGGCTGTGATTAAAACATTATGGATGTGGCAAACCACAAATGCAAAAGGAAGTTTACATTTAGATTTTCTTTATAGAAAATATTATATTCAAGTTTTGTAATACCTTGGTATCGTGGTCAGCATTGCCATAAAAATTCTGTGTTATATGGAATGATACAATCTGTGAAGCATTTCCCATTATGTAGACACCATGTCTTTAAATTATAGCAATTTCTTAAGATTTTAAAGCAAAATGAGCTCTTAGAAGTGTGATTAATAGCAGGGAATGAGGCTAACACTGGGTCATCAGTGGCACTCCATTACAAAAAAGGTTGGACTAATAAAAGCATCCATCTATTTGACCAATAAAGCATTTGAATGATATGCTTATAGTTTTTATCATAGTGTAGCTACTTTGTACTGAATAAACTGTGATTTTACGTGCTGGAAAAGGAGCGTGGAACAGGCAGCGCGGCCGAGGTGAGAGCAGTTGTCTCAAGTAGGGAAATATCAGGACTTTTATGTGAAGCTTGATGTTTTCAGAAGCCTTCAGGTTGCAGTGTCTAAATTTTTGAAGCTGCTGTGAAATATCTAAATCCCCCGTGACCCGTGCCTGCCTGCCCACAGTCATTCGGTGAGGCTGGCCCTCGCTGTCCTGCAGGGAGGGGAGAAAGGAGGGTATTGTGTGTAATCATTAATTCAGAGTTAAGTCCCTGGCAGCCCCAGACATCAGAAATACTCTGCTGCAGCACAGGAAATGGGGCAGCACTTCTGTTTTCCTGGTGTGCGGACGCCAACCCCGTCCTCGAGTCGCACCTTTCATCCTGCCTGCTATTATGCTGTCAACCTGATGTCTTAAAAAATAGGCAGTTGCCTGAACAATACTGCATTTGGGTTTTATTTAAATACCTGTCTTATTAGTAGGTTGTACTGATTTTGTGGTTTTGAACCTTTTTTCTTCTTCTTTTTATTTTTTTTTTTTTTTTTTTACTACAACAAAAGGCTAAATATTTTCTGAAAAAGAAAACGAAGGTTCTTGGCCAGCTGTGGACGTCCAGGATTGTGCTGTGAAAAAAAGTAACAAATATTCTAAAACTTGTAAAAAAATGATGAGGGGGGAGGCTTCTGGCCATCATGCTGTTTGCACATGAAATGGCAAGGGAGGGGAGATTAGTGCCAGGGCCAGCTGTGACCTTGGATGCTTCATAGATTTGAGACTGAGATGATTTTCCTCAGTGCTTGGCGGTGATGCTGGTGCTCATCAGAAGGTAGGGGTGAACCTGGGAGGGACAATGGTGCAGCTGGGAGGGAAAAGGACACCTGGTATTGCCCACAGCTACATCCACTAACCCCACCTGACTGGTACAACATCTTAAAGGGCTTATTTTACATAGGAGAGGGATGAAGAGACCCATGGAGGTCCCGTGCAGGGATTGTGTCGTGGCAGGAATCTAACCCGGAGCCCTGGATTAACCTCTACCATTAGGACCATCCATCTTCTCTCCCTGTACTTCACATCCTTCTCGAAATCCGTGTTCAGGATAGACAACTTAAAGAAAGCTCCCTGGACGAGTGCTGCGATAGGAGATTTAGGTAGGAGTGTTACAGGGATGAGAGATGGGGAAGGAAAGGTGGCAGACCCAGGGAATTTGGGTGTCCTGAGCACCTAGATGACTAAAGTCACAAAGCCTTGGGGTCAAGAGAAGGATGTTGGGTGGGGAGCATCTGGGAGCCAGAGGTTTGGTTGCAAGAAGACGTCCAAGAGACTTCTGGGTTCACAAAGAGGATCTACAAAAATCAGAGAATGGTGATGGGAGGCAGAGGCAAGAGGGCTGGGGGTGGGAGAGAGAAAGGAGGGGGAAGAGGGCTGAAGCATGCCTTGATTGCTGCTGCAGGGCCCTGGCATGGCCATGGGTGTGTGTGTAAATGACACGTGTCCATGGTTGTGCTGGGCAGGTTGGGCTGTGTCGAAAGCTGTTGTTTTGCTTGTTTGTTCTAGGAGTGAAATGAAAATTTTGCACCCCACCTTTTGCAGTTGTTGTTTTTCTGGGTTTTGATTTTTTTAATTTTTTTTTTAAATGCAAATGGATCTTTCACATCAGTGGTTTGGCCGGTAAATCTTGTTTTGTGAAACACTTTCAAGTGTTTTCAACTCCTTTCTTTCCCCTTTATCAGAACAGATGCACAGCTCTATATTTTCCCCTGCTGCCTGTTGTCTTGAGGTTGCACAGCAAGACTGCAAAGGCTTTTTTGTTTGTTGTTGTTGAAGGGGAGGAAAAAACCCTCAATCCACAGAAGAGTTAACAGGATTTCACTTGATCTGCTCGTTTATGCAATGAGTAATGCGAGGTTGGTAACAGCAAATTGTTGTTTATAAGCAAACATGGCACTGTGTAAACAAGAAGGCCTGGTCCCCAACTGGTTTGATTTCATGGTGGTCAGCAGCTGATGCATGTAACGTACAACCTTTCTGCTTCTCGAAATGTCAGAAGAATGACTATTTGTTTGTCTTGAGTTCTTCCCAGCTGTTTACTCTGTAATGCATTTGCCTCAACCTTGATTCCCTAAGAGTGGCCCCTTTCTCCTCCCTGCTCTGTTTACATTAGTCCTGCCCCGAGTGTCACCTATGAAATCTGTTGATTATTCCACCTGGTTAATGTTAAATTGCTCTTGCAAGATGATGTGTTTGTTCATAAACACAAATGCTGGGCCCCTTGTTTACTGTACCCATGGCAGCAATCAGTTATTAAACAAATATTGCTTTGTTTGCGGGTGTGAGCAGCAGTTTATCCTGCAAGGTCTGGAAAAAAACCTTTAAATGCTGGGATTTTGATAAAGGAGAAAAAGGGGAGCTTGTCCCTGGAATGTGGCTGAAACTCACTTTGGTTTGCTTTGCTTATCTTTAACTTGGGTGAAGGGGCTAGAAAGATTAGCAAGTTGTTTGGTTTTTCCAAGAGATTTCCTTAGTGTAATGATATCTATCCAGTTGTTTGCTTTTTTCAGAAGGGAGAGAGCACTCCTGCAAGACGACTAGCACAGCGCTAGACGGCTGATGGCTAGAAAATCCTGCATGGAGCAAACAAGGAGGTGGAAGGTCTAGGATAAAGGTATAGGGCTATGAACCAGGTAATCACCCCAAAAGTACAGCCTTGTGTTCTGTGTCAGCTTTTGGTCCGGGACTTCTTGGGTTTCCTCTTTTCCCATGTTGGATTTTAATTGATGCCTGTGCCCTCGATGGAGTTGGAAAAGGCAAAGCTTTCAGTTTTACTTCTGAGGAGATCTGAGGAAAATCTGTTTTAGAAAGAGAGCTGCTTGAATGGAGAGAAAATACCAAATTTAAAACGTGCTTTGTCGCTCCTCCTCCTGTGAGTGAGATGACAGAGCTGCTTTTCTTCTTTTTATAACTGGAAAACTGCGTTTACATCTGCTAATTTCTCTCTGCTGCCTTTTTGTTCTTTGGTTTCTGGGAGTCCTAATTAGAGAGCCATCCTGGTAGTTGTTGCTTTTGGGTTGTTTTGAAAACGAGCAAGAAAAACTTGCTTGCACCATCTTTGTTTTTCAAAATTATTGTTTGTTATTGTTTCTGAGTGGGGCTTGAATTTCAAATGCCAGGCAGGACCTGTTAGCACTAACAGTAAATGGCTAGGGCTTTTCACACAAAGGGAGTAAAACCTCTTTGAGTGACCTTGAGAAAGAAATGTTAACTCTTTTTATGTGAAGGTGTTGTCTGTTCCTGTATATGTGAATACATTTGTTAAAGTGTGAAGGGGTTGCCTGTTCCTTTATATGTGAATTCATTTATTAAGGTATCTTGGATACACATTCATAGAAAGGATAAAATTAAATGATTGTCCTCTTCACCCCTTGGAAAAAAGACAACAAAACATGCATAAAAATGTGATCCCCTGTATATCCTAGTTTGCATCAGTGATCCAAACATGCTGCTTGTTTGGGCTGCACTGTTGGGGCTGGAGGGCAGCAGGAGGTACCTGGAGTGTGTAAGTGGACAAGCTGGTCATTAATTGACTCGTGTTACTGCCATGAATCAAACCTTTGCTACCTTGAACCAAGTAAAAAATGGTGAAGTGAAAATGGCATTGTGCAGAATTGTTAGAGTTGCACCTGGCTTTGAGGTGGTTTTTGACTTCTGGAGGCTGCTAGAGAGTGTAGATATGCTTTAATGGAGATGTGCATGGAGGGTGGGAGTCTAATTCATCTACAGCCAGCACTTGGTACGAGGTTTCGTGTTATCTTGTTGTAGCAGTGCTGCTGCTGTCTGGCACAAACTGACTGTATTTACTAAATGCAACTTTGGTCTTTTATTTGGTTGAACAGTCACCTGTTTTTCTGTGAGGCAGACTGCAAGAGTTTGTGATGCAAGCTCAGAGCAGTGTGCATGCAAACAAATAAGTCCTGGCTGTGAGAGCAGCTCTGCAGTTTCTGTTCCTGTTGAGCACGGAGCGGCAGGGAGCCCCGCGCTGCTGAGATGCCTGGGCTGGGATAAGCAGGTGGGTACCACCCCAGGGACACCGACCACGGGGCAGCACCCAGGGAACTCTGCACCCCACCATGCTCAATTTGTCACCTTCCTTGAGGAGGAGCCACTCCTCTGGTGCCATGGTGCTCGTGTCCATGTGGAGTTGCATGGTACAGTGAGCTATGGCTTCTGGTTTGACTTGGATTTTTTTTTTTGGCCACTCGCCATTCCTTTCCTTCCAAATAAGTGATGATCCCGGTGATGGTAAGGATGATTTCTGTCAAGCTCACAGCTGAAAGACAGCTCTCCCCAAGAGAGAGGAAGGAACCTCACTCTGTCAATGATGGTATGTAAATGATTACATCATATTTGCCAGTCACTTGGAAGTGGCCCAGCTCTAGAGCTTTTATGCATCTATGGCATGAGCTTCATGCTGAATATGGATTTAATAGCTGTCAAGCTGAGAGGCATAGATTGAGATAGAGCTGGCTTTGCAAAGGGGTTTGTTTATCCAAGGTGAGACTGGGAGTAACTTCTGTGTGCATGTGTAAAATGAAGGGAGAATGCAAAAATACAAATTGAGGAAAGTTGAATTGTTCATTGTCTGTCTAATGCTTTGGGTGTTACCTCATGGGAGGGAGTGAGACCTGTTGTCTTCACAGCTTGGTGTGTTTTAGTGTGCTGGCTTTTCATGGGGACCAACTATAGAGCAAATGGCAAACTTTTGAATATCTGTTTCAATTAATTATTCTTGGATTTGCTTACTGATTGTGGTCAGCAACACCCTCAGCAGAAGAGACTTCCTTAGGGGAAGCTGCACTGACTGGTTCTCTGACAGCTGAAGCTGTTTGGCCATGATTTCACAAGTCAGTGTGGCACAAGTGGGAATAGGCTCCTGGTTCCCCATCCCTTCTCCTCACCACAGCAGTCTTAAATTCCAGCTTTTGCAGAGCACCACTCAGCCTTTCACTGAGCTGCCTCCAAATTATTTCAGGTTTCTGTGGCCCTGATGATAATGCACTGCTGCTGGAAAGAAGGAACCCAGGCAGTGTGAGCCGTGCACCCCAAGAGAAAGAGGTGGTGCCATTGCATATCGTTAAGTAAATTAAAATTTGTGACAGTCTGCTTCTAGACAGGAGCTGCCATTCAGGAGATTTGAAGGTGTCAAGTGGACATAAGCCCATAAGAACAAGCCAGGCTGGTCACCATTGTGACCCACAGGGAGGAGGAGGTTGGGCAACCTGTGTTCTTCTCCTGTTGGCCAAGGTGTTGTACTCCACCACTTCTGGAAAGCACAGGCTAAATTCACTGAATTTAGATAGTGCTTCATGTTTTCCTGCTCCTTGCTTTTACTTCTGTCCCCTCCCCGTGGCTCTGCATCACCAAGCAGCTCTACCCCAGTGTCAGCAGGGCAGGGAAGGGGAGCAGCCCTGTGTAAACCAGGTGCCAGGGCCATGGCCCACGGGGATGCTCCAGGAGCAGTGAGATTTGTTTCCCTTGCAGCACATCACCTCTGCCATGTGCTCAAACTCCAGCAGCCCAAGGCTTGGGATGAGTCCAGCTGAGGTGAGAGAGTCAGGAGGCAGAGCCAAGGATGTGCTGTGGGTAATCCCATTTCTTCTGGACCCTTTATTTCCTAAGCACTAAATGAAATTTCAGATTTTAGATACGTCTAGACATATACAGTGCACGATAAAGTTGATAATACATTAATCATTTTTAACAACAGGTAATATGCATAATTTATGGTGTTACAGTGCTATCTTTTTTGATATTTATGATGGATAATGCTCAGTTTTTGCCCTCATATTACTGCTTTAAATTATACCACAAGAAAATTAATGAGAAAGTAGATTTATGGCTTTCATTTGTTTGTCAATTCGGAAATTAATTGGGTGTTAATTTTAGCCGTCCCTCATCAGACCAGGTCTTTAGTATGTGTGCATTACTTTGCATTCATTGAAGCCTACCTCCCATTTACTGTGGGTCACTAGCTTTGCATACATTAAAATAGCCCTCAGGCTCATTCTCTTGATTACTTTTTGAACTGCCATGCATTAGAAAATTTACGCCTTTCTGTTATAATTATGAAAATTCTCTATTGGAAGATGGTGCTTGCATAACAGCAAGTGTACAGTCTTGCTCGGCGATGTAAGATCATATAGCAAATCCCAATGCGTTTTTGTTCTAATCCTAGAAAATAGCACTCTCGACAATCTTTGTTGTGTGAGTTTCATCCTTTGAAATTTCAAGGATCCATTTTAATGCACTGAATTACCTCTTTAAGCTGAGGAAATATCAAAGGATTTCACCTCGTCGCTGTCTCTTTGTTTCCTCTTTCCACACATCCCGTGCATGTTCCTTCCCTTGCCTTGCTCCAGGTTTGCCTCTCCTCCTCCAAACCCCGCTGTCAGACGTGACTCAGCATCACTTTTTAGGACAGCGAAGCCTGATTTGCTCTGTTTGCTACTATTTTGGTTGATTCCTAAAGATGATCCTTAATTGCACTTTGAATCCCCTTCTCCTTTCTCCTACTCCTGCACAATTCAGCAATCACCAGTAGTGTGTAGGCGAATGGCCTTCAAAGGGGTAAGCATGAAGTTTTATCCAAAAAGTCCCCTAATGTACTGACAGTTGATCTATAGTTAGTTAGTACATAATTATACCTAAAATACACCCTGTCAGCAGGATAAATGACGGCTACTGAAAACTCTAAAAGCATGACGGGTGTTCACCCATCTGCAATGACGAGAGCGGAGGGGTTTGTAAGTTGAGAAAGGCTGGTGAGTTCAGCATGATCTGATTTAGTTAAATCATGCCATATGTTGGGATAGCTCTCTCTAATAGTCATGCTAACCACAAACACAGGCAAAGAGAAGTCATCTGGTCCACCTGGCTAGTTTGGACTTCCCTCCCCGGCGTTATTTCTGCACTTAGCGTGGTGGCAGCCCTTGAGCTGCTCATGTGAAGCTGGCTGATTCACAGTTAATTGTGACATGGTGTAATTTAGTAAATGAGCAGCTGAACATCTGTACGCCTTCCCCCACGGCACATCAAGCCTTACCTTACACAAGGCTTTTAATTTCCACTAGTGAATCCTTTTTCTCTTGCTGAACTCAAGGGTGGCAGGATGGTGCTGCTGGCTGCCCCGCCAGCCTAGGCACGGGGTGTCAGCTGGAGGAGATGGCTGTTTTGGCATCGGCTGGGGGGCACCAAAACATGTTCCTGGAAAAATTCACTACTGGTGGTGGGATGTGGAGCCTGAGATTCTTTCCCTGGCAGGGCACTTGCTCCAAAGATACCAGGACTAGAAGAGACCACCTGTGAGTGGGGCAGGGTCTCCTGGAAAAGCTGTCGGGATTCTCGCTGCGGATCAGGGCAGTGCCAGGCTGGTGCTGCAGGTGTTTGTCTGTCCCTGTGCTGTGGGGAGGCAGCAGCTTTGCTCCTGCTCTCTGTGTTCCCTTGCTGGTCACATTCCGGAGCACGTTTCGCTTTCGAGAGGTAAAATCCTGACTTCGCGGTGTTACGTTGTTGTGGAATTCTTCCAAACTGTGCTTGGGTTGTTTTCTTTGAGTTTGTTTTAATAATTGCACAGATAAATGCCCTAAAATTATTCCTGAGCCTGTTTTGGGGAGCTGCTTGTGACAAATAGGTTGAACTTGTATTTATAAACCATGCACGTATGGATAGAATGCCTGCTGGAGAATTTTGGGCAAGATCGTGTGATCTGATCACTCACTTAAAACTGATTTTAGCATTGACTCTTCTACCTATAAAAGGAGAAATACATTTTATAAATCTGTGTTGTGTTTAATTTACATGTCCTTTCATGGCTGGGCCAAGTTCTTTAAGGGCATTTATTCTGCTTCATATAAATAATTGATCAGCCAAGTTAATTTACTTCTGCCTGACTTGGTCAACCTTAATTAACTGCCCTGGAATAAAGACTGAACTTTTTGTTAGCTTAAAATCTTCCACAAATGTGGCAAAGAAGGGTTGTACGATGACAACATTTTTGCTCTATCACTGATCCCAGGGGATGGAAATGCTTAATGATCTTTATGTGCGTATATGTGTTTGTAAACACCTCCAAGTACTAACATCTGAAATATAATCATCAGCCTCAAAGAAACTTTGAAACACACAGGCTACATTGTGAATCTGGAAGCATATTTAAACAGGGATTTTAAGGCTAGAAGACCCCAGGGATGTTTTTATAAAGGTGATGATATGCTTAAAGATGTAGATTGGTGCTTATTGAGGAATCTTAAAAATGCCTCAGCAGATGCCTCCATGTATGGTGAGGCATCTAAAGACATCTGAATATCAGTCCCTTAGTCTTTCAGACTTGGAGTGGGTCCTTATTCTGACAGGTGCTTCAGTCAGTAAATCCTCCCTCATGCTGACATTAAACAATGCTGCTTAGTCTTCAGAAACTATAGTGGTAGCAGAATTGCAGCAGTGGCACACTTCAGCGCCCACCTCCTGCCTACTAATCTCCATGCTTAACCTTGCTCGTCTTAATAGGCCAGTGGAGCTGAGATGTGTATCGGCAGCATCTGCTCTTGGCGGTGTTATGGACTTTATGGACTTGTTTTTAATGCATTAGCAAAGAACTTTGTCAGAATTAAGACTCCTTTAGGTTCTGTTTTTTTACCTCAAAACACCAACACTGGAGTAATCAGAAAGATTATTTTGATTCAGGCAAAGTTCGCATCTGACCCGTGTTTTCTCCATTTTGACCACGTCCTTAAGAAACTGGCTGTCCCCTGCTTCTCTCCAAGTCATCTGGAAGATGATTAGCTGTTGTCCTCCTGTTGACAGAGTGCCTTCTTTTAATTTCGCTTCACTGAAATTTTGCTCCATTACTTTGAGCGTAACATATTCACCAAAGAGATGGGCCCAGCTGTAGGGCTTTGACTTTGTGCATCAAAGCTAGAAAAAGTTCTGTGCAGGTTAAAATGGGAATCTGAAGAAATTGATCACTGTTCTGAAATTTTTAAAGTCAAAACAGTTCTTTTATTATGTGCCCCTGGATTTCAGGATAAAGTTTCCCAAGCCTACCTTTGGTCCTTTCATAGGGTAAAAACATGTTGTGTCACCTTTAATAATTCAGAGTCATTTTGTATCCCTCATAAAATGAAATATCAAAGAATTTGTATCTGTATAGAAAAAAGAAAGATACTTACGCTGTAATAACCCACATATTTTAAGTTTTAAAAATGCATTTTCTTTTGCAGAATTGATAAGAGAATCACTCTGCTTTGTAGAACACATGAGATGGACGTGAACTCTTCTACCGTTAAATTTCTTAAGTCAGAACCAGGTCTCCTGTCTGTCAGGGAAGCAGTTGTGGAGTATTATTATTTCTTGTAATAAATCTTTATGCATAACAGCTTCTCCAGCACTGTGTTGGTTGTATTCAGACCAGAATCAGGGTTTGTGATACTTCACCTGGAGTTTCAGTTCAGTTCCCACAGAACCTAATTATGTTGCATAAAGTCAACCTTGCTTTGCATTTTTCTTTCACAATTTTGAATGACAAACTTCAGTAATAGGCTGCTGTAAGTTCATCTCCTCTGTGCTGGGAAGAGACAATTATCTCAACCATCCTCAGTGTACGATCACCTCAGCTCATTTAGGTGTGCTCAAAAAGACAAATAATAATCATTCTTGCAGAAAGCTCTCACAGGTTGATTTTTCATGACATGACACTTAATGATCAAACCAAACTGTGATTATTCATGTCAACTCACATTTGACTTCAGTGAAGAAATAAACAGTTTTATCTTTTTTTCCCTTGAAATACCAGTTCTCTATCGAAGGTATTTTAACAAAGCACTTTTCTTTTGGGCAGGCATCTGGTTTAAGCGATGTTGAAGTTCACTGCTTGTAAACTGGTGTTTTTAAAACAAAATTTGCTTAGAGATGTTCACTTCTGCTTTTAAAATAATTTTTTGAAAATTTCAACATGGTTCCTGGGCAAACTCTGTTTCCAGCTTCACTCCTTTGGTTGCTGGCAGTTCTGCTGGGTGGGATCCATAGGGCAGCCTGGGCCCCGTGCAGCTGAGCTGGTAACTGGCTGGTTTACCTTCAAAAGGTAAAACAGAACATGAAATTTTTCATGGAAAAGGTTCTCAAGAGCTATGATCTTTTTCTGACCATATACAATAAATAATCCATCTTTTTCTTAGTCTTACGGGTTAGAAAAATTGTTGCAATTTCTACTGTTTTTTTCTTACCAGGACCATTTTGCAGTCCTAGAGACAATAAATAATTTCTTGACCAGTTTGGTTGTGAATTACTTTCTGTGTCCTGGAGATATTTTGCTGAGAAGGGCAAGCCAACAAATCGTGATCAGGCAGTGATGGATCTGCTCCTCAGTGGTGCACATTCTTCTTGCTGCTGTCAGAGCTCTGCTGGTGCTTCCCCTGACCCTACTGCTTATTTATCCAGCTTCTCACTTCCCATTTGGTGCATCAGAAGTGCTGGAAAATGAGATGTACTTCTTTACTGTTCTGGCACGTGGATTTTAGCATCTCTTTCCACCACAGTGGCTGCTGGAGGCACCTTCCACCTGTTCTTGAGCATGTCCTTCCTCCATCAGCTTTGGTCTGTGAGGTGGGGACGTGCCACCCACCATTGCACTCATGCTGCAAAACAGCCAAAGGCATGAGTCTCTGGATTTAACCTTCTAACCCACTCTTTGCTGGTGGTCATCCTTGTCCTCATCTGCTGCTGGGGTAAATTAACGTAGTGCTCCATTTTCTTCTTTGAGACCTGGCTCCAGATTTGGGTGGAAACAGAAAACAATGACATCAGTTTTTTCTTTTTGTCATGGGGTAAAAAAGGTAAATACTTTTTTTAGCAGCATAGCATATAAAAATTGCCTGGTATATCTTTGAGTGATATCTTAGGAGCTATCTGTAGATTCTGACTCTCATCTCTTCTTCCAAAGCAACCTGTGCCATGGAGTTGCTGCCTGGTGTGTAATCCAGCCTTGCCTGTTTGATGTAAACACTTATTTAGACCTTATCATGCTTACGGACTTTCCTTACAGTGTTGAAAATGAAAAACACGCCATACTTGGTGTGTATCAGAGCAGGATCATGTTAAAACCCAAAAGCATTTCCTAGTGGTGTTGCAAAAGCTGTAGGTTTGTTTAGATCTCTGGAGCTTTTACAGGGGAGTTGACAGAAGCTTTATAATGAGTCTCCAAGCCCTTTTGTCCCGTGGCATAATTTGAAGATTTAACAAAACAGATTGAAAGAAGTTTCCATAGACCAGCTGAAATTTATTTAAATGTAATCAGAATGCTTGAATCTGTCCTACTATTATCCATGTGCTTGGTTTACTGAATTAAAATGGGTTCTTCCTTGAAAATAAAGCATCTTCCTTTGGAGGTGAATTACCCTGGACAGAGGCATTTGCTCACATGTCTGTGTGGTCAGTGTGGGGCAGGCAGTGTGCTTGGGACACACAGCTTGGCTTTCCATCTCTCCTGGGTGAGGGGGAGAAGAGGGATGGGCTGGTGGAAGCCAGACAGGTTAATGGCATGTAAATCCTGGAAGCTGGGGCTTTGCAGGTGGAAATACTTATAAAACAAGTTGTCATGGTATCTTCGAGGTAGTGGTCTGCAGCTGAAAACCGGCGGATGTGCGTTGTGTGGGGAATTCTGCGCACAAACGCTGATTTTAGTTCCTGAGGGTGTGTAAATCCCTGAGGTTCTGGGGTAAGAGCTGGATGCTTGTCCTCATCCTCATTGCAGCCTTGTGATCCACTCACAGTGTGACACAGAGTGTGAAGCACCCAGGGACAGCCTGACCCCAAGAGCCAGTAGAGAGGGCTGGCTGGAGGGAGCTGTGGCTGCTGGGATGATGTTTAGCCAATTAACACAGGAGGCTTCTCACTCTAATGCTGTAAGAGCATCCAAATCCAGACCAAATCCATAGCCAAAAACTTGGCCAACAAGACTAATTCTGAGAGCATTCATAGCAGTTCTCCTGGAATGAAAACTGATGATGGTTCAGCACATCCCAGATTAAGCCTAAATTGCCTCAGAGTAATAAAAGGTACTAATTTGGCACTACCATGGTATGAGGGAAAACCAAAATAGTGAGTGCTCTGCTTCACCTCCATGCCCCTACACAGTGTGTATCACATTTTTTATATTGTCCATCATATGTTGCCAAGAATGACTCATCCATTTCAAAGGAAAGCATCCAGATGTAACTAGAGAAATTTAATTATGGATTCTGTGTGTTCGTTCAAAAATATTTTTTTTTCTCTAAGGGAAAAAAGATGTTGAGCAAATAATACTATATTTAGAAGAGAACTAACTTACTAAAATTATAGCTGTACCAATGGATAAATAAACATAAACTAGTAGCATGAACCATTAATGAAAGATAAATCGTATGAAGGAAAATGACATATGTTTACAGTTTTGGCAGGATTTAAAACAGGGCATGTCTCCTTATATACAGCAACTGTTTTAACAGCTGCTTTTTTTTTTTTTTTTTTTTTTTCCCCTCCCCTCCCCTAAATTATTTCAGGTTTTTGAGTCATGATGCAAGAATCTGGGACTGAGACAAAAAGTAACGGTTCAGCCATTCAGAATGGAGCGAGCGGTGGCAACCATTTACTAGAGTGCAGCCTGCGGGAAGTGAGATCAAACGGCGAGACACCTTCCGTTGAAATTGGGGCTGCAGATTTAGCACATCTCCAGCAACAGCAGGTACTGTAAGATGCATTACAAGTTTCCTACCTACAGGAAAAGCAGGAAGCATTTAATCCTCCCCCCTCTCCCAAAGCCTTTGTACTTGCCAGGCAGAGGATGCTTTTAGGACTCGCCTGTGACGTTCTGTGCGGTTTTGCCCATAGGGGATTGCAGTTGTTGGTGTAAAGGGAAACCTTGGACTTCTCTTCCGGGGCTCCTTTTTAATCATTCCCTGGGAGCACCCAAAGATCAGGGTGTGCTTCTGTTGCCTGACTGTGTTGAGTCTGGTGGCAGCGATTGGGTGAAGTGCTGTATACAAATAACTGGTTTCCAAAATATGTCACTGGGTGGAAAATACACTAACGTTAAGTTTTGTTTTTGCAACAAATTTTAATATAACCTAGCAACCTCTATCAACACAGTGTTTTCTATTAGTGAGGAAGGCTGCAGAGGTATCTGCTGCACAAAACATCAGAATAAATAAATAAATACATCCATGTCAGTGTTCCTCAACTCAGAAGAATCAGAACCAAATTGTGCATTTCGCCTTGGTATTTTAATGAGTGTATTTTCTGGGAAGTGACCAAATTCACCAGTGTAAATTATCCACATAATACGTTTTGGCTTTTTCTTTTCCCTGATAAAATTCTGAAGCCCTCTGAGGAAATTTTACACCAAAGTGCTGGGCATGTATCATTAATGTGTTTGGGAACAAAGGCTGCAGCAGAGCCATGGTGAATACACTCACGCCTAACCCTCACTTTCTCTAATGCAATAAGGATTCTAAAAACCTTTTAAATAAGCGATTGGCAGCTGGTTAAGACTCCCCTAAGTGTACAGTGATCTTTTTAGCAGGTTGTTGTGGAGAAGAAAAAACCCATGCTCAAAAACAAAGCAAAGTGGAGGCTTGAGGAGGAGAGGGGTGCCCCATTTGCCAACCTAAGACAGAAAGCTGGAATAATTAAACAAGTCAGAAAAATGGATGATACTAAATGCACAGACTTTGGTTGTTTCAATCATTTTCGTCCTACAGGTTTTTACTTGAAGTGAGAATACCATCAGTGAGAAAATCACAGCCATGCTGAATTCATTACTGCAGTAGTCACACAAAACCATGGATAAAATTTCAATAACTGCAGGCCACAGTTGAGTAAACAGTTGCACTGAAACTTAATTCCTGTTGACTTTTCCCTCATTCTTTGCCAGGGGCACATTCTGATTCGTAGTGCAAAGACAACAGGGGTTACAGCTTTGATTAATATAGGACAGTAGAAGAGGAGTAAAATATGCTCAACACAAAGGTCTCGTCTTAAAAAAGGCTTCATATCAAAATGAGTTAATTACACTGTGTTTTCCATAGGAGCACTGTGGAATTTTCCAGTGGGGCTTTGTGCAGAGAGAGACAGGAGGGGGGATCATGCAGACATGTGCACTCTGTGGACCAGAATGGCTCAGGCTTCTGCTCCTCCACCACTGACTAACCCTGTGCCAGGGCTTCTCCATAGCCATCCCGAGGGTTTGTCGCCTTACAGGAGCTCAGGATGCCTCAGATAATGTTGTCATCTCTCATGTAATGGCTGGTGTCATTCAGCCGCCCATTTGGTCAATTAAGGAGTGGCACCCATTCGTTGCCAGTCCTCCAGCCCTCCCCAAAAAGTGTCCGGCTCAGACCCGAGCGCTCAGGGACTGCCAGGCTCGGGATTGCTTTCACACAGCTCTGATTTTAGCTTGGAGTTTATTTATCCTCTGCCAGTACGGTGAATGTGGTTGGGGATCTTGCTTTTCTCCAAGTTCTTCAAAGACCTTTATGTTCTGTGTTTGAATTCTGCTGCTAATTGGTTTTGATGACTAACTTCTCCATGGAGTTTATCTTTTATAAAGTGAGTTGATTGCAAAGTTTAAACCAGTTATTAAATAAAAAAACAACCAACAAACCCAATCCTGATAACAATGAGAGGGTAATCAGAGCTAGCATAAAAATATCAATCTTGATGTTGGGAAAACATTTTTAAACGCTGAAAAGAAGAAAACCCCGTTGTTTTCAGACAGCTAATGCAAGCATTTACAGATACACATACAACATGGAGCATAATGTTTAGATGTTTCTCCGTATACAACATATGCTCTCAGGTCACTTAACAGAATGCGTTCGACAAAACACTCTTTCAATACAAATGAATGAGTTCTGAATTAAATAGCTATTTCTTAAGAGCATTTCATTCAAATCTTTTCATTTTGCCACCTGGCGCTTGTTTTGTCTGGGAAAAAAAAAATCAGTGGTGGGTAGTTTGAGCTTTGCTGCTGTGGTTAGTTTTGTGTTCCCATGTTGAGTGTGGCAGAACAGTGAAACCTGCATGTCCAATGGCTTGTGAAAGCATCTGTGCTGAATTTAGGGTCACATTTTTGGTGACATTTATGAATTTATTAGGACTAATAGCTTTGTTAGTATGAGAGAGGAAAACATAAATACTTCAGGGGTTTTTTTAAGGAAGTTTTAATGGGTTTGCAAACTTGTAAATATTTTACCATGGAAAAATATGGAGCACCACAGATGTTCATGTTTGTAGGAGAAGTGTATGGTGTGATCACTCTTGCTGTGAGTACAGGGAGGACTTGTAGGACAAGTTTTATGTTTCCCATGTCATTTTAGGGTGATTCTGCCATGCAAGGAGACAGAGAGTGATGTGATGCTCAATTATTTTAGCATTAGCAATCTCATAAAATGTACTGTTAAGCTGGGAGTAGCAAATGTGGGGACGAGTTCTGCTATTTATAATAAAGCCAAGTAACTCCAACTGATGTTTATATTGGAAAAGTAAGAAAGGCAGAGCAACACAAGTGACTCTTCAGGGACGGTATATCTGTGGAAGAGCTGGGTAAAAGTGGAAATGGGTATAGAAGCCACACTCAGAACCAAAGCATAAGGGAAAGAGAACCTTTTTCTCCCAGTATTTTGGCACCTGGGGGTGGGAGAGGTGGCCTCCCCACTGCTGCTGGCTCCACAGGTGCCAGAGACCAGCATCTCGTGGCAGTGACTGCCAGGATGAGGTGGAATGGGCAGGGGTTTGGTGAGCTGTTTATGAAGCCTGGAGTAGGTGTGGAAGTTGCTTGCATCACTGTGCTTCCTAAAGACATGAAGCTGGGGTGTGGTGTGGGGCTCAGGAGCTTTGTCCCAGAGTGGCCATAGAGGCAGAACCAAACAACAGAACAGAAAACCTGGCAACAGGGTACCAGGCTGAGTCTGGCAACATCTGTTGGCTCTGAGGCACCATGGAGAACATCTGGGAGTGCAGAATGGGTGTTGGGGTGACCCACAAGCTGAAGGTCAGGCTGGGCGAGGGAAGCTTGGGCAGAAGGGATGTAATGATGGGGCGACTCCTGCCTACCAAGCAGAAATAAATAAAGACTCACAGGGACAAACTGCCTTTTAATGTTCATGATCACAGCTGTAGTTGCTTCAGTGGTTTCTGACATCTACTCAAACAGAAGGTTTGATGCCTCAGTTCTAGACAGTTCTCTTTTTTTTTTAAAGCTTATAAAATAAATATTATTTATTGCATTTTATTTTTATCCTCAGGACTATTCATTAAAGTGTTCTTCACGTTATTAGCAGTGAAGCAAGACTATGAATTGAACAAAGAGAATGATTACAAAGTTGAATCCTGATGTATAGCAGCAAGACACCAAGTGCTGTGTTGCATGGTGGCAGAAATACAAACCTTTCTACATCAATAGCCAGATCCACTTTGATACTATAACTTCAAGTACTGCCCCACGAGTATAAAACTCAGTATCTTTGTCTAATCCAGAATGCTTTTGAACTTTGAGGAGGTATGACTTTAATAGTAATTTGTTGACAGATTAGCTGCAGAGATTGCAAAGGGTTTATTTTGCAGAACTGGCAGGCTCCTATCAGTGTTCTCTTAAGGAAAAAAACACACACTGCTGTTTTGCAATTGCTTGCATTTATTGACAACCTGTGCTGAGCAGGCAGAATCGGAATGTTTGGATAATGTAAACCTATAGCTTGTCTGATGGAGTGTAGTGTACTTTTAGGTAGTGCACAGATTGCTTGATAAAAAGGGTTACAAGGTGGCTGTGTTTATGACAAACTGGAATAGAAAGACAAACGCAACTGGTATGCGGAGAAAGAAGGAGGAGGTTTATGTAAAGAATTGTGGGGAAGTTTCTTTTCTTCACTTCGTCTTTGAGCTGAGCTATACTGTAATTATGAAGTGTCACTTCAAGCTTTCTGAAGAATTTAGATAAATACTAGTTTTGCCATGTGTCCACCAAGTAAGGAAAGAAGGGGATTTTCCTTGGAAAAAAAAAAGATAGCATTATATCCTGTTTTTTACTTCTACTCCAGTAAATGTCTGCAAGTGAAAAATACAGTTTTGTTCATATATAAAAGAAGGTTTCATAGGCAAAAGAAATTTGGACTAGCTTCTGGTCTGTACCCAAATCAATGCCTGCAGTTGGGCTGTTTGTGGTGTCTGTGTGAAGATGCCATAGCTGGCTCTTTGGCACTAGTAGTTTTATGAAATGTTGAGATGTGAAGTGTTAGATTGAGGGAATTGAACTCCAGAGGGAATATGTGGGTTCTTCAGATTTTGCTCATGTTCAAAGACAAGGGAAATGTACAAGAAATGGGGGATTTGGTGTATTGTTGAGAGACTGTTTTAATTGGGCAGATCAAAAAGAAAATTTGACTAGAAAGAAATATGAATATATCACAGTGTAAATGAAAGAAATGCCTTTTTTTTTTTTTTTAAATTGGTGAGTTTCGTGTTATTTTGCAAACCTGTGTAGAGAGGTTACAAACCACATCAGGAGTTGTACGGTCCCATTGATCATGATGTGGACTTATCTCTGTAGAGCAAAACTGCTAAATTAGATCCAAGATAAAGTCTTTGTTTCATATTGACATAACTGGGTTAGACCAAAATTGTTTGTTAGACTTTAAGGGAGCGTCCGTGTTGAGTCATTTTGTCCAAAGAGACATAAAGCCTAATTATTAAACTGCTGTTGCTATTGAAGGAGCCATTTGAAAGTATAGATTAAACTCCACGCAGGCTATTGGATTGTGTCTGATTTTGTATTGTAGTACTCTCATAACTGAAGATTACAACATGGTGAAAAGATGACTGCATTTGTAAAGCTTGTGCTATTTCATCAGACATTGTAAAAAACAACTTTATGTTCCCAGTAACTTTGTGGTTTTTATTATTCAGACTTTTCCCCCAAGTTCTGCCATCTCCCAACATTGAATGGAAGGTGACATGATGTCTTTTTAGTCATTCAAATCTAATAACTTTTAATCTGAAGGTTAAGTAGTGAGATATAAACTAAGAGACGATAATATCAATTTTATGTTCACTGAAGGGCACAATATACCTCCTTCTAGTAGAGGGAAAATTGTGCGTAAAATGTCTTTTGCTTTTCAATGGAAAAGCTGTGGCTCTGAGAGCTTAGGAATGAAGCAGCGCTGGAAAAATTAAATAAGTTTTAACATAGGCTGGCTACCTTGCCTAGGTTTTAGAATCAATGATTTTTTTCCTTAATAATTCAATTTTTAGATCAGTTGTCAATGAACCATGCTGAGAACATTCATGCAGCATTCTCTATCCTCACTATTGCTAATGTCTTTGTTATAACTACTTATTGACACCAACAAGCCCTAAATTTTCTCTAACTGTTGAAGGGTAAGGGGAAACTGCTGCTTAGTTGCACTTGCTGAGATTATTGTTTTCCCTTTGTCTTGCTTTTGTTTTATTTTGCTTCTGAGGTCTTTGATAAATAACTGCATAAGCTCGAGTCCTCAGATCACCTTGACATTGGCACCAGAGCTCTGCTGTTGTGTGTGCAGGTACAAGTTTGAGCATGCAGAAGCTGGGTCATTAGACATGTAATCACCTGGGTTATGTGCACATCCAAATCCAGAAGTCCTCTGTAGGCTGTCCATGTCTATTTCTGTATTTATTTATTGTTTTACAATAGCTGCTTTTACTTCACCTGGTAAATTAGGATCAGGCAGTAATCGTTTAGGTTTCTGTGGGCTCTTTGAAGGGATGGAGCTTCTGAAATATGTTTGCTGGGTTGATTTTTAGCCTTGCCATCCCTGTGAAAATTCAGCAGTGGTGTGTTTGTTCCCAGCTGTTTTCGTAGGTGTGCACTCTCCCCATATATTTGCTTATGCTTACTCATAAGCAATAAAGTTCCACATTCAGGAGTGCTGTTTAGGGAAAGTCTGCAAAGGAATGCTTTAAAGCTGTTAGCCAGCACGTGTATACACTGCAAAAGGCTTCCAGCAAGCATCAGATATGAATTAAAAGTCTATTTCAAGTGATTGATGTTATTCAGATTATTAAAGACTGTTCCTCCTCCAGTGATCTTCGTACTTTAAGGGTTGTTTTATAAGTGATGCAACCACTTATTTGTAACAAACATGTATACATATATATATATCTCAAACTTAAAATGGTAGTGTGCCTATGAAGGTGTAAAGCAGCCTTTAATTCACATGGAACTGTTCCTCATCGTGGCTCTTAACGCTGCAAGATGCTTAAGCATGTGCCTAAATGTAAGTGCGTGACTACTCTGATTAAGGTCACTGGTACGTCTCATGCCTGTAAAATTAGGAATGTGCTTAAGTACCTTGCTGAATTAAGGCTTAAGTAATTTCACACTAATAAGAAGTTGCATGGATTGCTGATATTTTAGAACTAATTTAACTTTATTTGGAGACGCGCTGCATGTAGGGAGATTGTTTGGCAGTGCCCGAGGAGCAGCAGCAGAATTGCAGCTGTTTTCAGTAGCATAGCCCTTGATTTCAGTGGAGTTTTGTCTGCCTTCAAAACATTTAAATAAGAACAGAATCAAATGCCATGGTTTCCTGCATCATGTTCTTTCTCTCAGGGAGCTCCACTGGGTATCCCAGCAAGTGAGAAGAATGTTAATAGTACTGTTGTAATTTATAACAGTGATGTTGTAAATAAAGATTGGGATTTGAAGTAAAAATGCAGAAGTTGTGAATACTCTTCATGAGTTTATTTAACTGCATAGCACCCCATTAATTAAAAAAAAATTAACAGAAGGTATCTTTTGGAGGCTTAGTGTAAACAGTGACATTATATAATGACAGTTTTGTAGGATAGTGTTGCTTGTTTTGTTGCTGCATTCTGTATTTTGTTAGCCGTGCTCCCATTTCCAAAACATAAACTATATTTGCAACCTGTTTTAAATAGTGAAAATACATCTCTTTTTTTCCTCTATAAAAGCTACAGATTGTGTCTGTGGAGTGTATAGTCTCAGATATCCCTGAAGCCTGGGGCAAGTGCCAGGTTTATTACAAGTTGGGCTTTTCAATTTATTTTGAATCATATTTCTTCTTTCTCTTTTAAGGGTTTTTGTTTGCTTTTGGTTTTGTTTTGGGGTTTTCTTTTTTTTTCTTTTTTTTTTTTCCAGGCTACTGAAGGTAGGGCTGGTAAAGTGAAGGTTGAGGAGAGTTATGCTATTTAATCTCTCTGACAATGTGTTGTAAAACTCATCAGTGCAGTTCTCCCCTTTGCCCCCAGCTCTCAGAGAATGTTCCCAGGCAAACCAAAGAGAAGGATGCAAGAAATGGATATAATTCCTTGTGTTCTGTGTGCTGACCTAATACTGGTTCTCATTTAATGACCAGAGGATTGAGGACTGGGATGGTTAGAGACAGAAGCATCGCTGGACATGCAGCTGCATGCCTGGAGATGGGTCGTTTTTGCTTGGTAGAGCACTGCAGTTCCAAGTTTAGGTGACCTCCTTTGATCAAGCTTCAAGGCTGAACTAATTCTTATATGCATGTTTGGGGCCTTCTTACCTTATTAAATAAAATAAGCAAGTTTTTGGAAGGATTTAGTTCCTTTCTAGCAAAAGGCATCGTTATCAAGGGGCACAACACAAATGTTTCAAATTTGGAGATGCAGAGCAAGGTCACAGTTTGCCTCCAGAATCTGAAGTAATCAGGATTTTATTTCAGATAAAACCTCTGGGGCTGATACTTAGAAAACACAACTTTTAACTGGCATTACGCAATTTGCTATGGGTCACTTAGCCAAATATTTGTGTATGGGTCTTTTTTCTTATTTTTTTTTTCTTTTGGTTCTTTTTTTTTTTTTTTTTTTTTTAAGACTTTCCAAAGTTCAGGTGGGATTTCAGGCTTTGACAAACTCTACCTGGAAATTAAGTGCAGGAAGGGAGGGGGGAAAAAAAATCTTGTCTATCTGAGCTGGAGTGATCACAAGCTAAAAGAATGTGGTTGCTGTTGGCCTTCTCAAATCAAGTTCTCCTTAAATTTTCCTTGTTATTATCACCGATACTGAAAAATGTCTGCCAGGAAAGAACTGCAACACCAGTGAAATGTTGTAAGACCACTGACTGTCTGACATTCTTGCTTTTTCGCTCCTTTTTCCAGTAATCAGTGAGATACGTGCAGAAATAGGGGTAAGGTCCCTAGCTGTTCGCAAGGACTGTGTGGGCAGAGGGTGGATCTTCCCCAGTTCCTTCTGGCATTCTGGATCAGCAGCAGACCCACAACTTCGGGAGGATTGGCTGCTCTCTCATGGATAAAGCTGGAGCATTTGTGTTTTTAAACTGTCACTGTTTTGTATTTCTGTTTCTACATGATTATGTGATTCACCAAAGGAGAAAGGTCAGACAGGCGCAGGGAAGGAGAATGGAACTTGTTAGAAGTAGTGGGGCCCAGCATCTTGCAGCAAAAATTAGAAACAAGATGAAACATAGCATTTGGAGCACTCAGATCCTCACAGTCCAGTCTCAGCAGTCTCCAGGAGAATTCTTCTGGCCTCTGCTTAAATGAGAAACTTGATCTGCAGATGAGCTCACCTAGGAATAGCTCTGGTTTTGGGGAGAGTGGCTGCAGTTGATCTTGACTTTGTTGTGTTGCGTTGCATACCCGCTCTGCTATGTCATCCCTCTTCTTCAGGCTCAGGGCAGGATGGACAGGTGTGTGTGGAAAGCAACTGTTCTGCATTTTGTTGGAAAGCTAAAGTTGAAAGAATCCAGTGTGCTGAGTGTGCAGGTGTGGGAGTTTTGTGTTTGGGACAGGGGTGCTCAGTGTCTGGAAGAAACCCCAAAGTCTCTCCTCTGGAGCAGCTGGCTGTGGCATTCACTTACAGCTGTAGGTAAAGTGTTTTCTGTGAGGTCACAGGAGGCTTTGGTACAGCTGAACCTCCCCAGTGCTTCATTTTAGTGCCTGTTCTTCTCTCTCAGTAGCTGTGCTGGTATCTGGGTAGCAAAAGCAGTTGTTTTGTTCAGGGAGAACAGTTTCTTCCTTGCCTTCCCATAGCTGTAATGCTGTATTACAGATCCGAAAGAAAACACTCCAAGTCAATAAACAACAAAAGGCAGACTTATCTTTTATAGTGTTCTTGAAACAAATGTAAGGTTATAACACTAAAGCAGGTTTTATTAAATCTAGGCGTGAATCCATATTGAAGAAATAATCCACTGCTTCTTTTCTGCTTCTTGTCTTTTTAATTAGCGCTGGCAATGGGATTGTTAGCTTTTAAGATACGGTAAATATGAGCCTATTAATATTATTGAATATAATGCTCAAGAAGGTGCAGGGAATCCTGGTAACTGTAGCTGCTTTATGGAGGAGCTAAAAGTGTGCTCTTTGCTGTTCCACACATCTTCCTTTATGACTGCTGGGGTGAAGACCATATTGGCAGCTCCCCATTTTGCTCCAGCTCTTCCCCAGGTCCCTGGAGCAGCTGTTCCTGAAGCAGCCATGCCAGAAGGTGGTGTGGGACTCTTGTCCCTTAGCCCAGTCTGGCAGGATGGGTCTGAGCCCCTTTTCACAACTCAGTATTTGGAGTTTAAACTAGTTCTGACTCCTTTTTTCTTGAGAAATGATTCACCAGTTCCTCCAATTAATGCTTTTTGAAGTGTTTTACTCTTGGTTTAGTCTCTTAACTTGGGCAAGGACTGGATTATAAGGGTTTAACAGTGATTAGCTCTGTTTACAGTATTTTTTCTTGCTCTGGAAGGTGCGGTGTTTGCTTTGCTGAGGAGTTTTATTTTGTGGAGTTTCTGTTGACCACCTGCTTTTTTTCATAATTGGTTACAAGGACAATTGCAAGGCATAATAAATAAAAGATACGGCCTTCCAAGGCTGTGTCATAGGGACTGTATGTCAAAGATTCGTAAACTGCGAGCAGAAATATGTGCCTCTCCCTGGGGGCAGGGAAGCGCGTGCCGTGTTCACGTTTGGGGATCCTTCCAAGGTCACCGAGATCCCGTGGTAGGAACTTCTCCAGTTCTGGCTGATGGCCTGGCTGGGCTGCAGCTCAGCATAGGGCAGCACACCAGCCCAGGTTTGCTGTGAGCTCCTCTCTAGTCTTTACATTTTTCTTTGTGGGTTTTGGAAAAACAGACTTTTTTTCCCCTTGTCTTTCTGTGCAGAACAATGGCTGGAGTGGAGTTGTGGTTTTGACTCTCCTGAGTCTGCCTGATCTGTGTCTCAGCAGTCTTCAATGCAGCTTTCAGTTCTGCCCAGGTCTTTTGGTGCTCAACTCTCCTTTAGGAAGTTTTTCCCCAGTGCTTGTCCAAAAGTCTTATCATGGAATCATGGAATGGCTTGGGTTGGATGAGACCTTAAAGATCATCTCATTAAACCCCCCTGCCATGGGCAGGGACACCTTTCACTAGACCAAGGTGCTCCAAGCCCTGTCTAGCCAGGCCTTGGACACTTCCATCTTGGATCACCTGCATCTTGGGCTGACCAGCACCTGGTTGCAGATAAACTCATGTTGTCTTTGCTGGGCAGGACAGAGCAGCAGGGAGAGCAGCCAGGAAGCACCTGGCTTGTTCCAGCTTCTTCACAGCTATTGCACCAAGAACCCAAGTTAAGGAAAAATGAGATTCTTGGAATCTTACTGACGACATAGTTTACCCCAGTTAAACCTCAAAGGTTTAGGTATAGGTAGGATGCATTCAAAAGGAAAAAAGTAGCACACAGAAAATACAAAATGCCTCATATTAATTGGGTTTCCTAGTGGAAACTCAAGTTGGATTTACATGCAAAGAACGCTTAGAATGGATGTGCCTGGAGACCCCTCAAGTAACTCATCCCTGTTCTTTATTGTGTATCCCATTTCATATATTGGTTCTTCCAGAAGTATAATTTTAGCCCAAGACAGTCTCTTTGCTGTTGTTTCCAGGCCACAATCTGATCTGGGAAGCTACTGTCTTCACCACACATTGTGTCCCTCCATGTCCAGTTGTCCTTGGAACAAAAGATGAGCCAATGAGTGTGTTTTCCAATTTAATTGTATATGTCAATGATAAATCTTTTGAGAAGACTCAGGCCACATGTTTCTGAAGAGGCTGCACTTCAGTCTCCATCCCAATCTCTGTCCTTCATCACTCTCTTAAATCTGAAGGAGAAAACAGGAGGTTCAAAGGGGGACATGGGATGGGGGTGTGAGTGAAAATCTCATTTCATGTTCAGCGCTCAGAGTCTATCCGGAACCCCCCAATAATTGCCTTAGCCGCGCCTCTGTCATTTGGAGGCCTCTGTTCCTGTCTCTGCCAAGTCCCTGTCGTCCACAAGACAAGACATCTGCAGTACATTTGTTTAAAGCAGGGAGATGACAAGCATTGAAACAGATGTTGGAAAGCATAGCAGCAAAAGGCCTGTGCTAAGTGAATCGCCCATCGGGCCGGGGCTGTTTGATGGCTGATTACAGAGTGAGCCAACTGTTCCTTCAGAGCTGGCTGCACCCACGAGATCCCCTGCTAAGAGATGTGCTTTGCCAACATGTGGTGCTCCCTTTGTCACCGTGCCTTTTGAGATGTACCTGGGGAAAGCAGGGGGAACAGGATCATCATTCAAAACCCCTTAGATGAGTAACACTCTTGCTTATCCAGGCTGAATTGATTCCTGGTTACGAGTTGAACCATTGGAAAGCTTCAAGAGAGTGCCTCGGCATCCAGCAGCCAGTATCACTCATTAGTTTGAATGAAAAGCCTGTGCAGGCTTTATCAAAGCTACAGAGAGTTTTATCGTGATCAACATAAAACAATATTCTGTCTGAAACCTCTGCACCATATTGCCATATAAAAAGCAGCTAATGTCTAGTGATCCTTGGTATATGAAGCAATTCAGGTTTATCACAAGCTGTCATATTATGCTTTGACAGCAAAGAATCCCTTTTGTACCTGATCTCATGTTTCCTAAGACCAGCTTTTCACCTCCTCTCATCTTGTCTCTAGGAGCTGATCCCCTTGTGCTGGGGAGGTAGAGCTCTTGTTAAATGAACTCGTGAAACCTGGGAGTATTTGCCTGTTAGTCATCTTGGGCAAGACAGGAACTTGCTGAGTAAGGGAGCTGGCCTTGGGCTCCGTTTGTTCAGTTCTGTGGACAGGAGCTGGATGGAAACTGGCCCCTAGCAGGTGGCCAATCAATCCTCTTCGTGTTCTCATACATTCAACAGGCATCCCGCAGTAAATGCCAAGGACACAGGGCTGCCTCTTTCCCCAGGGTAAGGGACAGTCAGGTCCTGCACGTGGTGCTTTCCCAGAGCTGGACAGGCTCCTGTGCCTGGGCTGGCACCAGTGGAAGGCTCACCAGCATGCAATTCATATTTACGTGGGGTTTCTGATACTCCATGTGCATCCAGATTCCATGCTACCTTCATTAAGAGAGATAATTGGGCTCTCCAGGCTGTTTGAGCTGCCTGCAGATGTTCATTTGCCAGTGAGAGACTTTTAGACACCATCACATTTCCACCTTGTCCTGGTGGAGGGAAGGAGTGCCTCTTTTTCTACTCCATTTTTCTCCATCTCATTTTTTCTTGGTGATGTTCCAGACAGGCAGTAGGTGACAGGCACAAGGTGGGATTTTTGGGGTGTCCTGTGCAGGGCCAGGAGTTGGACTCAATGATCCTGATGGGTGTCTTCCAGCATATTCTGTGATAGCCTTGAAAATCGTTACTGGATTGTTCCAGCCTTTATGGGCAGATAAACCATTCACCAAAAGCATTTTATAAAAGGACTGGCTCCCATATGTCCGAGTGAAAAACACTGGACTGTGCTTGAACCTCCTTATATCATTATTGTTTATCCAAAAGGATGAAAGGAAGAAAGATCCAGGACACCTGGAGGGATGAAGGGAAGCAGAGCTTCTCTGTGCCTGCCATGCAGATTCCTTACCTGACCAGCCCATTCTGAGTCACAAATGGACTGCAAACCTTGCTGCCCAAGAAGAGCCAAGAGGCAACTCCCCTTCTGCCCCAAAGGTTGCTGCCATCTGCAGACAGGGAGCTGCACCCAGGGACTTCATTTGCAGGAAATCTTGCTGGTACTCTTGTTTTGCAGGTAGCAGCCACGGCACTGCCAGTGGTGTGTCCCATCCAGACTTTTCTGTCTCTCCAGAAGAGCTTTGGTCCTCAGGTCTTGGTGCTCCCCTCATCTGAAACCACACAGATATTGTGCAAGAGTTGATGTCTGCCAAGGCTTTGGCCTGAATGTGGAATCAAAGGGGAGCTAGGTGCATGAGTATGATTTGGTCATCTAAAATAGACATTCCACTGAGTAATGAGGAAATTATTAAGTGTAAAAGAGTTGTTACTATTTATTTGGAAGTGTGTTGTTCCCAGGCTTGTGTTTACTCCTTATGAAGCTGGCTTTGTGACTTGGCAGTGCAATCAAGAGTTGGACCTGATGACCCTGAAGGTCTTTTCCAACACAAATGATTCTATGATTCCAACTTGTCATGCAGTGCTGGCTTTAGGCTCTGCTAGGTTTGGTTCTGCTTGGATTTCCCCTAAAGTTTTGCAGAGGCACACCCTGCAGTAGGGCCAGGACAAAGATCTCCACATCCTTGGTGCTCAGGGCTTCAAACACTTTTCTTCTTCCTTCCAAAGATGCCGTAATTTAGGTAGCATGTGTGGATTAAGACACCCAAAGTGGTGCTTGTTGAAGCCAGCTGAAAGCAGAGGGCACTGGAGATGTCTCTGCCTATGGCATAAGGGTATCAAGTAGTTGACCTTCCACCCCAAACCATTCTAGGATTCTATGATACAGTTCTAGGAAGATTAAAGGGATTGATTGATCACTTAAAGTGCTGATCGTCGTCACATCTTCCTTCAGATGAAGCAATGGGAGAAACGTTTCTAAGTCTCATAGTTATGTTCATGGAGATGAGTTTGTGTACGTGGTGCAAGCAGATGCTCTTGAAATAGGCCAGTGCTGTTACTTGTAGGAAAAGTGTTTATTTGTGGCCTTAAAATGAAAAATTGTTATGCCAGAAAATATTAATAAATAATTGATCAATAGTGGAAAAGGCTCTTTCTGTAAATAAACTCCAGTGTAATTAATAGCTCTGTGCTCAGTAGTATGCATGCAAAAGAAGCTGGGGATGCAATTAATGTGTCAGAGGCCCGAAGGACATCTGCAGATAAGGGTTAAACAGTCTGTTGAAGCTGAACTCATGAACCTGGTTAAACTGCTGGACTTGTTTGTTTCAATAAAACTTTCTTCTCTGCTGTGTACATATTTTATAGCATTCTAGAAGAAACACTTAAAGTCATATTTTTAATATAATGTTGGTAGCAAAGTATGAAGGACAGAGGAGGTAACAGAGAAGGCAACTTGCTAATGCAAAAGCAGTGTACTGAAAGTCACTTTTATTTCTTATTTATAATCTACATGCACACTCTGGATAATAGATGACAACGCTCATTCAGTACTTTAACTTCAAAGCAGAGAGAAGGCATGGATGACAGAGCTGGGAGCTGGAACACAAAGGTACTAACAACAAGAGGAAAAATGCCTGTTTACTGGATTGCATTTGTTAGCACGCTGTCTTCAGATATTGTTCCCCCAGGAATAGTGAGAATATGTGCTGCACGAACAATGATTTAACATCTGAAAATGGTACTTAAAGAGTTTTCTGTCTGGTAGTAATGTGATGAAGGCTTCTGAATGGAACCTGGGGACTTCATTTCTTCTATTTATCTATATGTCTCTCTGGTTTTAGTCAGTGGTAATTGCATATTTAACCCCTTAAATAGGTTTAACCCTCTCAGCACCAACTTTTTTTCATTTTATTTTTAGTCTCTCATCTGCTTTTGTTACACTACAGCTGTGCTGCTCTCATTCCCTGCCAAAAAAACCAGAAAGACAAAAGGGATTTTAGAAAAGTTGTGGCCAGGGAAGTGCATTGAGAATAATACCAAGCTCCACCTCTTCTTCTCCCTTCTCCTCTTGTTCCTTTTTTGAGGAAAGCAGTAGATAGCAGCATCCAAGGAAAGTGTTTTAATGGGATTCAGTACAGCTGGGAGCCTTATAGCAGAGAGTGAGAGGGAGAAAGAGGGCTGTAATGAGAGGGGAAGTTGCAGATAGAGCAGTAAATCCACAGTATAAATTTGCTGCTTACTTCAGCAGTCTACTTCTTTGCATCTTTCTCAATTAGCACTTGTTCTGGGGGGCTTGCTTAATAGCTTATGTGAAACAAATATTAACATAAATTGTTTAATTATATCAAAATCTTGAATTCCTCCAAGACGTAAAATTGTTTTTAGCTAGGAATACATCTGCAATAAAACATCATCTAGTTAAAGTAAACGAGCTCTAAGGAAAGTCGTAAGATTGTAGCTGAGCTACTTTTACAGTTTATTTTCATGGTATTTAAATTATGATACCAGTGGGTATTTTTAATTAGTGCCTCTTT
This sequence comes from Sialia sialis, assembly GCA_009812075.1. Classification (NCBI taxonomy): domain Eukaryota; kingdom Metazoa; phylum Chordata; class Aves; order Passeriformes; family Turdidae; genus Sialia; species Sialia sialis. Next base: position 16,625,453 of record VRYO01000638.1, on the reverse strand, counting down.
AAAGTGTGCACTTGTCTACATAAGCCATTTTGGCAAATTTGACTCATTCATACCATGGTTGCTGTAAAAGAGGCCAGCACAGCCTGCAGGAATTGGAATTAAAAGTTTCTGCAAGCTGTTGTCGACATGACCACATCTCATTAACTTAAGAAATGGAGATTATTTGCCTGAAAGCTTGATTTGACTAACAGTAATCAAATATTAGGCTCAGTGGAGAAGGAAGAGGAAAAACAGCTTCACTGTTGTGATCTATATCCTTAAGTGTTGTGTGGTTCACTTTAAATAGCTGTGGCATATTTCTGCTGTGCCAAACATAAAGGGGAAAAAATGATAAGGCACACAGCTTTATGAATAATCTAAGGTTATTTTTATTTTCCAGTCTGGCGTATTATTTACCAAGTTTACCAGGGGTAAATATAATTTTTATGATGAGTCTAACATCAAGAAGAATTAATTATCTTGAAAATAGTTTCAAAGTTTAAGCACTGGAAATTGCTTATATCTCGTGATTATCAACTGTTAAATAGGCATGAGCCTTAAATTTGTATCCTAGAATCATTTAACTGTATTTAATGAAAGAGGATGAGGTAGGTTGCAAAATTTTGCATAAAAGAGTCCAAATAGTAAAGTGCCTTTTTCATGTGAATTCTTTAAATAGCTTGGCAAATGAAACAGCTGAGGAGGAAAAAAAATAAAATCTATATTTTGTGCAATAATTAAGGTATAAGACTAGGAAACTCAGAAATGCTTGAGAGAGTGGCAGGGTCAAAATTCAGCTTTGTGTGTTTGCCTGGTAAGCAAAGGACAATGTCATACCTAGATGGAAGCCATGGCACACATCACTAAAAAAAAAAAAGGGTGCAGTTAAACAAAAGAAGATAAAGTCCTGCGCCTTTTTATGTCTTTGAACTGAGAACATGTGCTGCATTTTACTAAAGGAACATGAGCCTTGAATGTAAGTAACTGGTTTTTGCATTAGGTACTCCCTGGAGGTAGCAGAAAAATATCATGTCCCTGCATGAAATGCGAATGTGAAATCTACCAGAAAGAAATATTTATGACCATTTTATGCTTGATTAGACTTGGATGACATCTGTTAGAAGACAGGGACTGGACAAAGAGAGAGACGCTCGGGGGCAAATGTTAACAGAGTTGTTTAGATGATGCTGGGGCAGGAGCGTCCATTTACTGCCAGGCAAAACATAGGAATTGTGTTAGCGAGAGTGCAGCTGACAGGAATTCGCCGTGATGGAGACAGTGTAAACTGACGGGCTGAAATAGTAAAATGCAGCTGTTGATATTCGCCGCGCTGCCACGATTTATGGGCAGGTATGGCAGCTGAACACAGATACTGTAACTTCCAGGGAGCAGATGCATTAACAAAGTTATATAAATGTGAGTCAGCTATAAAAAAAGCGACATCTTCACTTTTTAAAGTTGTTATTCCGCCAGGCTGCACTGAGAGTTGGAAGGACTTTCCGGAAAGAAAAAAGCTGGATTTTTTTCTTTTCTTTCTTTCTTTTTTTTGCTTTTTTTCTGAACTCTACAGAACACTCTGAAGCAATCAACCTGATTGTTTACTTTCCCCTTTCTTGCTCTAGCACTGGAGCTCTCCCCCATGCCAAATCCTGCTCTTTTCTGAATGAAATAAAGTTCCTTGGCTGCATCTGCCCCAGTGCAGGGCAGGAGAGACAAGCATCCCACCCCGCTGGCCAGGGCAGCAGCACCAGCAGCCCTTCAGCTGCTGGAAATCTTTAACTCCAAAGTTTGACAATTAATCGATGGTGAGCCTTTATGCGTTTTTAATGTTAAACTGTTGTTTACCAGCTCGACCAGAAGCGGGTTTTATGGCTGGAGGTACAAACACTCACATCACTCTGGGTCTTTTCCCAGCTTTCTTTTCCTGTAAATTTTCTCTGTCTGGAATGCTTATGGGAAATGTTATTTTGTTTTTGTTTGCAACAGCTCTGTTGTTTTGATTTTGTCTGAGTGGTATGGAAAACAGTACGTCACTTGGAGTGGGTGTTTTGTCTATTGGCCATTTGGCTATTCCACATATATTTCTCATACTTACTACATGATGACAAGGGAACCCAAATGGCATAATTTTCCAGCTGAATTTTGCTTTCCAGTTTAATAATAGTGAAAGGAAAACAAAGTTAATAGATTTAGCAGTTTTGATACTGCTCACATGCTGATAGATGCCTTTGGATTTTTTTTCCCTGTGGTGAAGGGTCTATTTAGACAAAGGTCAGATTAATGCATATATCAGTTTCTATAATAAACTGCATAAAGATTATGTTACACATTTTGCATACAGTTGTGAAAAACTGTAATTTAAGTACCCAAGTCCATAAAAGGGTAATAAACAACTTCAGTATCATCCATGTGATTAGTCTAGGGTACTTTTTACAGTGATTTTTTAGGCAGTCCGTAACAGAATAAATAGCAGCAGATGCCTTTTAATTGAAAAATGATCTGAAATAAATTTTACACTTGAAAAGAGAACACGGCATTCTCCATATATCTGTTTAGCTGGAGAGATTTGAATGGAGATACAGGGATTCTTGCATAGTATTTACCGTGTCGGGGAGAGCATATCAACAGACCACAGAATGCAGCTTTAAGACCAGATGATTTTTATGTATAGTACCGAAATATAAAATGGAAAGTATGATTAATTTTTCAGTTTCTCTCAGCAGATATCTAATAATTGTGCCCATGGACTGCCAAAGGCTCCCATTAAAGATTTAAAATGCAAAGAAAGGTAGAATCAAAAAGATGGTATTTTGGATTAAATAATGTAAAAAAAACTGTAGGGCAATAGCAAAGTGAAAAGCTATTGGCAAAATAAAAGCGTCATGTCAACTCTCCTTGAGACAGATTTCAACATTTACACATTCAACTATATCTTTTTGTAGCTGGGATTTAAAATAAAATTACCTAAAGGTTGCTTAAGCCAGCTGTGATTTTAAAATACATTTTTGGACTTTCAGGTTTTGATATGCTTGTTCTCAGCAGAGCGATGAAAAATGCAGTGTGTGACCCTGTGTTATAAATATCTCCATAAATACAGTGTCAAGGGGTGTAATCTGTTGTCCAACATTTAAAAACATGTTAGCAAACTCTGTGGCATAACGTTTCTTTCATTAAGTACCAACAGATACAGGGTGGCCAGAAAGCATTTTGCAACAGCTTCTTGGGAATGTGCTATTTCTGTTAGCCTTGGAAAAAGGGATGCTGCAGCCGTAGTATATAGAGGCTGTCAGAAAGGTCCAGCTGGACTTTTCCTCCCTTTTCTGTACTGTCTTTATCACTTTGCTCAGTTCCACATAATAACATCTTCATCTGAGATTGCTGTGGCACAGGGGAACTGCATTTGTTGATCAAATTTGGCTGGATAACACTGTGATCTCGTATCCTGAAGTGCGGAGATGTGCCTGGAATACGTAAGCATAAAGCTGGCCCCTTGATTGATTGATTCTGCCTGTCACAGAACAAGATAACTGGATCAGTAAATACCCTGTGCACTTCAACTTCATCTATACAATCAAAAGTGAGGGCATCATGGGGCTGAAAAACACCGAGGCATGATGGGAATATCTACATTTCAGAATGATAGCCAGGAACTTGCAAAAAGCGAGGAAGAAAAGAAAAATTTCTTATTCCTCCTTTTTCCTGTGTGTTTGTACACGAAGAGCAGTGAAAAGCACATTAATTTCAGTGTGCTTGCAGTGTGTCTGTGTCTCCCTGGATTTATTTCAGCTTCACATCTGTGTAAAGCTGTTGCTGTTGCCAGTGGTGCTAAGCCAGCATAAGGCAGGGGTAAAACAGATGAATCAGACTCTGGATATTCCAGGGAAAGCATGTTATTTGGGGTGTCCTGTAAGAAGTTGGCATTTTATCAGATAAGTGTAATTAAGTTATGCACCTATCTGAGGTGATTTGCTACTTTGGCTACTACTAGAACTATTGAGCTGAGCATCCCAAATTCAAGCTGCAGGATCCAGCTTTATTCTGGGAGTAAAAAGATGGAAGCAGAATATAAGCAAACTGGGCAGGATTTTTGCTGTGTTTTTCTCGAGGTCCTTTTGGGCTAGAAAATAACTGCCTTAGCACAATTTTAAGAAATTCTGAAGATCAGCATTCCCCTCAAAAGAGTGTGTGAGTGAGTGTGTGACATGTTGCTGATAGAACCAGTCAGTCCATCTCCAGCCTGGCGTGTCCTTTGTCCTGCACTGCATGAGGTTTGTCTCTGATGGGGTGACAGAGTGAGGAGAAGCCTCTCAGGACACCTTCACCAAAGTGTTTCAACAGCAAGGTGTGGTCACCTGCCCCCTCTCCTTGCCTGGATGGTACTTGGCAAGCACAAGGTGTTAAAGCCATGACAAGCATTGGCCAGGCAGAGCCAGCTGTGGTCCTTTAGCATCTCACTGTCAGATCTTTCCTGCACACCTTGCTGTGCAGGGACAGCTGTCTGGTCCCTGTGGCTCCAGCTCAGGGTAGTCTGTGATTCTGGGCCCTCTTACACCCTGTGGAACTGGATAAGGCAGCACTAGCACTAAAGCAAGTCCTTGGGCTCGGGGCTGCAAGATCAGGCAATTCCAGGAGCAGTTTATGACAATGCTTTTGCCTTTAACTGTTTTTACAGTTTATTATGAGATTTATGTGTGGTGTTTAATCTGGCACTTCTATTTAGTGCTTCATTTGCCTAAGACACAGATAACACAACTTTCTGTAAAGCATTTATATGATTGCTTCAGTCACCTTGGAAGTATGAGGGGCTGGAGAGATCCAGAGCCTGTGGTGATAACTGAAGACCTCTCAGGCTGTGCCATGCTACTGCATAAACCAGCTTAAGCAGAAAATACTGCTTGTTTTCCTGTTTAAGTATTCTTCTGCATCTAGGACCAGTTTTATCTGCTATGGTTTCAGTGTATGTATCTCTCCCAAGTACAACATTGAAAGGATTAAATGGTTAATTGGGCTCTCTAAACAATAATTCTCTCTCTATGTATTTCTGGCATTCCATATGTTGGGGAAGATTCCAAACTGTACGATCAGGTACTTTGCTTCCTTTCTTACCTACATGGTGACAAAAGGCCAGACATTCATTACTGAGGAGGATACAACACTTACTCTGGGTTTACTCTGGGTTCAGCTTTCACCGCTTGATTGGAGTACCTTTAATGTATGATACTGCCATGGCTTGCTGGCTGTTTTGGATAAAAGGTTTTGGATAAATGGTAGAAGGAGAATTCAACAAATGGTATGAATAGCCTTTTCCAGTGTGATTGTGTATCTCATTTTCCAAGATTTCATTGGGAATCTGCATTTTTTTCATCTAGCATGTGCCTCAGAATGGCTCAGAAGATATAGAAAAGTCTGGTGTGGCTGTGCACCAAAATGACTTCCCTGTTAGAGCCTGTGCATGGCAGGCTTTGTTTGGAGAGAGGGTTTGAGGTTGTCTCCTAAGGGTCACAGGGCTTTCCCTTTTTTGATCCAGCGGGTTGCAGCTTTGAACAATTCCTTTCTAAGAAATTGGACACGGGTGAGTTGCAGAGGTCACATATCTGTGAGGCTGCACACCTACAGTGCTTCCTGATGAGCTGCCCAGGGAGCCTGGGCACAGTGGCTGGTGGCCACAGCTGCCCAGCTGGAGCTGGATGGTGGCCCAGGTACCTGGGACACTCGCTGTCCATGCAGAAACAACCCTCAGGGCAAGTATCTCTGCTATTTGGCCACCATCTGGGGGAGAGAGCCACTTGTGATGCTTGTAATCATATCTGTCTGCAAGGGGGCTGCTGGAGGGGCTGGGTGCTCCCTGTGTGAGCTGACATTCTGCAGCACCAGCAGTGCTCACCAGATGAACAGAGGTGCTGGAGAGCCTCTGCTCCCAGGGAGACAGCGAGCAGGAGCTGGAAGGGAAACCCTGCTTTGTGCTGGCAGCAAGAAATAGAAGAAATAAGACTTGCATTCTTCTCACCCAGCAGCTGCAGTAATAGTAAACGGATGAGAAGCATCTTCCTCTGTGCTTTCTCTGGAGAAGCTAGAATACCTCAGTCAAATGGGTCCCTGTAGAGTGTGATAACCCAGAGATTGTGTAAGGACTTTGCTTCAGGTTGTGGTGGATCAGAGCAGGGAGATTCAGCCTCATGGGACGTGCCATAATAGAGAGGACTGGGCTGTAGGCAGCCCTTGATGGCTCATCACACTCTTCATGTAGCAGTCATTCTCTGATTTATAGCATTGGTGGAAAGACTGATGAATTTGTTGGTGTGGAAATTAGCTGACTGACAAACTGACATCCAGCTGTAGACTCGCCTTCTTTCCCAAACAATACACAAAACTTAAAGGGAGCTTTAAGTGAAGTCCAGCTATTTAATAATCTATGTTAAATATTGTCTAAAAATGCAAAAATTTATAATATCTGCAGATTTCAGACAGTTATAGTTGTTTTGTGCAGAAAATATGTGGCAAATGTTTCTTTTTAAATGTTGACCACTGCTATTAGGTATTTATGACATTGGAAACACAACAGAAGGCTAAAAGCACCCCAACAGCCTCGGGTTGGCTCAAATTGGCTGTAACCACAACTTGAAGAGGGAATTTTATCCAACATTAAACGCTGGAAAACATCTCACAGCACTTTTGAGGGATCAAAAGCTTTGCAAAAGTGGTCACCACTGCACAAGCAGCGAGGAGGATGCAGAAGCAATAAAATGTAGGAGTTTCAAGTGGCCAGGATCATTCTAAATAAAGTCTCCTGGGGAACAAGAACCTTTCTTTCTGTGTTATGTACCTCTGTTCTTTTCTTTTCCCCAGTCCTTCAGCTGGGTGGGGTGAGAAGAGTAATTTTTAGGCAGTGTCTGCAGTGTGTTTTTACGAAGCACCAATGTGAGAAAACTCCTGAATTTGACACAGCAGTGGAAGGTGGGGCAGGTTCATGGCTCTGAGGGTAATTCTGAGCCCCTCCACCGTGGGCCTTGTTTTCTTTGGCTGGAAAGTGTGACAGGGCTGACATATTTATGTACAGAGCTAGTATTTAGCTTGGAATTTTACACTTATGAATGATGAACTAAACAGAACTCATTTATGTTTTTCCTTCCCTCTGCAGCTTTCTTTTTTCCCTCTTATTTTTTTGAAATGTGAGGTTACGTATTGCAGACAAGTCTCAACATATCCACCCTGTGCTTGACCACCGGAATTAATAAGTAGCCACATTCCTTGATGATTCTATAGGGATTGGAAGCTAGGCAGCAGAGTTTGCTATGCAAGAGAGTTAATAAAAATTTTCATTGCTGGAGGAAAGCTTATATACAGTAGTCTGTTTGTCCTGTATTTCAACCACCTGAGTCAGAGCCAAAAAAGCAATTGTCTACTACATATTTCAAACAGATGCTGAGGGGTAAAAGGAGTGACTAGAATTCGCAGCAATAAAATGCTGGCTCTTTAAGTTCCCTTGAAGGAAGTGAACCTATAAAAATTTTGCTGCTGACTTGTTTGTCCAGTTCTTTGAAGTATTTAACATTAATTTAGTCTGCAAATCATTGCCACCTCAATTTTTCATTGAAGTATCAAAGCCTGCTAAACACATAACCTTGGAGTGCACGAAAAACCCCTGATTCCTTTAGCAGATATATTCATTTAGCAGTTACCCATTTGAAAACTTCCTCCTTACTCTGGTGGTGGGGTGTGCTTTACGTATTTGCAAAGGAAAACTTTTTTGAATATTTTTTTTAATGATCATTAATTTCACTTTCAGTAGGTAAGTGCATTTTAAGAGGTGATGTTCCACCCTTTTCTGCTAATAACACCCATTGCTGCTCTGGACCTGAAACAGAGATGGGCAGCCAGGATGTTGTGTTTGATGGAGCAATGGGCTCTGCAAAATTATTAGAGGTTGTGGGTGTTCAGGAGGAGATGTGCCTGTCCTGTGCCCACCTTTCCGGGTGGGAGGCTCTGGTGGCACAGGCTGGTGGTGCCTCAGGCTGCAGCTCTCTCTGCCACCACTTGCTGGCCTTTTGGGCTGTGCCCAGGATTTGTGGAAACAAGAATGAATTGATGACAATCCCACTCACACCAAGTGAAGATGAAGGGGGTGTTTCCCTTGTCTCAGATATTCCGTCATCACATCAGAGCGGTCTGCAGGGTCAGACCAGTATAATGGATGCAAGGGTCATTTTTTGTTGCCTTTTTGGCCAAAAAAAAAAGCAGATTGTTGAGTAAGTGATGGATACACTGGCAAGTTTCTGAAGTTAGTTATTGCTGTGAGATCCTGATTAACAGCCTCCTCATAGGGGATTATTTTTCAGGGTTTTCTGAAATCTTTTTTCCCCCTTTTGACTTCTTCCTCCAGAAGTTAAGTTTCTAACATTCTCCTGGCCCTTGTGCCCTGGGGGACAGGGAGGAGGAGACCTCTGGTCCCAGCACTGTGGGTTCCAGCAGAGCTGTGACCTGCCTGGCACTGCCCAGGGCACTGCTGGGACCTGGCGCTGGCACAAGCAGAGGACATCAGCTGTGAGGAGAAGCTTAAAAAATGCCATCAGGCTTAACTTGGAAAAAAATATCAACACACAGGGTGTCAATTGAAAACCAGCAGGGTGGGAAAGCTGCTGTACTGTAGTGGGAATGCAGCAGCCTCAAGGCCCTTTAAATGATTGGTGACACACTAGAGATATTGTTAAATTACCTTTTTTATTGGTTCTGGAGTCTTATGTCTTAAAAGACTATTCTTTGGAAAAAGTCAAGAGAATCTTTATATTTGGTTTAGATAAAAACCTGAGATACAAAACCTGGATGTGGATTTGGACCTGAACTTTTCCAGTGTCTGGGCAGTATTTCAGGCTGGGATTTTGTTGTGAGACCTCTCTTTACACATGATGGTCTGGAGGAGTTGTGTGTGGTGTTAAACTGCAGCACAGCCAAGCTTCAGCCAGGGATGTTGGTATTTTGGCATGTTTCCCCACCAAACAGGGAAATAGTGAAGTGTTTCTGTCTTAAGGTTGTTTGAAGATTAAAAGGATCATTTTCTGTTTTGTTTTCAGCTCCAAAAATTGAACACAAGGATTTACCAATTTGTAAATTCAGTGATTATATTGAAGAGAGGATCAGAAAGGGTTTGACTCATGGTAGTGAGAAAGAAAAGAAAAGGCTTTTTTCATCTAATTCAACTATTAAATGTTCAGAATTACTTGTCTGTTTGTAGTTCATGAGTATCGTTTCCAGTGTTGAATTCTTCCCATCTCTGTGTTTTCATTGCCCCGTCTGTACAACCCAGATGGTGGACAAGAGGCTTTTTAGTTTTGTTGAAGAGCTTCAGGATGATTTTGAAGGGAATGTGTGTTGCTAGTAGTTTGCAAGAGAACCTGGAGCAAGGGCTTAATGAAGGATTGCTGGTGAAACACTTTAATTCAAACACTCTGCTTAAAACTCACCCTCCAGCCTGCACAGTCCCATATTTTACATTCACTCCCAGCATGGACTTCCTTTGCTGAAGGTCCCATAGGTAAGCCACGAGAGCAAAATATACTACAGGGCCTCATACCAACACTTGGATTGGGAAACTTTAACCATCCAGCTTAATTTTTCATGGCTGTAGAACAATAGCCAAGATTGTGTTGTGGATACAGAGGTGGCCACCGGGACGGCCCCATTAGCTCCACACAGGCAGCTCTGCCTCTTCCTTGGGCTGGGACCAAGCTGTGGCTGTTTTTTGTGGCCTGTGGCTGTTTTTCTCCCCTTCTGGAGCAGCATCATCGTGATGACATGTCGCTGCCAAGGGGAGAGGGCTGAGCACGACTGTCGCCCGCGGAGCCGCGTTTTGTATCTGCCCGCCGGGGAGCAGCTGCAGGCAGGGGAAACCAATGGGGATAATGGTGATGCTGAATGGGAAGAGAAGATTTTTTTGAACCTGAAAAGGGCTGTTTATGTATCATAACTCCCTTTTCAGTGCTTTGAAAGCAGCCTCCTCTTTGCTCTGTGCAGCACGAAGCATCCAGGTTGGCTCCTCGGCAGCTCAGCGCAGTTTTTGTAGCGCTGTGGAGGAATGGGGAAAACTCTGAAAAACATCTCAACTGGCCAAAAAAAATTCAGCATTTTTCTATTCTGTATTGATACCTGAGCAGCAGGCTGGCATCTACAGAGTGCTGAAATAGCTGTGAATTGGTAATTATGAATTACAGCAGGAGATCAGTTCAGCTTAGTGTTCCCAAAGGCCGAGACATCAAAAGTTGCTGGTGAGAAAGGTAAAACATCGAGTGGCAGTGAATGTGCCAGGCTGCCTGAAACTTAGTTGCACTCTCTAGTTTGTAGCTGAATTTTTGTAAGGGGAAAATTTTGAAAAAAAGAGAATGTGGATAACATTTCTATTGAGACACGGGTATTGCCATGAAAATAACAAGGAAATGAAGCAATTGCTGGGGTGCTCGTAGGTTTTATATTTTTCTCAGTTTTATCTATTAGTTTACCTAGTAGAGCAGTAATTAAAGGAAGAAAAGCAGTAAGAAGCAGCAGGAGGGCAGGATTTCTCCTGCTTGGTTTTCCTTAATTTTTTATCAAATGCAGAGCAATACAACCATTTATTTTTTAAGCTGAAAAAGCACCCATTTCCCTTTTTCATACCCTTTTCTTCCCAGCTGTCATGTACAGGAAATGGCAGTGACAAATTATATGTTTGTGTGTCACATTTCAGCCCAGTCTGAGGGGGTCACTTACCCCTGGTCCACACAGACTCAGGTTGGTATCTCCCAGGCTTTTTAAGAGCATCAGTAGATAAGGATTGAGATTTTGAAGCAGGGGATATCAAGAGAAGCAAAGGATTTGTGAGCACGCATAGAGGCCAGGCATCACCTTCAGCTGCTCAAAAGGTCCCTGAAAAAGTGAAGTTAATCTTTAGAAGAAATGGTTCAATTTTAAGGTGGCAAAAACCTCCTTTGCTTTTGCTGAGCTCTTATCCAAGGAGGAGGGCAGTCTTCCTGGAGAGCAGCCTGTCTGTCTGGGATGTATCTAGTAAAAACTGGAGATATTTTTCACCGCTTTTAAAACCTTTTCACCAATTCCCCAGATTATTGGCAAAATAAGGGTAGTGGCATATTCCTAATAACTCTCTTTCCTTTCTGCATCAATTACGTGTCTTTGTGTGGCAGAGCTTTGAGTCAGCTCTCCTTCATTTCACTCTTCTGGTCTCTCCCAGGGGAGACAGTCTCCTGGTAATAGGAGCTACCACAGTTCAGAGAAGAATACAGTTTTGTTCCCTTCTCGAATGACACATGACTATCAGGCATCTCATGAGTTCTCTGAGTGGGCACATGAATTGAACCTTTTAGGAGTCTGGGTGATTAATGGCCTGGTGGGTAGGAAGCAGACACTCTTTGCAGGTCTGGGGGATCTGCCTGGCACAATTAAAAGCTGCCGTGGTGGTGATGCCCTTTTACCCTCCCGAGCTCCCCTGCAAACGTCTCGGAAAAGGAAAAAAATTTCACCACAGGGTGGTTTAGGGGATTTTTTTTACTTTTGTTTTTGTTGCTCATGTGTCGATGTGTGGGTTTTGTTACAGAGCAAGCACAAGGGATGTTTTAATTAGCCATGGTAGAATTGTTTTTGGCTTTATACGATTCTGTTTATTAAGCATCCTGGGCACAGTGACATGGCTGTGATCCTTGTGTCCCAACCTGGCTGCTGCGGCACAGTCTGTAGTGCTGCCGGTGTCTGTGGCTGGGCTGGAGCTCGCTGCCAGCATCAAGTGGGGATTTTTTCCTAAAATGGACAGTAGTCCACTAGCAACTGGACCAAATCCATCAAAGCAACGTCGCCAGCAGCCGGTAGAAAGTTTGGCTGTGCTCTACTTGGACCAGCCCTGAGCTAGAGACCAGAAGGTAGAAGGTTTTTTCACACCCTCACTTGACATCTCGTGGCCAGTGCTGATGAAGGCACAGCCCCAGGGATGCTGACAGGAGGTGTTGCCTGCTCACCACTTCCCTCTGCAAATAGCTGTACGGTCGTGGCTTTTGCAAAATGAAGCTGTTTTGTTTTGCTTTGCTTTGTTTTGTTTTCCTCCAGAGAAAGCTCAGAGCAGAAACAGTGCAGGCACTGGCATGCCTGTCTAAACCCCTTCCTTTTCTAATTTTTTGGAACATACTCCTCTGTTTACCTTCTAATACTGATGCAGTGCAAGTGTTTTCACTCACAAAACTTCCACTTCTCCTAATTTTGACAATGTGAAGTTTCTGTATATTAATTCTTATCTGAGTTCTCAGTGGATTGCACAGCCAGTGCTTTAAATGGGTACTGGCAGCCTTTTCCTGGTCAACAGGAACCAAACTAAGTTAGTTTCTAAGGAAAATGCTGTGAAGCAAAGGGGAGCTTTTTGTTGGTTTGTGTTGGTTTTGTTTTTTTTTTTAACATCTTGATGTTCTGTATTAGGCGTAGACTGTTTTTAAACATGAGCATGTGTTCCTTTTCTTTAATGTTTTTCACGAAGAAGATTCTGTCTTTCACTTTAACAAAAGGCCCATGTTCCTTTTAGGTTGTTTTATTCTGCTAATGATATTGCTTACTCAGATAAATATGTGTGTGTGTGTGTGTACATTTAAAATGCAACATTCCCCTTCAACACACCATGGATAACAGAACTGATCTTCTGTAGTGATCTCCCGTGCCAGAATTTTCATGTTTTGAAATTAAAATGGTTTCTCCTTATCTTCTCATAGCCCCTTTGATCCATTGCCTGTGGGTGCATAGTGGCACTAACGACAGAGGACGGGGAAGCTCCAGCTTTGCGTGGCATCATTAGCTCCACAGCATTAGCAGCATCCCTGTGAGGAGCTGGCTGTGCTCCTGGTGTGCCAGGAGAGCATCCTGCTTCCCTGCACCTCCCCTGTGCTTGATGCCAGCTGGGATTCTCCCCCTGGAAGGGTCCTGTGTGTTCCTGCTGGGTGTTTCTGCAACGCTTTTCTCTTCTCCTGACCCTGTCTCTGCAGTGGGAATTCCCTGCACTGACACCTGCTTTTCCTTCCTCCAGGAAGCACATAACTCCAAGGACTAAGCTTGATTAGACCTGTGCATGAGCCTGTACCTGTGCTGAGAGTTTGCATGTTTGTTTTTCTCTCCTCTAATTATTAATTCAGTTCAAAGTTTGTGATTTGTATCCGGTCACAACTAAATAGCTTGAACCTCTCTGCCAGAGCTTTGCATGCAAGTACTGTCAAAACTGTTCTCAGTGATGAGTCAGTTCCTTTTTTTTCCCTCTTTTTTCTTTTATTTTAATGACGAGTATGCAGCTAGTGTACCCATTAGAGCGTGCTGAGGGATGGCATGGAAATGAGGATACACATGTGTATGTATCAGATGCTGAAGAGCAGCATTCGTGTTATAAATATAGCTCGGCTGTGTTCCTTCTTACATTTCAATTTTATAATCCGTTCCAGAAGATTTGGACAAAAATACTGTTGTGTTAGAGAGCATTAGTTTCTGGGTTCTTCAAATAATAATTCTTAGTAGAGGGACTAGTAAATAAAGCTCTGAAGATGGGCAAGATGACATCTTCCCTAGTTCTAGGAACTAGACTTGGGGTATAGATTTATGCAAGGTAAAATAAAGGACAAGTGGAAGCAGGAGCAGAACTGTATGTTTTATTTTTTTAGTTTATTGCTAAAATGTATGAATAGTCCTTTTTTGTTTGTTTTATTGGTGTGATTATATATGATCTATCTTTACATGTATACTTTTTAGACCTGGTGGGCCCACTGTGATTAAATGTTTGCTTTGAATACGTGTCCAGGGTGTTAACTTTTCACAGTGGAAAGTTGTTAAATTCATTTTTATACAAGGGGGATGGGGGGGAAGAAAAAAGGGGGGGGAAGAGGAGATTGTTAAATGTATGGAAACCCTTATTGGCTGAATTATATAACTGAATTCATTCAACATGCTCAGTGTATCTTGTTCTCCTTTCAGTATTGCCACTCTGTTCATCACCCCTTTTAGTGCTTTAGGCATATGGTGTGCAGTACATCCAGGGAAGTGTCAACAATATGGCATATGTTATACATACTGATCTTGATACACCGTAGAAAATAATGGGCCTAACTTTAAAAGGCACGGTGCTAAGAATAGAGCGTGCTGCAACATGCAGACAGTGAATCCGCCATGAATGTCATGTTTGAAGACAAAAAGAGCTGTATTTTTCATTACTTTTGTGGCTTGGTTTGTATCTTGGCGTTGCTGCAGATTAGAAAATGATGGCGAGATGAGTGCAGGCGGGATCTTCACCCGCCTGGTGCTGGAATTCCAGGCTCTGTGGAGATTTGAGGGTCGGTTTGAGCCGGGGTTGGTGCGGGCAGACAGGAGCAGGGAAGGCAGGGAGCTGTGGGACCTGCCCAGCAGTGCTCCAGGGCTGCCCCTGTGAGCCAGGATGGGCCCAGCAGGGGCTGTGCTGCCGACATCCATCCGCGGGAAGAGGGACCGGGAATGGGGATATCCGGATGCGCTTCCAGGAGTCATTAGAGGGTCGCATTAGCTCACCACTTAGCTCTGTCTCCACGCTGTAAATGAGCCTGCACAAGCAGATTGCAACGCTTACATTAAAACCACACTGGTGGAAATGAGTCTTTCCAAAGGCTCTTCCAAGGATCTGCCCATTAGGATCTGCCTGCAAGATCAGGGCTCTCATCTGGACTCGCAGCAGTAAAATGAAGATGAAACGCTCTGTTTCTCATTTCTGGATCCTGGACTTACTCAGCTCCCCATTTCATAGGGAATCTTTCGTCCCAGGAACGCTCATTTTTAAATTAGAAAAAAATTTAAACAGAGGGTCCTTCAGAACACTCATCCTGAAAATTGTTCCAGAGAGTTTCATCTTCAAAATAAATGATTCATACCATCGTATAGGTGTATGTATATCTGTATGTCTGCATTGCTGTTTATTGTGCTGCACTGGCCTGGCTCGTGAGCTGTAGCATCTAAAGTGCAGAAAAGCGGTGACTGGAGAAAGGAATATCTTCTTTCCAACAAAGACCAAATATTTGTCCATTATCTGTCTGGCTGTTGCAGTGGTTCTTGATACCCGCAGAACTGAGCAGATCACCACGCGGATAAAACAGCACAACAAAATATTTATTTTTAAGCTTTGTTGAATGCTGAATGTTTGGTGCAAGTTTATGAGGGTTAAACATTAATAGCAGATGTTGTTAATGAATAGAAGGCTTGAGCCAGCTTCTGAGACCTTTGAGTTAGTACATGAATTTTCTGGTTGATGACAATACTTGTAACATGCCTAATTATGAAGTAGTGTTCTAATCAAGCCTTGAATAACTGAAGAATTTCCCCTCCTCTTTTGCGGTTATTTCAGTGGCACACACACAGATCGCTTCAGTGCCTGTGCTTATTCTTAGCGATTTTTCTTTTCTTAGAACATTCATTGAGGTTTTTCCCCAAGAAGCAGACGCAGAATGTCGGCGCAGGAGCGCGCGCAGGCACAGAGGGTGACACGCGCACGGCACGTCCCCTCCACCCCGGCCCCACCAGCACCTGAACCGGTGCCAGCCTCTGCGACTTGTTGTCCCAGTTTGTCACACTTCCAGGTGAAGTACGTGAAAGTGATTATAGGTAATAAATATCTCTTTTTTTTTAACTTATTGCAGAGGCAGTTTTTCCCCTGTTAATGAGGGTAATTTGACTTGGTTGAAGGATTGCAGTTCTTAAGAATTAATGCAGCAATCCAATTCAAAGATTTAAAGAGATCTAAGATTTTTCACAGGTCGTGTGCTAGTGAATGTGCTCCTATCACATAGCAGCTAATGGACTTGAACAACAGTCTGTCATTTACTGTTACCTCAGTGTATAGCAGCTTTGCCCTTGATAGCGAGTATACTTTCCCAGCAGTGCAGGTTATTTAGTAGTGCTGTGTATTTGTAACACTTTTAAGAGACAGTATCCGATTTCTAACAGCCCTAATTACTGGATAAAGCGAGGTTACCTTTCTGACTTTCTTAATTACGTGTTTGGATCCTAATCTGTGTGAGCCTGAAGTGGTTTAGGCTCTAATAGCTGACTCCTCAGTTTTTTTCGGATTTATCTCTGTGTATACACATCTATAAAATAATTTCTGTGTTGCATTTTCCCTGTATCAATGCTCAAAGGTTAATTCTATAAATACCAAAGTGCTAGACACTAGTTTCCATAAGGTCCCCTTGTTTTTAGGATACATTATTACCTTTTAACAGTGTTTTGTAATGAGTTATTTGTAAATGCTGTTGGAAATGCTCTAATTTCTTGATCCTATTATGTTCCTGGATATGAAAAATCCTATTGTAAGGTAATTAGAAGGATTCTCTTCTATTTAAATGTGTGTTCTCTAGACAGTGTCACTCTATACTCTGCACACAAGAACCTTTGTTCCTTAATTAGAAAAAGGACTAGAGCTCATTAATTGTGGGTACAAAGTGATGTCTGCTCAAATGGAGAAGCAATAATACAGTTTAAATAATGATTGATCCTGCATTTTAAGTCTTACACTATTTCGTACTGATAGTGATAAATAAGCAACATATAATGCAGGTTGCGAAGCAATGTGTGAAGATTTTTATGGAAAAATCTCTTTTTGCAAGGATAAACCTGTGTCGGGCACAATAAATAAAGGATGGATGGTACATACTTGGCGTCTGCCCGTTTAGGAAAGTCAGCATTTGTCAACAAGAGTACCGTGGCAATGGCTGAGGTACTGGAGTTCACTCCACCCCACACTTTAGAAAATGAAATAATCGTGAGAGCTGTGCAGTCAAAAGCAGTTTGGATCTTGGCCTCACAGAGCTATTATTGCGATGAAAAGAATATTTTAATTGCTGCTCACAAACAGGACGAGTTAAAAATGTTTGAGTATTTTGCCCAGCGTTTTCTTTTGGAGACAACTGTACTTTGTTCCCTGAGTTTCACCCTGCTGCCTTCTTGGGAGGAGAAGGATAGATTTGTGAAGTTTGACCCAAGACCCTTCACCAAAAGGCTTTGGTTTATGTGGTGGCTGCAGAAACAGGCTGTGCTGAGATGGGCACTGCAGGGTGAGCTCCCAGCAATGACCCTTCCCAAAAATCAGGAGTGTGTTGAGCTGAGCTTAGCGGTCCTGCTGCCAAGGTGAGAGGCCAGGACGGTGCCTGGGGTTTGGAGTTTGGGTCCTGTCAGCTGAGGCTGGGCTGGACACAGCAAATTGTTGGGGGTGATGTCCCCAGCCTGCAGCTCCATCTCCTCCACAAATCAAGCAGTGCCCGTTTCTCTCCTTGCCCCACCTTTTGTCAAAGAAAGAGAAAGCTTGTCTAATTTTTCTAACCCTAATGAAAACACGCATTAACAAGTCAACCTTTCCTGTATGAGGAACAGGAAAGTTGGAATAATATAGTTAATTCTAGACCAGGGTGTATATAGACTGAGAAAGCCCCAGGAAACGTGGGGTTTCTTGCTATCCTTCTCTGCTGTATTCCTCTTGGTGGGAAAGAAAAATAGTTTTTAAAAGATAAAAAACCTGTTCTTCAATTGACTATGCAAAAATCTTATTGCAGTATTTATTCCAAACCTGCACACATAATGTTCAGTCAAGGAGAAAACAGCAAAAAACAGTTGTTGATGGACTTAGGCAAGAACTGGATTAAATAAGCATTAGTCTACTGAAGCTGATTACAGGAATATGAAAATGCAGTATCTTAATGGTACATATTTTCATGTGGCAGCTCAGTTGCCTTTCATTTTGCAGCTAATATGTCTATTCTTATGAGTCATTTACTTCTTTAATTACCTTTTGCAGGCAAGGCACCATGGTATATTAATGTGAATGATTTTTACTGCCAGTTTATCATACAATGCCCCAGAAGTTGAAAGGCGTAATTGACTTGGAAGAGCAGCTCATGAAGGAAACAATATTTAGTTGACAGTTTTCCTTGTACTCTCTGTTGACGTTTATGAGTTTACACTATGCTAAAGGAGTAATAAACACAATTTTCTTTCAATAACAGGGAAGAGTCGCTTTTAAAATACATTTGTGGAAAACAGATTTGTTCATTTCTTGAATAATATAAAATAATGTGCTTTCAGTGATGAGATGTATGTAAGTCTGTCAATTGAATTAAACCTCGGAAGGTGCATTTATAGCCTTCCTTAGAGCATTAAAAGATATTAGGGTGCATATGAATCAAATCACTTAGATGAATATTTAAATTATACACAGATTTGGATAAATCATATTCAGATCTGTGTGTTAGATTATTTGGTGGCCTTCTCTTGCTATGGAGGGTGAAAGTTTGAAGTGAGAATATGAGGGACAGAGGCTCTGTTTCTGTAGATGGAAGAACTCTCATCAAAAACCTCCCGATAAACCCCGATTAGAGGATTATTGCAGAAACTTTCTATAACTTTCCTAGAGCCAGAGGCTTGAGGAAGGTTTAAAATCAGCTTTGCAATCCGTCAAAGTCCATTTTCTCCTGGAATGCTACTTTTATTGAAATGACCTTGTCAAATCGCAAATTCTTTTTCCCAGGCATCCCCAGGCCCGTGTGCAGGTATGATTAATCATCCCATCCCGCTTTAATTAATTTAAAGGCGCCCATGGCCGGGGCTGGAGGAGACGCCGGCTGGCGAGGGCAGCGCTTTGCCGCTCGGCTCGCAGGGAGTTAAACTTTTCACAGTTTTCCCGATTGTTTGCAGTTCAGCCCTCTGCACCATAATGAAAGTTTTCGAGCCATCTGTTGTTAAGCTGGCGGTGAGCAAGGCCAGTATATCCAAACAAAGTGCTGGCCTGCTGTAAACTGAACCTGTCAGTTTAGCATAGCTGCGCTGACCTCCCCGGGCGCGGGGCAGCGGGTACCAGGCACTGGCTGCCTGCTCAGCTTCCTGGGGAACTTCTTGGGGGGACCATGTTTACTTTTTCCACTTAGCGTTCCTCCCACAGGCTTGGACTAGTTTATACTAAATCTTTAAATTGACATTGTCCTATTTTTTTTTTTTTTTTGTTTTCCCTCCCCTCCTATTCCAACTTTCTCCTTTTTTTCTTAATCTTCCAGGCTGTACAGAAAAAAAAAAAAAAATCTATTAAAAGCCCACAGTGGCTGGAATTTGAGCTTTTAAGGAGGTGATGGGCTGAGTGGGGGGGATGGCCCAGGACAACAACTTCTGTGATTCTATAACTCTGTGTGTGCATGTGTGCTGGCGAGACTCTCTCTCAAAAGAAAGAAATGTTCCCAAGTATCCCAGCTTGCTTTCCAGCTCCTATTGTTCCCTTTGTTCGGTATTATTTAAGATCAGTTACTCATTTGCTTCAGAGGATTGGGAATAGCAGGCAAGGTAGAGCAGAGCCAGCATCTATTGTCTTCCTGGGAGCCACAGTTTGCATCCAGAGTGGCTGAGCAGCCTCCCCCTTGCTTCTGTTCGAGGGATTGGTAGTTCCAGTGAAAAGTACTAGAGAATTTGAAACTTTTTGAGTGGAATTGCCAAGATCAGGCTGGAAATGCCCTTTATTTGCAGGGCTGTGTGGCAGTGAATTGCTTTCCTTTCTTGTTTGTATGAAATACACATTAGTTTGGCCTCATCTCCTCTGCCTCAGTGTGTTTGTGCTTTTTCCATTCTTCCTGTCTCAGTTTGCCTTCCCTTTTTCCTTCCTCCATAAATGCTATTTTATTTATTCCTTTTTGTCTGGCATACAACACCTGTCATTTCTCAGCTGGTATTCTCTCAATACAAGTGATTTTAACTGTTTTTTAGGATTGGCAACAAAACTTGAAGTTCCCGTGCCAGGAAAGTGACTATTTGGTATTACCTGTTTTCAGTGTTTGATTTTGGACTAGACCTACAGTAAATACCTTTATGCTACCACTGTTGCCAAATTCAGTCTTTGCTTTCTGCACTGCTGTACCTGCTCACTGGTCTTTGGCTGGTTTCAAGTGTGTTTTACTTACCTCATGATTCTTGGAAAGCAAACGTGATTGTCAGTGACCCCGAATGCTGCAGTTCTCAGTCAGGAGGAGTTTTGCCCGAGGAAGAGCTGCTGAATTTGTGCCGTGTGTTAAACCAAACTGCGCCTTTGCAAAAATGTGGTGCAGCCAGTCTGTATCTTAACAGCGTGGTGCAAATGCACTGGAAGCTCTGGAAAAGTAGGAAGAGCTTGGAAAAGCAGCAAAAGTATTTGGCCTTTCCAGAAGACCCTTCCAAGGACTTGTTCCAGTGCCCACCAGAGGGTAGAAGTGCCCAGGGGATGAGGGGGAAGGAATATGACAGTGGTGAGAAACACTCAATTTTAAATTAAAATGACTGCACTTACGAGGAAACCCCATCCAGCTCTAATCTGTTTGTAAGGTGACTGACACATAAAGTGCTTTTTGTTTTAAGGTAGAGGTAAATGCATTCAGGATAGAGTTTCTGGTATAAATGTCAGGTGCAACGCAGTGCATGCTCACTCAAAAAGTCAAGCAGATAACCTTGGCATTTAGGGACATTGCCTTGTATAAAACGAAATTGTATTTTGTTTTTAAAAAGGAGGACTACATTAAGAGGTCACCTATTAGCTGTGTTTTTGCTAGCTGTCTGAAACTCAGCTCTACTGTCTATTAAACTCAAACCACTATGTAAACATTCCTGTGTTGTTCCTGGTCTCTACAATGGCCAAGGGGATCAGGTTTCACCTGCCTGCACATCTTCAAGCAATTAAAGCAATTAGCTTGAAGCCATTTCACATTCAAGGTCTACTGTGACATTCAAGTCCAGGAAAAGTCTAGGGGAAAAGGCAAAAGAGGAGTATAAAAGGCTGCTGTGCAGCACATGCACACAAATAACCTGAGAGGGGGTTTTGGACTTTACAACAACTTCCAAATGCGGTCAGGAGGCTTCGCAGCAGGCAGGCAAAGTTGCTGCTGAGAAAGGGAAAAGATAAAGAAGAAACACCTAATGATCCTTTAAATTATACCCAGGTTTTGCACTCGGAAGGGAGGGGGAGGAGAGAGAAATAGCAACATGATTTGGAATGATATTTGTATGAAATAATACCCCGTTGGCCTTATTTACTGATATTTCTCCTGGCATGGACATCATATTTTTCTTCTCATTTAGGTGGGGATTTCTATTTGGTGTTTACATTGTAAAACTACACTCACTCTGGCTAATGTATCCCTTACAATGACATTCAGCTCCGAGTTTAGTGATTCCAACAGTAAGTCTTGAAAGCTGCTATTTTTTAAAAGGTTGGAGCAGATTAGTGGTGACCTTAAAAGATTAAACTAGTACAGTTTAAAGATAAATAATCAGCCTTTAGCACATTAGATAGCTACATAAGCATGACAGAAGGTGACTTTCTTACAACAGTTTCAGAATCCAGGCAGCATTTTTACATTTGAAACTTAACTAAAGCAGGGAACAGTGGTTTGCAGAAAGCAAGACATAAACTGATTGCACCACTTCAAATTGGTTAATACAGTTTTAAATCCACAGTTTTCCTGTTGGTTTTATTATTGAGAAGAGGCTAATTTTAAAAGCTGTGCCTGCTGCAAAAGAAGATCTTGCTCTGCCGTCCCGGAGGGTGTTCTTAATCAGAAATAACCGCAGGCTAAATTATAATGTGGAATCCTGCTGCCCTTTAACCTAACACTGCTGCTCATTCAGTGTTTGTTAACAAATAGCTCTAAGTACAAAATTGTTTGAGAATTACTTTTTCATTATATTTGCTGACTTCAATTAGAATAAGAAGCTTATTTGGGGAAGAAAAATTAAAAATGTATGGGTTTCTAGAGAAAGTTTCAGCAATTGTTTCCCGGCAAGTGTCGCCTTCGGAACATAGCTGTGGACTCCGTGGCACATGTAATTCAATTTAAATAAAATTACCTTCTGAACTAATATTTCTGCACCAGTGGCAGAGCTCAGGAGCATCCCAAGACTCAGCCCTTGGAAAGATGAACAAGCTAAAATGGTGGCAGGGGCTCAGGCCAGGGCCCCGTTTGCACCTTGCAGGGAGAGGCAATTCCTAACGGAGAGGCAATTCCCCATTCCTGTGGTGTTGGGGAGGGCTGGGCTATAGATGCGAGTGGCACAGTGTCCTATTTTTATTTCACTTTGAATAACACGTAATTGAAATGTACACTCGGCAAATTAATTGGTGAGTTGAAGGTAAGAACTGCTGAGTTAGTAGAGACAGCACCAGCCCCGTTCTTTTTTTCCCCTAAGTTTACATGCTGGAGCGGAAACGCCGCGGTGCTCAGAAAGGAGGTGATGCCTCTGTAAAGCAGATCTTTCCAATTTTATTTTTTTCTGGCTTAGTCTTCTGTTTCTGTGATCTGCCTTTTGAACTGTTTTTGTGGCTGATCAGTTCCACCTAATATGTCTCTTGATTTCTGCTATTGTAATACTCAGACGACATGCTGTTCTCTTCATTTTTATAAGCTTTAGATGCTCCTGCCTGTCATACTCTGGCGGTTTATCTTCAGCGTCTGGATTTGCTTTCAGACTTGCATGTCTATCAAGCTGCTGTTGCTTTGAATGTGAGATCAAAAGAAGATGAATTCCAGTAAAAAATTTCCTTGTATGAAGAAAAGATTGGGGGCCTATGTAAACATCCCACTGACAGCTCCCAATGAGTTATTTTAGCAGAGCATTAGCACCCAGAATGACAGACAGTCCAAGACTACATGCTAAATAACAAATCAGTCCCTTCAGTGGCAGCAGCACGTTGCCACAACAGCAATGCATTTTCTAAAGGAATCCTGTTCCTCTTTTTTATTGAATATGGCTGTTCGACTGCTCATCTCTTCACGAGCTGCCTTTGAGTGCCAGCCCCAGTTTACTTTTTCTTGACAATATCTGTGTCATGTCACCAATATGACAGCAGACAGGGCTTTGATAATTGGGTGGGGAGACGGTTAGTTAGTCATCTCCAGTTAAATAGGTAGTTTGTTTTAGGGAGGGAAGGAGACGACGAAGGAGGGGTGGCATCTGCCGGAATGCTGAAGTTACACTTTTGGAGATGCTGAACGCAAGTCCCTGCGCCCAAGACAAGTTGTGTTTTTTGGGCGGTTGTTTATATTTCAGTTCACGCAGTTAGAGAAAACAGCTCTGCAGCCCGGCCAGCCTCCCCAGCCGGTTTCCAGAGCAAGTCACAGCACTGCTGAGGGTAGGAACGTCAAGCTTGGCTGGACTTCCCTGCAAATCCGAATTTGCCTAGATACAGAAGCGAGGTGTGCTTCTGGCTGCTGTTTGGTCTGGTTGGGGACATAATTAGTTCTGCCTGTCTCTGCTCACAGATGGGGGGTTTAATAGTGCAGAGTCTCTAGATTTTTGTGCTGGGTGTAGTGCTGAACCCAACTTTGAGATTACCTGTGAGCTCCAGCTGATCTCACCACTTCGCAAGGGAAGAATTAGGGAAGGAATGCACTGCGGTTTCTTTGTCATTTAGTAAAAGCAGAGGTTGCTACTGTGGAGGCAGAGCCCGGTGGCTGCTGCGAAGGGCAGTGCTCCAGCGTCTCCCTCCAGCCTGTGCTCCGGCTGCACGGCACTTCCTGTTTATTCAAACATCTTTTTACCATTCTTCAGCCCCCGCTTCACAGAAACAGCCAGAAACATCTCCAGCGCGAAGACGGAAATCTAAAGGCAGACAGTAAGAGCTCACTCTGTTAAACTCTTCATTTTCTCTGCGAGCGCTCAGAGGAAAGGAGCGTGCAGGCAGGGCTGAACTTTTAATGCGCTGCCTTGCGCAGGCAGCTTGGAGCACAGGAGAGGGGAATTGCTTTGGTTCGAAGCAAAAGCAGCCAGTTCAGGTTGTTTATGGCGGTGTTGACAAGGGTGGGGTCTTTTGGCATGGCTTTGGAGAACTGTGGCGAGGACCGAGTCCTCTTTTGGGGCACCTGTCACCTTTTGGAGCAGTCGTGTGCCACCATCGCCACTGCTTGCTGGGTGCTGCAGCTTCTCCTTGCACAACTGCCAAAAATACTTAAACAACAAACCCCCCCAAGAAAGGGAAATGTGGCTGCTGCTCTGGGCAACAAAAGTGGTGCAAACCCACCGAGTGGCTTTTTTTGTTTTCCGCAAATTGTTTGCATCATGGCTCTGGCACCGCATGCAAACCAGCCTTGCTAATATTTGTACCAATTTCATGCTAATAAAAATCAGGCTGCTGAGACAAGCATGGCTATTATCTCATTCATATGACTATTGTTTAGACCTGTGGTACTACAAAAGGAAAGGGAAAGCGTGCTCACGCCGGGTAATGGTTGTTAACTTCTCACGTGAGGGATTTTCTCTGCAGTTTTTCAGTATTAATGATTGTTGTATGAATGGTCTTCTGGGGTTGTTGGAAGAGAGTGTAGATCCTCTGGGTAATCCATGTCACAACACGGTTGCTGGATTTTTCCTCCTCTGTTCAAGTGACTTAAAAAACTGCTTGATATTTCTCGGTGGTTTCTCTCCCCCCCCACAAAAGTCTGCTGAAATAGCAGGTAACTTTTTTTTTTTGGCAAGCATTCGTGGTGCTCATATAGTGTGAAACATAAGAGAAAATGGAAAATATGCTGCCTGCCCTATGGAGAAAACCCATCCTCCTTGAGGCTTCTCCTGCCTCTCCCAAGATCCAAATACACTTTAAAATTTCAAGCTGTAAACCCCCATCTTCCTAGAAAAGAGAGCGAGAGAGGGAGAAATCAAGCTGTGTGTTCAGCCAAACCGCAAGTACAACAAACATATTTTGAAAATATATTGCTAGTCTGGCTTTTTAATGTTCAGAAGTTGTTCTACTTTGCCGGAAAAAAAAATGATGTTTGCAACTGCCTTAAGGACAATTTGTTTAACAGTAGGAGTAATTTCATGGGGAAAATGGAAAGAGTGACTGAAGTTATTTACTCAGATGTTAGTGTAGGTGTGGGGCAGAAAACTCTCTGTGGGAACAGTGGGCTGCTTTTCTTGGTATCTTAGTCTATTTGATGACCATCAAATTTCCCAGCTCACTGGTTTTGTTTTTTCTGGATGGCATGTTTGATTATTTATCAGAAGGGAAAGGGAGTAGCTGGAGCAAATAAACATGTGACCAAGCTGTGTTTTGTTTTCCACTCAGAAGGCCATGCCCTTTAACAGATATACAGAAAATAATAAACGTATTGTTTTATGATAAAAGGAAATTATGTGTATCATTTTCTTTAGTGAGGCCATTAACCCCTTGTGTTCGGTGGTCTCCGCCTTCTGGCAGCTTGTTGGGCTTGCAGCTGGGAATTAAAGGCACTTAAACCCCCCTCTTGCCTGGAAGGTTTCCATGGATTACTGCTCCGGCCCTTTGGATTTGCTGGATTTATTGTGCAGTCATACAGCCCTGGTCATCTCCCTGGTCCTGTTTAGGGTGTGAGGGACTAAATGAGAGATGCTTTGAATTTTCAGAAGGGTACTGATTTCCAAAGAAAACCTTGGCGAGAGATGCTGGGATCTCCCAGCCTGCAGTGCTGGTGTCTGTGCAGTGTGAGGGGTTGCAGCTGTGTTTGGTCCGTTACAGACAGTGTCAATTTATGGGATTCTCTTTTAAATGCCAGGTGTCTAGCATGTAGCGTGTAGCATTTCCTTTATAATACCAGCTTTGGACAATGCTCATTATCTTCCCTGGAAAAAAAAAAAAAAGAAAAAGAAAAAATAAACCAACACCCTATAAACTAAATCACTGTCAGGAAGTAAAATACAGGTTTGCTTCATCTCCGGGAAGCATGTTGCATGCTTTAGCTGCTTTTATGGGATTAAAAGAAACAAGTTAAGACTGTCATGCACATGAAAGGAAACCGAGATGTGGTTTGCTTCACATTGTGCAGGTAGGTATAAATTTAATAGACTGACTGGCTTTCAGAATCTCTCTTTGTCTGCCCGAGTCGCATGTCAGTTCCAGCGCGCGGATGAGCTCCGCGGTCCGTAATAGCGCCTGACTGCCGCTGCCCCGCAGGTGCTGGATCAGCAGCAGGGTCCTCCTCCTCCTCAGGGATGTGGGTTTCCTCTGAGGAACGGCTTCACAGCGAGAAAGGGAGAATTTGCCTGACATCTTGAAGTTGTGTTCAAGTCTGTGGTCAGGGCAGGACAAGGTGGATGCTTTGGTTTCTGGCTCTGGGGGTCAGCGCTCCCTGGAGAGCCCAAGTGGATGGCAGGGGCTGGAGCTGGGGGTTTAGGTTTGAGGGAGAAAAAAATGGCAGTCGAAATAACAGGGAGAGGAAGGGCTGGCAAAATAAGGACCTGAAACTTAAATGTGATGTAAAGAAGAAAGAGGAAATGAGCAGCTTGAGGCCAGGTGACATGGGCAGGGGCTGGGCTGGGGGATGTGGCTGGCCCCACTTGTCCAGAATATTCCTGAGGATTGAGGAGGCTCAGGATGGGTTGAGGAATGGGCTTTGGGATCAGAGATGCAGGACTGAGGTACCTGGAAAGACCAAGGAGCAGGAGCAGTTGCATCCTGTTTGTCAGGGGATCTCTCCATCCCTGGCTGAAGTCCTTGGGCAGAAGCCCATGAAAGACCTGTCCATGGGGGAAAATGTCTTCCCAGCCTCCAGCAATTAAAGGTTGGTTCGTGCCCTAAAGCATAAACATTTGTACTTTGATTTCTATTTTTATCTTTTCAAAGGTAGCTGTAAATGCTCTCATGACTATCTCTGCAATTGTCTAATCCTTTCTTTGCATCCTCCTCATGCTCTTGGCCCTGGTGACAGTAAGTTCTAAGTTCCAGAGAGTAATTATAAGTTGTGTATTAAGAAAGGAAAAAAGAAAAAAATCCTTTTATCTGCTTTAATTTTTTTTTGTGGCTGTTGCTTCCTGACTTCATTCAATGTCCCCTTTCTCTTGTGTTATGAGAAATGGCAAAAGCACCAGATGTACCCTCTCAGGCCAAGTCACAATTTGTGTACTTGTTATCATCTCCCCTCTTACTCATCTAGCACTAAACTAAACACTCCCACCCTTATCAATCTTGCCTTGCATCTGCTGAGGCCTCTAATCATTTTTGTCGCCTCCATCTGAACCTTGCCTATTTTTGCTTTACCAGGATCTGTTAAAATTAAGGTTTTTACAAGCGGTTCTAAATTAGGTTGGGCCACAGAAGTGCAGGGATGTGATTTGCAGTTTTAGTTTTCCATGGTTTGGGCTGTACCAGTGTTTTGCTTCCTTCATTCACCCAGCAGCAGCAAGTGCCTGATGGAGCGTGGTGAGATGTCCACAGTCAGGGGCTGTATTTCATGGGCCTCTGAGTACAAGTTTGTCATGCAGTGTTTTGGAAAACAAGCTTAAAATATGTTCCCTGTTTTGTTGACCACACAGGGAAGCGCGCAAGCAGCTGTATGCAATATACTATTTATGTTGTTGCAACAAAAAGGCCCTCTTCCTTCTCCCCCCCACCTTATCCCTCTTCTCTTCTCTGTTAAAAAATATGAGAACTTCCCGTGCTTTTGACATCCAAGAAAAACGCAGCTCAGCAGTGAATACTCCTCCAAATATTCAAAGGTCTGGTTCACTTTTTGCATAAACACAGTAGTTCAGAATCTGATCTCGAGCCTACAGAAATGAGCTGGAAATCCCATAAGATTTTTTTCATCACTCAGGAGCAGTTCAGTTCTGGTTCAGTTTGAAACGGGGAGCCAAGATTTGTATCCTTTCTCGTTTTACCAGGATGTGTTGGCCCATCCCTCCTTTCTTGCTGGTATAGACCGCTACATGCCGTGAGTCTTGGCCTGCCAAAATAAAGAAAACCATTTTTAATGTTTGGGAACTTTTTGCCAGATACTTTTTAAGTGGCTTTGATGAGTCCTGACTGTGACTCTTTAAAAGAAGGGACAGAAGGTGTTTTTGCGGTGTAACCACCCAAGGATTTAATTTATGCCTCAAAAAGGGATTTTTGTAGCTGTTGTCCTTGTTGTAGCTGCTCCAGGGTTTGCAGGTTCCCGGCATTGGCTGGGGCTGGTCTCTCACCCTGCTGTCCTTTGCTGCCTGCCCTTTTCATCCCTGTAGTGTCTCCAAGTATTGAAGAAAATACCTCACCCACCTTTTCCCTGAAATTGGTGGAGTTCATGAATAAATTACAAAATGGAAATCGATTTTTTTGGAGGCAAACTCTGTCTTCCCCCTGTGTGGTGCTGGGGTTTCACAGGCAGGGACCTTGCCAGCCATGGGATGGGCTTTGGGATGCCAGGGCTGGGGCACGGAGTCCACTCATCCTGCCACTGGCAAGAATAACCTCAGTGCCCACGAGGATGAAGTGCAGCAGAGCTGGGACACAGGCAGCTCCACCCTGTGGGTTTGGAAGAAAGGGTTTCTGTTTCCAGTGCCTTTTTCTGGAGGGAATCTCCTTAACTGGTAGCCAGGATCTGTTCCAGAGCAAAGAAACTAAGCCTTCTGGAATAAAAATAAAGACTCATCTTCTTCCCTTATGACTGAACTATTCTAGGAGGTGCTTCAGCATGGAGCACATTGCCAGCTCCCTTGCTCCAAGTGTGCCCCCGTCACATCAGGGGCAGGATGTTTGTACATGTGGACCTCGGGTCCCGTCTCTTTTTCCAGCATAGGAATCACCCATTAGTCACTTGTCCAGACCAGTCTGCTGTGGTCTTCATGGCCAGCTGACCATTTTATTGTGTGAAAGATTGTTTCTGAAGCTCCTCTCCGTGACGAGCTGGCTGGTAGCCCTTGGATGGAGCCAGCCTTGTAGATTTGCTGCAGCCAAGAGAGGCGCTGGGTACAGCCAGCCAGCAGCATCTCCCAGGCTCAGGGCAACCCCTGCTGCTCCAGCCGAGTGGGAACAGGGTGGGTGGAGGAGGATTGTTTAATGATACAAGGAAGTGGAGGATGAGATGGGGATGGGGATTGTTTGAATCCAAGGTGGTTGAGAAAAATGGACAGTAGGAATGCTTCACCAGGTTATGTTGCATCCTAGCTGTGTCTCATTGCATCCTAACCGTGTCCTACCTGTAGCTATCCTCAAACCTCCCCGCTGCAGTGGCAAGAACAGTGTTGGGGCTCTTGGCTGTGTCATTCTGTGTGTGGCACAGGGTCAGGGGGGTGGCAGTGGGGAAAGGAGCACATAGCAGCTCATTTCCCAGTTCTGGAGGAAGATGGAAGAGCTGGGCATGAATGTCAGAGGGAATAAGTGCTGCAAGAACATCTGCTTGTCTTTTTTGCATCTTCTACATTTTATTCCTCCTCTTCATTTTGGTTCCTTTCCTATTCTCTAGTTGGTTCATCTCACCTCCCCCTGTTCTGTTCCTCCCAGAGGAACAGCACTACCCACTGCTGTCGCTTTGCACTATTTTTTATTTTTTTCCCTTTTGCATACTGCTCCGCTCCTCGCTGGTTTCCACACGTTGTGCGGCTCCTGAGCCTGCCGGAGGAGCACTGCAGCAGGGCTCCCCTCCAATGTGTCTGCCTCCTACCACCGCTCCTCTACATCTGCTGCTCCAGGAGAAGAGAGTGTGGCAGGAGAGGAGGTAGAGGAGGCAGGAGTGGGAGAGACATGAAGCATCTCTGAAGCTCGGGTGCATCCGGGCTTCCGAGCTTGAGAGCTGCATCTTGCCGCTCTGCTGGGAGCAGCTGTGGAGTGGAGCGGGGTGTGAGGACAGATGGGAGCTGAGAAAGAAGAGAGATTGCTGGCTGAGTCTAAATTCCCCCTCGTCCCACCCAGGAGAAACAAAGGTACTTGCCTTGTGAGGCTGAAGGGAAGCAGGAACCCTTTTGGGAGGTGGGCCATGCTCCGCTGGAGCTGCCAACGGGGCAATTTCTCAGGGCCTGAAGGCAGCATGAAATGTAGGGAGAAATAGATGCTGGGGGAGCTGCATGCCTGCTGCTGCAAAGCTGTGCTTTGCCCAAACCTCCGTGGGGTGAGCAATGGTAGCTTGCAAGGGTACAGCTATCAGAGGTCAACACACAGGATCTGGGACCAGTGTAAAGTTTCCTCCAAGGGCAGATTTTGCCCTCAGAGTTTCTCCCTTCTCATCCCTCTCTGCTTGTTTTGTTCTATTTTGCTATTTAATGATCGTAACTGAAATTATGGACAGAATATGATGTTGGCTGGCAACTAACTTTCCAGATATATTGCTTGGACACTTCAGATGGCTGCAGGACCACCTCTGATTTTCGGGAACTCTTCCTTCCTCCTTTCTCAAGTTGCTTTCCTGCTAAGCAGCTTCGTCCACCTGGAAAGGCCCAGAATCCTTAGAGTCTGTAAAAACACATGGGATTTTCTTTGTGCCCTCCTTGCAACTTCTGGGTGCATGTTTATCCAGATATTTTGGAAGCAGCCCATTCGTTATTGTCCAACTGTGCTGGGAATTGGGACAGGACACCCTTTCTTTTGCATCCCCCTTGCTGCTGCTCATCTCCCCACCCTCCAGTGTACATACCTGTCCATACATCCTAAAGTTCCCTGGATTGATCTTTCCATGCCTGATAAACCTCAGGTTCAGAAACAAGCCAAGCCTATTATAGCCATAGGTCATCGTATTTCATTAATAACTGATTGATATTAATACCGGTTGGAGCAGATGGGAAGGGAGGAGCTGGAGCACTTTTCCTTCGGTAGGAATAGGATGATGGAAAAAAGTTGGAGAGTTGCTGCCTTGTACTGGCTGCAGCGGTGGAACAAGTTAGCAAGAGGCTCCATGAGACTGGATCCTGTTACTGTTTTCCTTATGTACTGACACTGCAAGCAAGTATATGGCATTTAAGCAGCATTTCTATTTTTAAAGTTCTACCCTCTTTTTCCAGTGTATTTCCCTTCCTCAGCCCCCTTCCCGAATCAGGAGTTTTTGGCCACATGAAGGGAGAGGCAGGGCTGCATTTTTACCCTTCATCAGAGCTTGCCCAAAGAGGATGGTGAAACTGAAAGGTCAAGGTGCTTGCATGGAAATGTCGAATTACAACAGTTAACTGGGGTGATAACAGTGCCCAGTGTTCTGGGCAAACAACAGCTGGGCAAACAAGTCACGTTCTGTCTGTCTTGCAATAAAATTGTCTTGGTCATCTCAAATGTGTACTTTTTTTTCCCCCCTCCTGGTGTTTAAGTGGTTGGGAAATAATAAATGGTTACCACTTCCCTAAGCGCAGGGAGAGGGCTTTTCAGTGGGACTTCCCACTTACGCTGTGAATGAAACAGGCTTGATTCATCTCACAGTTAATGTACTGTTAACATTTTTCCTGGGTTAGATGTCACCCAGTGTTGACTCTCAAATACCGTTCCAAGTTTGTGCAATGTCTCTCAAGTGCTGTATTTCAGTTGCCTTTTTACTGGTCTCTGTTTTACACCAGAAAATCTCCTTATTGTCTGGGTGATTTCCTAATGGATAAGAAAACACCTTGGGAATTCATTTACTGTATCTTGCATTTAGGCATAGGATTATTTGGTTGGTAGGCAGCCTTTTCCTGATATTGTCCTTCCAAGTCTGTGTTTATACCAAAACCCATGGAAGATTCATTTTCAGAGGGATGCTTTCCTTTCTCTTCTTTTTTTTTCCCAGTAAGTGGGAGGATTTCCCCCCTGTGGATTGTGTTTTGGTGCAGAGGGGAGGATGGTTGCTGCTGCTCTATGATTCACTGCTGAGGCCAGGATTGCTGTCTGGGTCTCTGATTGTCCCAAGGAGCTTTTTCCAGGCTTGCAGGCTCTTTGAGCAGTGCAGATAATGTGGCTGCTGGTAAATACAGAGCCAGATATTGGAAGCACCTCTGTGGTTTCGGGGGCTCTTGGCATCTCCAGCTGCCCATCCATGAAGGAGCACGCTGTTGTCTGGACGCACAAACACGAGCTGGCTTTTCATGGCCCCTGGCAATTGTTCACTTGCAAGCACGTGGTGGAGATGTAGGATGTAACTACGGCAGTGGGGAGGAATGTGTGAAAAGAGCTTGGAGATGTCAGAGCACCTGCTTGTGAGGAGAGGGCCACGTTAGCAGAGCTGTTGGCTAGCAGTAAACAGTCCTGGCACCCTTGTTTCAGGACTTGGCAGCAGCAGGAGTTGAACCGAATCCAGCTTTACTCTCTACTGCCTGTTCAGTAAGTTGAGGACAAGGCAGATGATTAAGGAAATGTGGGGAAACTGCTACAGAAGCTTTTGGAAAGATAAGAGACTTTGGTCTCCATGTCTGACAGTCTGGCACTTCTCACTAGCATTGAATTCACATGCAAATCAAAGGCAACATCTACTCCCACAGGAAGCTTTATTAATGTACAGGCCTGCTTGTGAATCTCCGTGCTGATGAAGGTTGTGGGACTGACTTCACTCAAATTAATTTCCCTGTCTATCCTCGCCTGAGCAGTGTGCAGCACCGGCAGCCTCAGCAGGGCTCCCACGCCGGCATCCAGGGATGAGCTCCGTGCGGGAGCGGCACTGCCTGGAACCAGGGAGGGGAGCAGAGTTGTCATGCTGCTTGGCTTGGGTTGTACAGGTGTCCACCCGGCTTGAACTGATACCAGCAGAGTAATTCCATGTGGGAAAACTCTGAATGGGCTTGAAGTATTTTGTGAGAGAGAGAGGAAGGAGGGTCAGTGTGTCCCAAGCTAGCCGTCTTTCTTGTACGTGTCCTGTCATGTGTGAGGAGTATGGGTGAGGCTTGGAAGGGATAAGAAAAGAACTTGGGAGGAAAGGCTGACAGGGAGAAGTAGAAAGGCAGAGGGACGTGAGATCCCTGTGTTCACTGCACCACCATGGACACGGTAGCTCCTTGATGCAGATGCTTGGTAAGAACCATCTCTGAGCTATGAACAACCTTCCACATCTTAAACCCGAGCTCATCTGATGCTCAGCTTTTATTGCTGTCAGTTATTTGTAAGTGAAGAAGTGAAATCTTGAGAGGAGAAATGGGAAATGCCATTTCAAGTTGCAGTCTCTGGAATGTCAGCACGTTGCCATCTCACTTGCATCAACCTTGTTTTTCCCTTTGATGTTCCTGTCCATCCTGGCTGCTTATATCCCTCATACTCCTTCTAGCCCACTTTTATTCTTTCTAATTCTTTTCTTCCTGCCCTGCTCCACTCCCTGTGCTGGTCCTTCTCTCTTGCCATCTCTGGTGCCACCAGGTTTGTGCCTACTAGACATAGAATGGGCTGGTGTAGATGTCACCTTGAATGGAGACCCTCGGTGGTGGGTGTGAGGATTGTGGGTGCTGGACAGGAGCAAGGACAGAGCTCTGGCTTTACTCCAGCTGAGCTCTGCCAGTGCCAGCCTGTCCCCACAGCCAGAGACCATCACTGGTGTGGGGTCAGTCATGGTAAGCTGCATGCCAAGCTGCATGGAGCTTTGTGGCCAGCTCGAGTAGAGAGCAGGCATTTCTTGCATGGCTACTTGTTCTGGGAATCTTCAAAAATTTCTGGCAGCCAGTTTAATTGTGCAACCTCTCAGCTGCCAGAACGGATAGAATATGATCATATCACATGAAATGCATGCAGGGTCTGCTATAGCAACTGTATTTCAAAGAGACAACACATATGGTGACTGGTTCTTTTTGGAATAATATCTATAAGTTGATGATGTTTTATTCAAAAAGGCTGTAGCTTGAAAGGTTAGGGATGTTCTGATTGTTTAGTGTATGATTAAAGAAAGGCTTCTGTGTTTTTTTTGGCCTATTGAATCTAATTACTGGGAACTAAAATGATCATTTGATTGCACATTTACCTGGAATTATTCTTCTGCAGAGCCAGTCTTAATAATATATAATAATATGTTGCGCTTGTGCTGTATAGAGCTTCTTGTCTGAGCAACTCAGAGTGCTTTACAAGTATTCATTAATTAAATAAGCCATACAACACCCCTGTTAAATAAGTGAGTATTTGTTGCCCATCCCCTTAAGTCTTGAGGTTTTATTTCTGCCGCCTCTGCCCACCCTTGAAGATGCTTTAACAGCTAAATAAGTTAATTCAATAAAAATAAGGTATTTTTTAACCATCCTTAGTGCTTTCTGCATAAAGGTTTCTTTTGTTGCATTGAATTCTTTGGTAGGCTGTAGGGTTCCTGGTTCCTGATGATGCACCATTGTGGGGTGGTGTCTGAGCCCAGATCCCAGCCCAGCAGCTCCCTGCACCCATTGCAGGGACATGGACCAATTCAGAGATGTTGTGGGTGCACTAAGCTTTGACCGGCTTCAAATGCAAAATCTAATTTTACCTGCACCGTGCCAAGCTCTGCTGGAAATCGCATCCACCCTTAGAGAGTCTTTCTGATCCAGTGGAGACTTGTTATTAAATTGGAAAGGAGGGCTTGTTGCCAAAGCATTATAAGGTCCCTCGTGCCCACTTGCCCTGGTCAGTAGTGGTAGTTCTTCAGCCCACTGAGCTGACCAGTGTCTGTCTAAAAGTAAAAAGATGGATCTAGGCCATAAAATAACAAGGTTTTACTGGGGTGGGGGGGGGGGTTGGATTTGAGTTTGCAGACCTTGATATCAAACCTTTCCCAGCAGTTCTGCCCTGAGATTAAACACTTTGCAACTTGAAGGAGCAAGTGAAACCTGAAGCATATCTGACTTCTTAATTAAATAGGTATTAATTAAATCACTCAGAGAACATACACAGTAGGAGTGGGGAAAGCTTTTTTCCCTCCTTCCATGTAGGCATCTTGCAAAGGGACTATTTTTCTTGTTTTACATTAATGAAGTCTTCAGCCTTCCCACTTTTCCACCTACACATGTACTGAACGTCTCCAAGGAGACCAAGGAGGCCTGGGTCCGGTGCTGGTGAATCCTGCGGGAGCAGCAGGCTGGGGTCTCGCCAGCTCAGCCTCAGCTGTGCCACAGTCTGTCTAGCAGGGATCATCCTTGCTGTCCCCTGCCTGGACTTGCTCCTCGTCTTTTCCCTCTTTTATCTCCTCTTGCTTTCTTTTCCCCACCTGATGGAGATGGGCTCCAGTGTTGAGGAACTCTTCTCCTTTGCTTTGCATGATATTTTGCAATAATTCCCCCACATCCTGCCTGCCTGTGCTTTCAGGGTCATGTCCTTTGCCCCCTCCACTGTCACATTGTCCCTTTGCTGCTGTGACCCCTCCCAGTGAGTCCCCACAGCTGGTCCATCATGTGCTGACAGTGATTTTCATAGGATCATAGAATATCCTGAGCTGGAAAGGGAATCACAAGGATAATCAAAGTCCAAGTCCTGGATTTTGGTGAGGTGAAATGCTGTCCCTGCTTTTCTTTGCATTCTCTCCAGCTCCTTGAAGCTTTCTCAGCCTTCAACACAGTTCTGCCTGCTGCTGCTTCTCCTCTGTCTCTCACCATGGCTTTCCAGAAGCTTCCCTGATGTTCTCTGGTGCTCAGGGGAGCAGACAGTGATATACGACTGCCCTCTTCTGTAAACCCAACCCGATCTGCTGGAGAGGAGCCATCTGAAAGCACAGCAGCCTGCCCATTAGTGAGGAGGGCTGTGAGCTGCTCAGGGGGACACAAACAT
Source organism: Sialia sialis (assembly GCA_009812075.1). Taxonomy (NCBI): domain Eukaryota; kingdom Metazoa; phylum Chordata; class Aves; order Passeriformes; family Turdidae; genus Sialia; species Sialia sialis. The sequence goes on along the minus strand of VRYO01000638.1, from coordinate 16,590,076 downwards.
CTCCATGGAGCTCACCAGCAGGATTCCTGCAGTTATTGAGGCTCCCACCCAGGAGGCAAACATCAACTGCAGCTGGTTTTCTGCTTAGTCAAATGGGAAATCAGTGGTGGGATATCACCCCATTGCATGCAGGGTTTTATTTTTGTGGAAGCCACTGCTTTCCTCAGTGGAGGTGCATCAGGAGTGGAGCACTACCCCATGGCCAGGAATTGCCCTGCCTATGCTGTTTGTGTAGCTCCCCATGGCTGTGAACTCAATTCTCCAACTGCTTTATCCCTACAGGCTCTTCAGGTGGCACGACAGCTTCTCCTGCAACAGCAGCAGCAGCAGCAGCAGCAGCAACAGCAGCAGCAACAAGTTAGTGGATTAAAGTCTCCGAAGAGGAATGACAAACAGCCAGCCCTTCAGGTAAGGGGAGTCTGTGAGCATCCATGAGGGTATGGGGCTTATAAAAACTGAATAAATGCGTCTTTCATGCAAACACTGGGATGGAACCTTCAGGAGCTTCCTCCCTGTGTCCACAGAGTGGCTGTGGCTGGTGTAAGTGGCAGCAGGATTGATGCTGGGTGCTCTTGAAAATCCCACCTACGGCGTATTTACAAATCGTGAGCGTGTACTTTTATTAGCGTCTGGTAGGGTTGGATCATGACAAAATGGAATAGCTTTTGTTACTGTGTCAGTGTGCATAGGAGATTTGCATTAACATTTCTGTTTGATTGCTGTTCCATTTGTAGTCTGTGTTCACTCAAACCGTTGATTTGCTGTGTCAAGGATATTGGGAAATACTAGGATATCATATCATCGGTGTGTTTTTTCCCCTTTTATTGTCTGCTGATTTATGGACATCTTCAGAAATAAAATCTAAATATTAGAGGGCTTTGTGCTGTTATGAATTCAGAGAGCTAAAACCAATACAGCATTCCCAAACAGAAGATGTATGCACACATATGGGGCTTTGGAGTACATTCAGCTAGTCTTGTGGGATAAATCAGGGGGAGTTAAAGACAAGAAAGACCTATTAGGTCATGTATCAGAGTTTCCTTTTTTTTTTTTCTATTCTAGTATTAGAAATCCCAAGTGATGGTGGGACTGCTATTATTTTCCTTCACATAGTTTTCCATAACAAAGCACACGCTCAGGAACTTTCCACTTTAATTCCATCCTCTTGCTCTAAGTAATACTGCTTGTATAAATACTGAGTCAGTCCCTTGCCTTGCCTCGTGTTCACACTCCTCAAACATCTGAGATACTAACATGTACTTGCCAGTTTTGGCAAATTATATGTATCTAGTTCTTTATGTATTTCATAAACTGGGACTTCCAGACCCTTGACCACTTTGCTGGTGTGCAGCTGGTTATTGCTTTTATTACTGCTCTCTGCAATTGCAGCATGTCAGTGGATTTTTGATAATAAGGTCCTGAATGCAGCAGTTCAGCTGCAGTTGCACAAAGCCGTGTAGCTGGGACATTTATCGTATCTCGTTCTTCTATATCTGATGCTTCAGCCTCTGTAGCCCCAAATTCTTTCCGGATTTTTTTTTTCTCCTCTTGTTGTCATAGCACGTTGTCAAACTCATGTCTGTTTTGCTCTTTCTACTTTTTTTTTTTTTTTTTTTAGTTTGATATACTATCACCATGAGCTCCCTGACAGCATCGCTGCTTCTTTTGCCTTTTATATGTGCTTCAGATTATTTTCCTACAAAAATATGGATGCTAGGCTCTTTAAATATGTAGTAGAATATGGAAGATAAAGCCAACGTTGCTTTTAGGCCTTGACAGTAAAGTGAGAGGGCCCAATTCTGTGGTTCTTATCCAAATAAAGCTGATGGGGACTTCAAGGGGAGTTTTGCCTGAGTGAGCAATAGCTGTTAACTGCAGCCCTTGGCCCAGCGTGGACAACATTGAGCTTTGGTGTAGTGATTTCATCTTCAAAGCATTTTGCAAATACTAATCTCCAAAACATCCCCAGAAGGAAAGTCTGATAAGTAAGTAGCATTATCCCAGTTCTGGACTGGGAAACTGAGGGATGCGAGTTAAGCAACTCACTTAGGATCACAGAGGGAATTGGGTTTAGAGGTAGGATTAAGATTCATGAGTTCCTGGCTCCCACCCCTGTGCTCCGGCTGCTGGACAACACCTCGTGCTTTACAGCCGGGCTATTATTCTTTTGGAAACTATGAAGCATTTTGTCATTGGGCAAATATACGTTTTATTGGCAGCGTCGAGAGCCATAATCTAAAGCGTTACATTAATGCTTTCAAAAATATTTTATTTGGTAAATCCATAGCTGATCCATATGCCTTTTAATAGACTCTTCCACTGGGGACATTTTTAATGAGAGATTGTGCTGGCTAGGTCCAGTGTCAGGTACTAAAAGAAGTGCTTTGTTGTGCAGATGTCTTAAGAATAGCTCCAGAGGATGAAATATGACTGTGTTGACCTTTCAGCTGTGAGCTTATTTGTCAGGATTCAAATAAGTTGAAAGGATCAAACCAAACAGTTTCCGTAGTCAGACTGGGAATTGTGTTGCAGAGGTCAACAGTGAAGGCCACATCGTGGATTCCATAACATAGCCAATTGTTGGTACGTATTAAAGTACTGGAGCAGCTCCTGCAGTCAGAGACACAATTAAAATTCTAATTTATTAATGTATACAGAGAGCTGGCCCAGCCTGTCACTCACTGATTCAAATGACTGCCCAGCCTTTTTTTTTTTTTCCCCCCCCTTCTCAGTCCTGGTGCTTTTGCGGTCTGAAACATACTGGAAATCCTCTTGGATGTAACACCCCCAAGTGCATCCCTGTAATGAAAAACTGTTGCTGAAAGGAAATGGTGCTGCTAGGGGGTAGATTTTTTGAGTAAAACTGCACCTACACAAGCACCCACACCCCCTAAAGTCAGATGGGGCCATGCTGACAAGGTGATACCTATTGCTGGCGGTATGTAGAAAAAATGTCAAAGGTGGGGGAAACGTGCCCATTTTTCATAAGTTTGTTTAAATAACGAACAAGTTGTCTGTGGTCTTCACTTACAAAGATACATGTCTCACTCAATAGCCACAGCAGTTAGCAGTCACCTGGGTTTTTTTGTGACAAACAGGCTTCATGTATAACAAGAACACCATAGGTGTCGCTCATCCCTGCTGTGCTTGGCAAGGGCACTGGTGAGCAGCGCCCAGCACGACTGCTGGGGAGCTTTGCATGGAACAGGGAGGGATGCTGTCTGCCTGGGCTGCTGCTTCTGCCACTAAAATGTTCCATGGCCCTGCCTGCCCCAGGAGGGGAGGCCAGCACTGGGGCTGGAAATGCACCCTCTAAACCCTGCCACCACAAAGAGATGCAGAAGATTAATACTGTGTAGCTAATCTGTTATCACCTCATGGATATTTCCTCTATTCCTTCTTTATTCCCTGATTAAACAGCCAAGGTACTTAAAAATGTCCCAGCATCCTGTGGCCACATTGGGACACAGTGTCTTCAGGAGTGTTCAAATGACAGTGGGCTCCTGCAATGCTGTTGGGGGTCTCTTGATCTTGGCAGCTCTACCTGAAGATCTGCTTTTAGCAAATCATGAGATACTGTGTGTGTAAGAGCTTGGATGCAGGAGTGGAGATGTGCTCTGCTGATAGCTGAAAAACCCCAAATCTCCAAATACATGATGACTCACATTTTGAGCCTATCGCACACTGCCGTGGTTTAGATTTGGCAGTGACCTCCGGTTTCGCAGCCTGATGACACAAACAAAAGAAAATTGAAAGTTAAGAAATGGATTTAATAACCAGCAGTTGGGGAAAGAACATAAAAAATAGCAGTCCCACAAAAATTACTGGAAGTGAAAAAAAGACTAAAGGTTGTTTGATAATATATTTGCCATAGACATTGGATTTCCTTGAGTCTGTGAAACAAATAATTTAAGAGGCCAGGTATGCTTAGGATTTTGAAAATGTGCACATTTTTCCGGGCCAAGATAAATATATCTGTATTAATAGACGTATTGATTAAAATTTGCAGCTTTAATTGCCGATGCTCTTACCGATTATTCATTTTGGTTCTTCAAGCATTTTAGTTGCTGGCAAGAGCACACAGATTGGAAACAAATCAAGAGACACATTTTTCTCCCAAGAAAGTAAAAGTGCATGTGTGTTTTGGCAATACTAAAAATACAATTTTTTTTTAAGACGTAAATGTTGTGTGTTGCATTGAGCTGGAAGTTGGATAGTGGACTGAAAACAAATTTAGGATGTCCAAATCCATATCTCACAATTGAAACCCATCACTTGGCTTTTTTTTTAATGTGATTAAACGAGATTTCTTGTGTGATCATTAACCTGCATGTGTTTGGAGAGAAGAAATAATGTAATTACTGGGATGGAAACTTTTGTTTTTGCTTGGCAAAACAAAAAAATAAATCTTTCCTTTAAGTCACGGCCAAGAAAAGAATTTGGGTTTGGTTTAAATTCTCAGGGTGAGACTGGGGAAGGCTGAGAGGACAGAGCTGTCCTCGCCTTTGCATACCGCTGCTTTTTAAAGCAGCCTTTTGGCTGGGCTTTTGTAGAATTTAATTTGCATGCTACATTATCTTAATATATCTTTCCAGTATCTTGAGAAATAGAAGAGGGTGAGAGGAAAAAATAACTGCAGCTTGATGTTGGGAGCAATTATTATTGTTTTTTTATGAAATTATAAATCGTTAGTCTGACAATGTAATAAACACCGAGAGGTGAAGGGCAGGGTATGCTCCGTTTCACTTGGAGCACACAAGTCTCAGTTATGTTGTCTCAGGTTTTACATCCTGGGAACCTTTTTTACATAGTGGTAAATTTAACAACTGGTAGAGAAATTGTCTCAGCAGATAATTTGGCAGAAGAAGTAAATTTGCAAACGTATTTATTCTATTTGTAGGAAGTATCTCTCTGTTTCACTCTTCGGTACAGGAATTGATCAGAATTTTGCCTCAGTTTGGCACCAGCTCAGCTTGGGTCAAGATTTTGTTTCTGCAGGGTTTGAAGTTTGCCTATGAAAATTTCACTTGAATCTTTCATTATCTATTTCTGACTTTGGAAATTAAGCGAAGTTGAGTTTTATTGGTTTCTACCAAAGAACCCCTTAGTTCTTTTTTATTTTCTACCCCTAAGCCCAATTATAAGTGTTAGTAAGTTCTTGGAATGTGTCTGTGAAATGTAGACATCATCCACCCCACAAACAGAACAAAATCTGAGTCAGATCCTCAAAATTACATGATCAGCTTGAAAATTTTTGTACTAAGGAGTTTTTTTTCATGACACCTATGGGCCTTTTTTGCTGCCTTTTTATATTTAAAGCATTTACCATTCAGTTTTTCTAGCTTTCTAGACTGAGCAGAAAGGTGACAAATATGTTTATTTTTAAAAGAAGCCTGTGATTATCCTGTAATATCATGATTCAAAAAAAGTCAAGCTTCTAGGAAAATACCAGTATATTGGGAGAGCTGAGAGTGTGAGGTGCTGTCAGCAAACATGATTATTCTCATTTTATAGCCATGTAAACCCTGACAGGGAGATATTAGGTGACTTGCCCAAGGCTGGAGAGCTGCAAGCCCTCAGTGGTGTTGAGGTGTGCAGCTCTGCTGGGATATTTGGGAGTTTTGGCATCTGAGTGTTGGAAAGAAGTCAGTCCTGAGGGGCAGAGTAGAAGCCAGGATCCCTCATTCTCAGCCCTGTATCTTGTTAGAGCTCTCTGAGTATCATTTTCTTGCAGGTTTTCTGCTTTGACATGAAGCATTTACAGAACAGGTTTGTGAAAACTGCGATTTCTGCCCAGGTTGGGAGGGGGGATTTGGAGCTGGTAGTGCCAGATCCTGAACGTGCCTTACCCACCTCGGGGAAGGGGAAAACAAATGAAACCTTCCTGACTGGTCAGAAATGTGTAAATTGCTGACAAAATGACACATGTAATTAAGAGTGCTCCTGCCATTTTACCTTGTGGTTTACACCTACAGTGTTGAAAAAAGAGAGTGACTCCCACCTCGCTAATTACCATTATCACTGAAATGGTAGGGTTTGAGTCATTAGTTCCATGTGCATTTAATTAGAGGAAGGCTGAAATTGGATTTAACTTATTACTTTTTCATGGATCACTTTCTTGTCATCACTTCAAATTGGATTGCAGCCCCAGGTAACTAATTATGAGCGCCACAGGATCAAGAGTGAAAAAAAGGTAATTAGGAATAACACTGTTGGACCCTTGCTGGTAGTCCACTTGTGCTTGGGAAGAAATGAGAGCGGTATTTTGTAGTATTACAGATTAGGGAGTTAAAGGTATGTGCTGCTGCCAGGAATGATGGGAGCCTGCCCCCTCCTATAGCGGTTTATATGATGTACAGCTGGGTTGAAGATGTTATAGCGACATGGTTCCGCAATCAGCTCCTTAATACCGAGATTAAACCTGTAAAAGCAACAGCTCGGTTGTAGGGATGAGGCATCTCCACAGCCGGGCAGCCAGGGGTCCGAACGCGGCACCCGCTACGGTGAGCCGCGATTGATAACAAATTAATGAACGCATTAATGACCCGAAAAGATGGCTCACATCCGGCAGGGAGATATATCAATCAGGAGGACAGCAGCCAGCCTGGTGATGTGGGGATGTCAGGGATTGAGCCTGCCTTGCTGCCGTGATAAAAATCGTGAAATCAGGACCTCGCTTCTCTTTTGTTTGCTGGAGAGGTTTTCTTTTTGTTTTGCTTTTCGTGGGTAAGGCTCGCTTGGTTGGATTGTCCCTCTTTCTTCTTTTTTTATTTTTTGATCTTGGAGATATGATTGCCAAGTCCTGCTTTCTTCAGAAAATACTCTAAAACAAATTGTTTTATTTCCATGTGCAGAACAGAGTTCAGAACTGCAAGTAATCAATTTTATTGACACAGTCTGGAAAAAAATGTTGATGAGAGTTCAAGGATGTGAAAGGATTGAAATTTCAAAGTACCCAACACCGAGTGTAGGAAAATTTCAGAAGTAGTTTCATTAAGCAAAGAAATCTATTGTGTGAGGATCTGTAAGAGGAAAATCTGCTCTTGGACCTAATGATATTACAAGGAGGTTACGGCAGCTGATTTTTGCCTTTAGAAGAAGAAAAGTTTCCTAATTTCTCCTAGTAGTGAATCACAGTTCAAAGGCTAGCACAATTTCCTTAAGTTGTTTAAAATGGCTTTTAATGCTCTGTTAATGTAGGCAAATATTTGTGACTCAGTGTTGGGTAAGTGCCGCTTGCTCATTATTTCCTGATGCAAAGCAAAGGGTAGGAAATTCTGTGAACACCATGCAGAGATGCTAAAGAGACTTAAGAGTAACAAAATTCAGTTACGGAAATTAAGTCTTTCTCATTTACTTGACATTACAAAATAAATCTTGAGATTAAAAGGTATTACCTTTAATACAGAAAAAGAGAATCTCCTTTAATACATCTCAAATTGATTTACAATTTTTATACATAATATTCATCTGCGGTTGAAAAGGGGGCAACCTAAGGTCGAGTGATGTAGTGTTTCCATTTTTCCATATGAGTCTTACTGTGTGTGATAAAAGCAAACTCCTTTATTTTGTCAGTCTGCAGGAATTTCTGATGAAGTGCAGGGGTCACTTTTCTGTCAATTTGAGTAGGCAGCATTTTTGAACTACTGTTTTTTTCCCCCCTCCTACAAAGTGTGGCCCCGATCTGACACACACATGCACACACACACACACACACACACACACGCTTAGAGTGCTGCAATCTGCAACTTATTAGTGCGCAGTGCTGGAGCCTGTCCAGTGGTTAGAAAATTTCCTGAAGCCTGGAATAACAGCAATGGGTGCAAGTGCCATGGAACAGAAGTGACAATGAGGGGCAGTCCGGCCCGCCTGGCGCGATGCCCGGGCTGGAAAACCAGCTGAGATAGTCAAACGCAGGAAGATTGACGCGGTGCATCTGGGAAATGCTCAAAAAGTTGGGTTCTTGAAAAAATTACCTTCTGTGATCGTAAGACATCATCTGTTTTCCTACAGAGATTGTTTATAACAGGGTTTTCAAGCACTTGTCAAATAACCAGGAGTGAAGGAAACAGGCTAAAAATCTCTTACCGTTCAGTTGAGTCCTGGTGTAGTTGGAAAAAAACAAACTCCCGTCACAGAGATCCACAGCTTCCCAAGGCAAGGGGAGCCTGGGAGAAGGAGAAAAGGAAACTCTTAGTCAAAAACAACCCTGTGGCTTGGGAAGGTGGCACTGCTGGGCTGATGGGTGCAGTGCTGGCACGGCGAGGTGAAGTCGGACCTAGAAACTGTTTTGTGTGGTGCTTAGCTTTTGTTACTGAGCTGTGATATCATGGGCAAAATATTATAAACATAGCATGGCTATAGCTTGCTTGTGTAACAAAAGATCAGGAACTTTTATTAAGTTTGTTTTCCTTGTCATATTGTAAAAATTTATTATGTGTACTGTGTATATTAGAAACAGATTTGGGTAATTCTGTCTAAATGAAGTCATCCCAGCTATTTCCAGACTGTCTGTTTTTGGTTGTGAATAATTTTCATACATCAAATGGTTGTCATATTTAGTAGCTCTCTACTTTTTAAATAGGACATATCCCATTCTGAACTTCCACGGACTTGAGATGCCGCTGGGTTTGGAAGGTTATTTTATTGCAGGAATATTTTAAAGAGCTGCCAGTGGCAGGGCAGGGAGTGCTGGAGGAGTCGCTCAGGTTTCTGCAGCAAAATAACAGGTTTGTCACAACTGCAGTAGTACTTGTGGCTTTCAGCAGCACGCGCTGGGAAGAGCCTGCCAGATACCTATTTCAGCTTGTCCCTTTGTGTTCACACTTTGCAACAAATATGTTAAAAAAACACTAAAGGAAAAATACTGCATATCAAAAATCTCCGATAAAAGAATTTTCTCAAAGAATACACGCTGCTGCTTTTTTTTTTATTTTTAACGGAAGTGTGAACGAAGTTAAATGTTTAAATGTTTAATGTTTTAATTTAAGTCGTAGACTCATCTACATAGCAGCTAAGTTGCTGTGAGTTAGTTATTTATTTTTTAAAATCCTCAAGGCAAAGTTTCTTTAGTCAGGATGGGGAAGTGCTGGTGTTGTTCACACACTGACCGAGAGGAGTTTGCACTGGAGGAGTCTGCAGTGACGAGCACAGAGCAGAATTCTGCCCTGAAACCATCAACTTGGCCAGAAATACTTGATTTACAGCAATTTTAAAAAAAAAACAAAGGGGGGGAAAAAAGACTGGAGAAAAAGAGAGAAGGCATTTTGATCTGGCTTGCTGGAGTGGAGGAGAGCAGCTGTTTGCCTCATGTGTTTAAATCTCGAGAGCTAATATTGAAGTTTCAGGGCAACAAGTGCAGCATAACAGAATAAGTAGAAACTAAACCCAGGGAAACAATTGGAAATACTGCTTGGATGTGGCTTTGGAGCTTGACAGTTTTACAGCTATGTCGTCAGGTTGGCAAAATATTTTGTAATGTCTGCAAGGAAAAGGCTGTTGTGTTGCTGAAATGTTTTTATTTGCCTGATATGTGTAATCTGCCTTTTATAAATTACTAATCTATTTAAGGTGTAACATTAATGGCGCATAATCTCAAGCCACTGAAAGCCTGGAAAATTAAAGTAGACTGAAGGCACAAGAAAGAAATGTACTTTGTGTCAGGCTGAAGTTCGATGAAGCATGGAGAAGATGGAATAGATTATTAAATAAACTTTAAGAGGAGATGGAAAAAGCACTGAAATATCTCATTTTGAAAGGAATTAGTTTACTTGATTATATGCAACTGTATCACACTCAGGAAAGTATAAGACAAATGAAAGCAAAACAAAATTTAATTGAGCTATTATTTTGCAGACTTTGGCTCCGTTTCAGACAGCCTAATCAAATTGCTCTTTTCTCAAATAACTAATGTTAAATGCAGTCTACCAACAGATGTTTAAACAGAGACTAATTGGAAAATCTACATCCTGGGTTTAGCGTGTCTAGCTGAAAAAGTTTTGAAATTGCTTTGGAGCGGGGTGGGAAGATGACAGGAGGAGCTCAGGTAGTGTTGGATGCTCGAGAGGGGAGCCAGGACACAGAGCTACCTGCACTGGAGCTGGTGAGGTCACCAATGTCCCTGAGGTTGCTGGGCTGTAGTTTGGTACCATTGGCCCCTCAGAGAGTTTTTTCCATCCTGTCACATTGTGAGAGGCATGTTGCAGCTGCATAGCTCGTGCCATGTGCCAGCATGTATGGAGCACGTAATGCAGTGGAGCACACGGACTGAGGGTGTTAAAAGCAGTACAAATTATCAGAGCTCAGTGCTTCCCTGGCACTTCTGTCTGACTGACATTTTCTAAGCATATACATATTTAAGTGATTAACCTGTGGTTTATCTCAGTGCTGGGTCTTTTAGAACACATCATTGCACCCTTGTAGAACTCTTGTGTGGGTTGCAGCTCTGAGTTGAACAGCTTGGGCCAGGTTTGTCCTGGGTTTATGTGACAGCCATCCAGGGAATATGCTGGAGCTGAGAGATGCCACTGATTTCTCTTTCAAATCATTTTTACACCAGAGTCACTCTAGTAGCAGGTGTCCCTGGAAGTGTTCAAGGCCAGGCTGGACAGGGTTTGGAGCAACCTGGTCTAGTGGAAGGTGTCCCTGCCCATGGCAGGGGGCTGTGACTGGATGGGCTGTAAGGTCCCTTGCAACTGAAACCGTGTTGTGATTCTCTGATGATTATTTTCTGGTTTTGCTCATTTTTTTTCCTGATCAAAACTTTGGGCAGAAGAGTTACCTGTGGTTTGCCTCCTGGACTGTGAGCAGTGCCAGTTGAGCAGGTGCAGTGCACATTTCCACATACGCTTGGAAAATTTTAACCTGAAGACTTTGCTGTCATAGGGACTGGTGTTTTGTGCATTCAGACAGGTAAGAATAGAACTGAAAGGAACTGGGGTCTTGTCGTGAAAATGGCAAAAATCAGAAATGCTTGTAAAACATTTCCCATCTTTCACTAGGGAAAAAAGACTCCACCAGAGCCCAAAATGGATGTAATTCCTTTAGCTAACACTTAATCTGAAGCAAATCTGTTGGGAGATGCCGAGCACCAACCTAGCCCAGTAGTTCATAGCTACAGTGCAAATTTAATCATTTTAATCCTGTTGATTTGGCTTACAAGAACAGATGCATGAAGGGGGTTGATGGTCGGTCACTGTTAGTGGATGTGTTAAGTTGATGAACCCTCCCTGTCCATCCCAACATGAGCTCCTTTAGGGTCAAGACCTGTCACCCTAAGCTGGTTTGTCACCCAGACTTTCATTTCATGTGGTCCTCAGGGGATGGTTCTTGTGAGATAAGAATGAAATGCAGCATGCTGAGTGATCCATGAAGTGTATTAGAGAGACCCTTCTGGCTCTCACAAAGGTTTCTCCAATTGGTCTGAGGGCTGTGGCTCCTCAAGTTAATGCTGATGTTATCTGGACTTTATAGGCAGTATGTAATGAGGAGTAGCCAATCGGTAAGAAAAATAATAATGTACAAGTAAATACATACATTTTTGATTTTACCAGTTGGAACTCTAGAAAAGGCAGATTATATTTTATGGCTTGTAAACATCAGGACAGATATTTCGGGAGAACTGCAGACAGCTGTAATTTTGTGAATGTGCACAAATTACTTGGAAAACAAATATTCCTCTGCCTACACAGCTGTATTCACAACCATGGACCAGAATGCCTTTTGCATGATGCTCACGCCTATTCTGTGGAATATAATATGCTCAAATGAAGAAAATGTGATTTAAAAGTGAAGTCAGAATTAATACTTGCTGTGAAAATCTGTATTACTAGCTGAGGTGTTGGCACGGAAGTGGATAAACCACTTGAGGAAAAATTTGTTCTCAGATCAAGAGAATGCTCAAACTTCTGTAAGAGAAATGAACGTGTCTGTGTCTTGCAGAGATGCTGGTGCTGGCTGTGCTACCCTGCAGGGCAATCACCAAGCTGGATTTGATGGTTAGAGAGGTCTGCAGGACTGCATCAGGTCACCCATGGGGAGAAAAGGGGTGTTGGGGAGGAGCTGGGGACTCCCCTGGATTCACAGGGGCTGTGAGCCCATGAATTTCCCAGCCCTTTTCTTCCCAGTCACCTGCCCCCAGGTAGATTTGCAGAACACAACTGAGTTTATTTGTGTGCCGCCAGTTCCTTCTGTTTGTCCTTCTCCTGTGTGATAAGGAGTTCCCTACAGGAAGGTATGAATAACAGGAGAGAAGGCAAAGAAAATCCCCAAAAGTGAAAACAAAGCCAAGCAAGAAGGAGTAAAGCATGAGTTGGCAAGAGCCAAAGGCCTGGCATTGATTTTACTTTCAGCTTTGGTGTTTATTCAAAGGCAGTGGATACAGGTTAACTTCCTTGGCTCAATATTTATTGCTGTGTTGCTTGCCTTAAACTGGAACAATGAGCGCTTTGTTGATTGGGTTCAGAGATTGTCCCGTTTTATTCTGTCTCCTGCATCCCCCCTCTCTATCTGCAGGTTTTAAGCAGTTTATTTTAATTTCAGATTTCTCACCCTCCACGGTGAATTGCTGCTGTGCCACCGGCAGCAGCACTTGAGGGACTATTGTTCTTCTTTTCAAAGTGGTGGGAGCACACAGCAGAGCCATTAGCTCCTGTGAAGCTTGACCTTCCTTGATGATATCACACTTTGCAGATTCGGAGCAGGATAAACATTTTAAAAGGAGAGGGGAAATATCAGACAGGTTATTTTTCATCAGAAAAGGTTGTAAAAATTTCCTGTGTAAGAGTTTAAAAAGTAAAAGGAACAAAAAAAAAAAAAAAAAAAAAAAAAAGCCATAATGCCACTAGTTACCTTTCTGTTTGACAGCCATCAAAGATGTGTCCAGATCAATTAATAGGAGAGGGAATATCTCCTCTCTGTTAACCACACTGACCCTTGAGCAGACAGTGGAGCAGAAAATCAGTGAAGTCACAGTGCAGTGAATGATGACTGTACGGATTTTCTCCTAATTTAGCAATGGCAGTGATTTCAGTGCTATTAGGAAAGGGCCCATCCTGGACAGTTTCTCAGGCTTCAGTGTTTGGAAAGTGCCCCGAAGGTATTGGGGATTTCTCCCGGAATAGGAGCATTAACATCATGCAGAACATAGTTCAGATATTTTTAAATCACGTTGTCAGCAACTGCCACTACAAGGGAAGGTATGGTTATGACTTGGATCACTGTTATTTTTTACTTGGAAAGTGTGCTCATTTTGAGTCCTTCACTCAGCTGTGTCTACCCAGAGGAAAAACAAACCAATTTCTTCTGGGAGAGCTCAGCAGTGCTCACAAGGCCAGCTGCAAAATTGTGGTGATGGTTTGTTGCTAATTCTGCAGGAGTGAGCAGAGGGGACCACCCTGTCCTAAATAAAAAAAGGGGAAGAAAAACAAAACAAAAATAATTTTAAAAAGCCCTTTCAGTTTGTAACTTTGATTTTGTTAAAAAAAAAAAAAAGTCAGTAAACAGCCTTCATCCCTGCCCAGGTGCTGTAATAATTACTGGGGGAGATTTTCCATTCCTGGTTGCTTTTGCCTCACACCTGTAGGAAGCCTACTCCTTTGCTTCTGTGTTTTGCCACTGCAGTACTTCTATTTGAAAACCTGAGGAAATTCAATTTCCTAGCCTGCCTCTGGAGTCAGGGCCGTTTTGGTGACAGAAGAGTTGGAAATGGCTCTTGTGTGAAGAGTTTGGGATGGAGTCACTAGCATGGGGCCGTGCTGAGGTGCAGGAGAGGGAAGATAATTGTAAATGTTCTGCTGGGGATCTGATTGACAGCCCATTGTCTGCAGGCGGTGAGTGAAGAATAGGAAATGAGTTAAGTGTAGGGGATCTGGCAGCTGATGGCTCTGCTGATGGCAGCTGCACCCAGCCCAGCACCCCGCGCTCCCAAACCAACCTTGGCACCCCTCTTTCCAAGGGACACCCCTCTGCTGCTCCAAAATGTGTGTCAGACGAGGCTGTGTCTCATTTCTGCTGCTAGGACATCTGTGGGGCCAGGGGTGGCCTCTCTGTGTTGGGGTGTCACCGTGATTTTCACTGTGTCACTGTGACCTGTTAATGTGGGGGGACAGCAGGGATGTCCCGTGGAGCTGCTGGATGCCTGTGGTCCAGAAGCAAAGCAAGAAAAGGAAACATCTTCCCCACAGCTCAATAAATTTGTCAACACAGGGTCTCTTTGGTAGTTTTACAGTATCATAATATCTGGGGCCAGTTATGTGTGTTTTAAAGTTTTCATTATCCCACTTTTTTTCCCTGGAGTGATGCATGCCCTCAGGTGCAGCTGCCCATGAAAAGCCCCCAGTGAGCACTTAAATATCACAGAACTGCACGTGCTGTAGATAGAAATACCAAACACAAATACTCCATCCCCAAAATCTCCCTGTATTTTTTTTTTATCTCCTTGCCTATGTGCATTTAAGAAAAAAAAAAAGAAAAATCCCAGCTTTGCATTGTTAGTGTAGGCTTCTGAGCCAGATTGTACTACAGAGCACACTGATGTGTCTTCCCCTGAGGTATGGAAAGATCTATGTGTGCTAAGCAGGTGTTTTCGTTTGTTTAATTGGAGCTGAGTTTAGCACAATATTACAGATAAATGAATTACACATGTTCAGTAATTCATAGAAAGTGAGTGTTGTTTTGCTTAGACACTTGTCTTCGCATTCAGGTTTGCAGGGAGAGCGTGCTGGCAAAGTAGACTGAGGTCTTTTAAAAACAAAAAAAATGTGTGTGCTTGAGCAGAGTCTGGTTGCTAAAACAGCAGTAACTATTTCACCTTTGTTTAAATCTTAACATTTTAAATTTAAATAGTATCCTGTTTTGACAAGCTAAAAAACCACAAGTCTGAAAAAGAAGCACACAAGGCTTTTGTCAAGAGTTGGTGGCATCTCTGGGCAGGAAGTTTTGGGGTGACACATGCTGGTCGTGACGACACCAGGGATGGAGAGACCTGGGAACCACCCAAAGGGCTCTGGATCTTCTCTGGTGCAGTGCCCAGAGCAGTGAATGCACCTGATGATGACTTTTTTTTTTTTACCTGTGGTTTTTGCTATTAGTTCCTTTCTCCATCTCACTTTCTGTTGGGCTTCCCAGGCTCGTTGCCACCCCGCCTTGCAGAGGCACTGCAGGATATCAGTGCTCTCAGCCCCTTGTCACCACTGACAGGTCTCCCAGCAGCAGAACAAGATCCTGGATCCCAGGAAAGCCTCCCAGCACAGAGGATGTGCTGGCCCTGCTCTCGTAGGAGCAGCACAAGAGCCACGGGCAGCTCAGAGGTGCTGCCTCTCAAAGGATGAACAAAACTGACTGCTTCTTCTGGGAGTAGTCCCAGCCCTTGGCCAGCTTCCAAATGGATAATTCAACTTAGCCGAATTTCCTCTGCAGATTGGATTGTAAACTCTTTTGTCGCTCGGCCCTGGCAGCGCTGCGTGTAACTGTGCTGCACAGTTAAACAAGTGTCATGTGCAGCTCCACAGCCCGTGGAGTCAGAGGCACAGCAAGTAAAAGGTTGTTTGAGAACTTGTGCTGAACTCTAGGGAAGGTACTGTTTGTGCCTTTGCAGTACTTTGGAGCAAGCTTTGGGATTACAGGTGTGGCTGGAGTGTAGGTCAGTGCTGGCAGTGTCAGCACTTGAGGCTGGTTGTGAGAAGTGACTGACTCAGGGACATCCTGTCTTGTGGACATCCTCACCTCCAAGTCTCCTGATAAGTGAAATTAAGGGTGTTTAGCTGCATTCCTCATTCATCTAGGAATTAGTTCACGCATCACCTGTACAGATTTTGTGTATGTTCCTTCCCACCCACCAGCAATAGCTTCCCACCAGCCTCCTGCCAGGTCACTCCCCTCTGTGGGCTACAACAGAAGAGTCTTGTATGGCAGGAGCTGCACTGAGAGCAAAACCAGCAGCCCTGGCACACACAGGTACCCATGTGGAGCTGTGCTTAGCAAAACCTGTGTCCTAGGATGGATCCAGCAGGGCTTGGCACATCAGCCTGGTTCTCTGAAGGAAGCCAAAGGCACGAGGGGAGGTGATCTGTGATGAGGAAAGTGCTCCTGAATTCTCCGGGTTAAATGGAATCACCACAGTAAATCACAGTTGAAAGTGAATTGGAAGCATTTAAAGCTGTTACTTCTTTGAGGCTTTTCCTGCTGCACACGTCGGTTTGGGATTGTTCTGCAGGAGGCTCCTGGGAATTAATGTGTGTCCAAACCTGGCAGCAATCTCAGAAGGTTTGTGGCGGTGTAATCCATAAACTTTTAATTATATATAGAGCTGAGTAAATAGCTTGAAATCTCTTTAAACTCTTTGTTCATGAATGTATATTAAAAAGTGCCCATCCCACATGCACACACGCACACACACACACCCTCTTCCTTCCTTCCTTCCTCGTTTTACACCCACTTCCAGCAAGACTGTGGCTTGTGGCATCCGTCCTTGTGCCGAGAGCTGTGGCCAGAACTCCCCACGGGGGTGGCCCAGCCAGGGGCTCAGCTGGACACTGAGCCCCCCTCTGCTGTCCTCCCACTGTGTGTCTGGTGTCACAGGACAGTGCAGAAGCTGTTGACTGTGGCTGTGTTTCCCACTTGATGTGCAGCCCTTTTGGGAGGTTGATTCTGCAGCTTCAAACACTTTAATGAGATGCAAATTGTTTGTGATGCTGCCTTACTAAATGTATTGTAATTTTAAAATCATTTGCTTGTTAATTGTATTTAAATAGCTGCCACTTAGACAAGCAGAAAGTTTCCAGAAAGATAAATTGGTTGGTTTTTTTTCTTTTTTACTGTGTTTGAAAGCAGCCCCGGTGACTTTTCATGGCAGCTTTGGTACAGCACATTCCAAATGGCAGTGTGCCCTGGCCTCACTCAACTCCTGATCCTCACTCTTCCCTCAGAGAAGAAATACTCACTCTGTCACCTTTCTGCTATGGAACCAAAGTCCCCTCAGAAGGTGACAAAGTGGAGTGAGTGGCTCATGTTCAGAGTGGAGATCACTTACTTTTCTTTCCATACAGCCAAGTTGGATCAACCTGGGTCAGATTTTGGGCTGTGTGATACAGATGCTGTTATTCCTATGCATACAGGATTTGAAAGAATCCTGAAGATTTGGAGGATATAAGTCTTTTGGGATCTTTGAAATTCCCTGCTCGTTTTTATGTGGGTATCTAACTGCTGGGCAGCTGAGGCAAGGTCACCCATCCTCAGCACCTTCAGGGCTCTGTCTCCTACTCGTTGGATTAAATGGCAGAGTTTCTCTTGGCTTCAGCTGAGCAATATGAGGTTCCTACTGACCTCAGTTCAGCTTGGTTTAGAGCTGATTTTGATCCCACATCATTGCTAGCTTTGGCATGGAGCAAGCTACACTGTGTCATTTGTATTTTATTTGTGTTTGAAATACTCTCCTGGAAAACGAAAAATAATATTTCCATATCAGTTCATTCTTCTTGAGTTGACTGGAGGATCCCACCCTGCCAAGGCTCCTGACTCTTGTTTTCCAGCTCCTCCGTGTTCAGTGCTGGACCCTCAATCCAATTTCACCTTGTTTTCCTTGTGATGTCTCATATTCCCTCTGTTTTCTGTTTGCATCTTTGTTGTGCGGCAGGATCAGTAATAATAGTTAATAATTAGCAGCTCAATAGCACTCTTCACCTTCAAAGCAATTTTAGGCATTAAATCACTCAGTTCTGCTGGCACTATTACAATATTGACTTGTTACTTCACCAGTGTCATTGAAGCTGCAAAAGCTACGTTTTTATGGAGGCCAAAATGGGGTCCTTTTTTTTTAGAGTATAAAACTGGCAAAAAATAAAATTTTCTCCTAGGCTGACACTTCGTTTGCCAAATTTCAGCATAGAGCCAATTTTTAAAGCTGAGTAATAAACACCTGAAAAGTTCTGGTTTATAATGGCAGTGCTGAGAAGCCATTAACTGAATGGCTCTTCCGTAACACAAGAAAACCCTTAAACTGTCGCAAAACCTGTGGAAACTGGACAGAGGCTTAGCAGATGTGAACTTTGCTGTGAGCCTGGAGCTGAGAGATGCAAAGGCAACCTGTGGAGACTGGAAGCACAGATCATTAGGTGTGTCCCTTCTCCATCCCAGGGAAAATGGTCCTTTGGCAGGTGTGTGATGGAGCGAGGCGAGCATCCTGTCCCAAGTGAGCATCTCCCCAGGTCTCTCAAGCCATGGAGAGAAAGAAGGTGAAGAGGAGCAATAAGGATGGAGCTCCAGTGGAGCAGAGAGAAAACCTGGGACACCAGCAAAAGCCTGGAGTAAGGAAGGAGATGAGGGATGCAAGGTGGCAGAGGGATTTGGGAGAGATGCAGGATCAGGAGCCTGGGAAGCAGCAGGTGCTCTGAGGGAGACCAGCAAGGTGGCACCAAGCCTCTTGCTTGTCTCGTTCTCTCCTGGCCTTGTAGGGTGTATTTCTGCACAGATTTTTCCTGGAAGTGAGGGCAGCTCTGCTTGCTTCTGCCTGTGACCTGCAGCTTGCTGGCAAATGTGGATGCAAATGCCACATCCCCAGCGAGCATCGTGCGTGCAGATGGCCGGGATCAAGGTATCAAAAGCCACTTCCCCAAGGCAGCACACAGAGCCCGTGGCCACATCAGCCCCTCTGCCCTTCCCAGCACAAGGGGAAAGCCAAGCTGTAAGAGCAATGTAGTAAAATAGCAAATTGACCAGTAAAAGAAATCAGTAAATGAAGGGAACAGCTATTAATGTGCCAAGCCAAGATGTGTAATTATACCCTAGGACTTTTTCAAACTAATACATGTTAAAGGTGTAAACCTATTAAAGGAGAGATTTTTCTGTACAGGGAACTTACGTAGATAGAAGGATTTACACTGTATTTTATTCTTGTATTATAAGGTATAAGGAACATTTGAGCAAATCCAGTCATTCCTATTATTGCAATATCATACGTTTTTCATACCATTTTATGCAGTTCTTCAAAAACTTTGGCACTAATTCTCTTTATATTGTTAGGAATTTTCTTTTAAAAACAGAATTATTTTTCTCAAATAGTTAATTAGATTTTGAACTTCAAATACAGTACTTTTTTTTTTCTCCTCCCAAGAATAGGGGTGTTAGATCTATTGTGCTGGCCAAATTACAGTTTGGATAGCTACATTCTCTCTGCTTAATCACCCTGCAATTTCATTCGAGTGAAGGATTTGGTGCCTCAGGTGTCCTGAATTCCTTCAGGGCTCTGTGTGGTGAAGTTGCTGCCACTTTCCACCCCAAAAGCGGCTGCGTTTGAGGGCAGAGAATTGTTGATCTCCTTGCCAAGATGAGTTTTTTTAGTATTCCTCTCCTGTTACACACTTTGCAGTTTGTGCTTTTCCAACCCAAAAATCTTTAGACTTGTTTGAGGGATTTCTCTTGCTACAATTTCTCTTGCCAAGTTTTTTGTCTACAAGGGACCACAGAAAAAATATTTTATTTACTTGTTTATCTTATGCCGTGATGGGTGCAGCAAAGGAGCAGGTCCTGGCTGCCACACCACATCCTCTCCAGCTCAAGACCTGCTGCCTCTCAGCATCCTCTCTTTTCTTGTGGCTCAGGGTCGGGGAGGGGCAGGGATTGCTGTAAGCAGCAGCTGGATTTGGATAGGAAATGTTGATGGGTCATAACCCTTGCTCTCAGACAGGAGCCACGTTCGCCTGGAGAAGGGAAGCAGGAGGGGAGGACTCTGTCCTTGAGTTGAGTTCGGGCAGTTTCTTTGGAATGAAGTGATAGATGGTGGCACTGCAGAGTGAAGTACAAAGGAAGAGCCCAGAGCACACAGTGAGCCCTGCTCAGTGATGCACAAAGGGCTCAGAGTCGCGGGGTGACCCCAAGGGACCGCAGAGCAAAGTCCTGTGCCCGGGCTGCTGTGTCTCGCCCTGGCACTCCAGATGTGCGCCACCACCATGACTGACGTGGCCAAGGGCCAGGGGATGGCTGTGCTGGGGCTGGGGCTTCTCCTGCCCTGCAGAATGGTTTGCCCAAAACAGCATCACCTCCTTCTCCCCTCCCGCTCTGCCAGGCTTAGTGAGGGGCTGAGACCCAGAGACAGGGAGGAGGAGGAGCACACTGTGGCATCACAGGGTGGTGGTCATGAGGACACATCCTCACCAAGCCCTGCTTCCTACAAAGCTCTTTTTCCACGTGCATTTGATTCCTGGAGTCACAGTGCTTTTTCTAGCAGGAGCAGAGATCCCAGTGCTGCTTCCAAACTCCATCCCAGTGTAGCACCAGCGCTGTCACAGCTTTTCTGTGCCCTCCTATCTAACCACGAGGGCTGTTGACTAAACACCTCTTTAGGAAGTAGTTTGAGTTGTTTTGTTGCATATATCAACTTAAACTATTTTGCTTTTTAAAGAAACTGCCTTCTTAAAAAAAAAAAATTAAAATAGCTTTTGAATATTGGAAGAAAACTTGAAACTGTGAGCCAGCTAAATAAACTGTATCATGAAACCTTGGGGACCACTGAAATGGGAACAGTGGCCCATTACTGTTAAGGTGTTTTATTGAAATATATTGAAAATACTCTGATATGTGTTCCCAACAGAGTGAGTGAAAAATGGCAGTGCCCGGTGGTGGTAGAGGGTGTTCTCACAGGAATACCAGAATACAGAACTCAGCACCTCTGGACTGTGAGCACAATGGTCTGATGGGTGTTATTACCTAAAGGGACCTATAGTTAACCAGTTTTATTTCAATTTATATCTCTGGTGACACATTCGTGCGTGTAGGTTGGGTTGTTGTGGAAGCAGATTTTAAAGAGGATCCTTTGTGAGTGAGGTGAAGCACCGAGTCCCCTGATGAGAGAGGCAGATTACCAGGAGAGGGCAGTGCTCCCAGCACTGCATTCCACCAGCCCCAAACTGGGGTGATCCAGCCCAAAATCCAGCTGGGGACCCTCCAGCCCGCCTGCCTGCATTGCCACCGATCTGGGGTGGCCAGGAGTTCACTGCTCAGTACTTAACAGGCAAAAATGTGTTTGATTGACATTTGTTTTG
The DNA here is from genome assembly GCA_009812075.1 of Sialia sialis. Lineage (NCBI taxonomy): Eukaryota > Metazoa > Chordata > Aves > Passeriformes > Turdidae > Sialia > Sialia sialis. The sequence continues at coordinate 16,569,041 of VRYO01000638.1, read as the reverse complement.
TTGATGTTTCATTCTGTGGTTTTTTTTCTTGCCATGGCAACTTTAACATCACGACAAAACACCTACTTTTCCTCTCGGAGCCATCGCTGTTGTCATGCCCAGTGGGTTATTTTGGTAGACAGGGCTTGTTCTTTTCAAGTGGAGGTGTTCCCATCTCCTACCAGATACCACCTCCAGTCTTTCCTGCCCTAAGAAGGTTTTCTCTGTGTGAACGCTGTGTTTCAACCCATGGCAAAAAAAAATAAATAAATTGAGTTTTAGTGGAAACTGCAGCATTTCCTCTACTGTACGTGACATAAATGTCATCTCACATAATTAAGGAAAGTAACTGAGAACAGTTAGTGGTGATTACCTCTCAATATATTGTGTACTTTGGGGCAGAAAAATAAATTATGAATAATGCCCAAGCATACTTGGAACAATTTGCACACTGTGTTGTGAGTGATGCAGACCTGCTGGTAGAAGAGTGTGCTAATAAATTTTACTTTGTGGCGGAAACAAGAGATTACAGTTTATTAGGAAAGGAGATGGCAATTTATTAAGATCAATCAAATATGAATGCAGAGCAAAAATGATGCCAATTTTATTTATTTATTTATGTAGAAGCATGGGGGGAGCAATTATATAAAATTTGTTGTTTACCTGTGATGTTTGATTCATTATTAATATTTTTATGTTTAGAGGGAACCATAATTTTGCTGAAATGTCTTCCATAACTCCTGTACAATCATATTCATAACTCACCTGAATGTTGACACATCCTGCTGTGTATATATAAATTAACTAGTAACACTGGCATTATAAAATGATGCATTAAATGAAGATGTGAATGGTAATTTAAAGCATGCCATGAAGTGAAATTTAAACCATTGTGCAACACTGAGGGGATTTAAAGAGCCTTGTTGATGTAGAATTTGCAGGGCCAGTAAGAAAAATGACAATTTCACATCAAAAAAAAGAGAAGAGTAACAGAGACACAAGAATTACCGAAATGTTAATTGCTTTGGCGTTCTGTTTTGTTAGACACCATCAGCCTAAAAATCACATTTCTGCCTGAAGACATTTTACCAGGAGGGCATTAGCTGAGATTATTAAAAATGGCCCAAAAAAACTGTTTACTTTGTCCTTTTTCTCAGCACTTTGTGGGTTGCAAGTTTCACTGTTTCCTGTTTAGTCAGTTGTTTTCCCCATTTGTTTTTGTAGGTCTTTCAAACAGCAACAAGGGAAAATGAAGCATTCTCAAAACAGGAAAATATGATTTAACCCCACAAAAATGGGCCTGGGGATCCAGGAGTGGGAATAGTATCTGAGACGGCCTTTTTCCCTCAGAACTGCAAACTGCACTTTGCTTTTTAAGTGGCCCATGGCTGCAGTCCGAGTGCTGAGCAGCCTGGTTTGGCACTTGCCTTTGCCAGGCTTGGCGTGGCCCCGCCGGGCTCCTCTGTGCCACAGCAGCACTGGCACCCTAAATTCAGCTGAATTACTCCCAAAGCTGTGTTTGGGAAGCAGGGCACAGGATTTGGCCCACTACCAGCAGCCAGAGAGCAAAGTGAGATCTGCTTGGCTGTGCCTGCCCAGGAGAACATCCCGAGGACTAAGTGCAGATGTGTTGCTGTTTTTAGGCAGAAATTGCCTCGTATTAGGACTAGACATAAACTTGACTCATTTGGGGCAGGTTGACTCTGGTAAGAAGATTGCACTTGGTGGATGTATCTTCTTTTTTTCCCTTCTGCCCTGCAGGCAGCAGAGGCTTTTCTGTAGGCAAGTCCATGCCTCTACATGGATAGGTACCTGCAAAAGTCTGTGAATAAAGTGTACACGTAAAATAATGGCATAGCAAAATCATTTATTCTCCTATACTTGTCATAATTCATGATCTATTCCTCTCACTTGGACCTTAGAGCTTAGAATCCAGTGATTATTTTCTTTCACCTAGGTGAACGATAACCACCACCTAATATGGATCAGATCCCATGGGCACACAGTGCCAAATAGCCATCCAGCCTGCCACGCTCGCTCCCAGTTATTTTTAATGTATTACTTTACGTGTTCTGTTTTGAACATCCCTGTCTGATGGTCTCTGTCTGTGATGGCTCTTCGTAATTGAATGGAATTAAAGTGGGAGTTTATGGTTCTTCTTGGTCTTTTAAAATATTTTGCTGGCTTAGAAATGCATTATATTTCATGGTGACCTTACTTAACAAGTGCTACCATCTCTGTTACTAAGGCTGAAGTTTTTAGCCCAGAGCAGATGTTGGCTGAGCTTGCAGGTATGAAGCTTTTATATGAAAGGGTATAAAACGCTTTAAAAATACGGCTTGCAGGTTCTGTGGCCAGCACTCAGTGCTTAGACAGCACCTTTCCTTTTTCAAAGTGTTTTGCAAATATTGGTCTACAGAAGATCCCGAAATGAGTTCTATTATCCCCGTTTTGCAGATGAGGAGGCAGAGATGTCGAGGCCATGGACTGCCTTGAAATGGTGCAGGCGACTGCAAAGCCAGGCCAGAAACACTGCAGACTGAGCTCTCAACATCAGGGACATTAAAAAAGAACTAAAACCACCCAAATTCCTAGGTGACTTGCCCGAGGCTGGGGAGAATTGTCAGTGCCAGAGCCAGGACTGTGCTTTTGCTTCACATCAAGCTCTAAGAGCCTTGGGCTTGCATTGACACATTACACTTTTTCTTTGCCCCTGGAAAGAAGAGAAGTGCCTTGAGCAAAGTGGAAGGTTTCATAGAATGCCCTTTTGTAAAATAAACAGAGTAATGCAGAGCTTGGCTCGAAGGCAAGTGACCAGTCAGTGACCAGGGCAGAAGGAGGGCACTGGCCTTGGGTTGAGCTGTGTGTGCGTGGATATGGTAATACTGGAAAATGAGAACTGATGATGTGAGAAAAGGATTGAGGTTTATGTGGATGAGAAGTGTCTGCTGAGGATGGATCAGAATTTTCCCCAACTGGGGTCTGTAGAGCATCGTCTGATGGTCTGCAGAGGCTGCCTGGGCATGCAGCCCCCTGCTCCTTTTGGCTCCAGAGCTGGTCAGGCAGTGTTAACACTCAGAGCCTTCCTAATGCCACTCCTTTGCCGTCGGGGCCGTTGGGAATGCTGCCACAGTGATATTCTCTCTTGGAAATACAGCAGGAAGGAGGAGGTGGTCCACAGGAGAAGTGTTGAAAAGTTTAAGTCTGTGTATTCTGTCGTATATTTCCCAAAGCAATCCAAGTTCCTCGAGATTACTTTGAAGTCCAGGACAGGAAGGATTTCTCTTAAGCACAGGTGATAATTATTACTAGCACGCTGTATGCTTTATGGTTTATGTTATTGCTGCGTTCCCAGCGTGTCAGGGTGTGTGTGTACGTGTGTGCTTGACTTTGCACAGATAGAACACGGATAAATCCTGCCTGTTCCCATGCCCTGGCGGTGCTGACCTGCTCGGGGCGTCCATGCCCCTTTAAGAGGCAGGCACTTTTTGATTCATGTAGGCTGTTTCTGGCAGATTTAGGGTCTTGCAAAAGATGCCCTTAGTCCCTTATTAAATATTCATAAGAGGGTGGGGTCACTTTTTTGTGACCTGAAAAAAAATCCCATTAATAAATTTGTTATCTGACGCGAAAACACTTTGGGGTGGAAAGCAATCCGCATCGCATCCCATTTTAACATCAGATCACAAGTTGTCAGTAAATTGGGTCCTTTGTCTTTGCTTCTTGTGAGGTTCCTCAGCAGCATCCCTAATGGGGCTATTGTCTGACAGCCCCGACTCCTGCAAATCACGGGAGGTTCTGCTGGGAACGGTGCAGGGCAGCTTCTGTCTGCTCTTGTGCTTGCACATGAAGTAACTGAGGAGTTACTCTCTGCATCAGTTTTGTCTTCAGAAACTATGTGGAAATTACAAGAAATGTAATTGAAATAGGGGGGAGAGATTTTTACCAAATATCGCTGCCTAAGATGAAGTGCTTGCAATCGATGATCTCTCTGGGATCCAGCTCAGCACACGCTATGGATGGGAGCTTTTTGGGGAAGGGAAAACAGGGCACCAGGTCTGTGGCAATGCCTGGGTTAGAGAGAGCACACGGACAGGCGGTCGGGTTCGGGTGCTGAAGTCAGGACAAGCATTTCTTGGAGCTCGCCCGGCTGAGTTTGTGAAGTATTCTGAGTGAAATGTACCCCACGATGGAGAGGTGCTCCAGACCCAAACACAGCGGCTTTGGGTGCACAGAGCTCCGCTGCCTTAGCTCCGTGTGGCGGGGATGTCCCCGGGCAGGGCTGGCAGGGACACATCGGTACCACTAGGGCATACTGGTACCGACACACTGGTACCGCTGGGACACATTGGTTCCGGTGGGACACACTGGTACCGCTGGGACACATCGGTAGCACTAGGGCACACCGGTACCGACACACCGGTACCGCTGGGACACACGGGTTCCGCTAGGATACACTGGTACCGCTGGTCCGCGAGGGAAGAAGAGGAGATGCTCCCCTCCGCAGGCCAGGCGCTCTGCCCCGATTTTGGTACAAACTCCCGCCAGAGGCACCTTGTGGCTGTTTCTTTATTATTCTCAGTTCTGTTTCCCGATACCGAAGTCCCGAGGTTGTGCGGCAGAGCTGTCGGGCGGGCAGCAGCAGAGCGACAGCCACTTTCCGCGGGAGGCTCCAAAGTTGCGGGGCGGGCAGGAGGCTCCCCCCGGGCGCGCCGTGCCGCCGCCTTCCCCCGCCCCGCGGCCGCTCCGGGCTCCGGGGGGGGTGTCCAGCCGGCGGTGCCCGGGCGGGGGGCGGGGGCGGCCCGCGGGGCGCCCCGTTCCGGGGCGGGGTGTGCACGGCGGCGCAGGGCGGGGCCGCGCGGGTGGCGGCGCGGCGGCGGCAGCCCGCGAGCAGCGCGCCCCGCACTCCACCCGCGCCCGCGGAGGATCCGCACCGCTCCGCGCCCCGCCGCTCCGCCAGCCCGCTCCATGGCCCGGCGCGCCGCACGCCGCACGCCGCCGCCCAGGTGGGTGCCCCGCGGGCTCGGGATCGGGAGGCCCGCGCAAAGTGGCGGAAAGAGCCGCGGCGGCCTGGAGGAGCCGCACGGTGCCGGCTTCTCCGCGGGAGGAAGAGGAGGAGGAGGAGGGAGGGAAGGAGGGAGGTAGGGAGGGACAGCTCCGCAACTCGCCGGGGGTTTTTGGAAGTGATGAGCGGAGCGTGTCGCCCGGCGCCTGTCGTGACAGTGGCGGATGCGCGCAGCCGGGCGGGCTGTGCCGCAGCGCTGGAGTTGGGAAGAAGAGCGAGGAAGGAGGGAAAGTGCACGGAGCCGGATAAAACACAGTGTCAGGTTTAAATGTCAGGAACCGGGATCGCTGAATGGATTCGCCAGTCAATTTACCAGGGGGAAATTTTTAAGTGAGTGAGCTTTGTTTTTGACATTGACGAGTGCTGCGAGCCCCGGCGAAATGGATGTACCGGCATCTCGGCGCAGCCGGGCTCGGTGGCAGCGTTGCAGTGCGAGTGAGCTGAAATTTCGAGGCTGGTGGTGGCGGGGAGGAGGGAACCCTTAGGAAGTGGGTGGTAAGTTTAGAGCAAAGTGCATATACACTCTTCCTCTCTGGAATTAACTCCTTCAAAGCCAGCTTGTCTCCGAGAACAGTGAGAGTTGTGACTTGTCCTTGTGCTGGTGGCAGGGAAAAGCCCCTCGGTAACGCGACACAGTCGTCTCGCTGTGTGTGCCGCCGTTCGACACGCTACCGTTTCATATTTTTAAATAAAAACAAGTTTGGTGGCAGGAAGTGTGAATCATTCAGGGTGACCAAGATCTGTTTATGAAAACCAAACGGTTGGATTTATTCTAGCAGTGAATGTTGAGTTGTGAACTACAATAAATCGCTGAAGTTTATTTCTAATAAAAAGTGACTTGCGCACGCCAGTTTGCCTTTTTATAAATAAACCGAAATGTTAAAATACTTTCTTTTTTTTCCTTAATTTGGATCACAGCTGATTCTCATGCCTGGTGCTCCCGGGCCCAATCCTGGAATGCCTTGTGCATGTGCAGTAGCTGTAGTAGGCAAGGAGGCTCTTTACCCTGCTCTCCCCCCGGAGCTGTAAGCACCCTGCCTGCTGAATTATTATTTACCAGATCGAACCCCTCATAAGCGTGTTTAATGTGCAGAGCTTTCAGGCATCTCGCACATCTTTTACACCAAGTTGAAAGGCGTTTCTGTTCCGCTTCTAAAAGTCACGGCTACAACACATGTGCACATGTGCGTATGTCATTAGAGTGTGCTTCTGTCTGGTGAAGAAATGGCTTTTGTTGATTGTATATTTACTGTAGTAGCAGCCGAGGAAGTCTCTAAAAGCAGGCTCTGTCCTCTCCTCGCAGCCAGCGGAAAATCTGCTGTCAGAGGGCTTTCAGTGATCTCCCGTGGCTACGTCCAAAAAATTTCATTGATAAGGCTGCAGAGATGAAACCCGCGTCCTGCCTGAACAGAGTGGCTGCCTTGGCCTAGACTGTGATAGAGCTGAACTGCAAACTGATTGGTCTGACACTTTATAATCAAAGTTGATTTATTGTTCATTAGTAGTGCATTAGCCCTTTCAGGCAAGACAGTTATTTGTGTAGTGGCCTGTCAAACAAAAGACCGCTAGCACCTGTCATTTCTAAACCATGAGATAAGCAAGCAGATATTAAGATAATGCGAATAGGAATACAGTGGAATGAGGTAAAGTTCTGGCAATTTCTCTGTAAGAAATACTGTTTTATTTAACGTGCTCGTGCCTAGCAAATAGAGGAACTGGATTATAGAGTGGAGGGGTTGCCCTGCACCAGGACGTTCAGGAGGAGAAGGCGCTGGGGATGAGCTGTGCGACCGTGGCGTGTGCTCACAGAGCACCTCGGAGGTGAGGAGGTAGTTGGGGCACATAATGAATTGGGGAAAGCCAGTCACTGATACAGAAAGAGGATGTAAATGCTGTTTTGTAGCCTTAATTTAATTTTGTTTGATTTTGGTTTTAGTGCGAGGGTGAGACCGAGGCACTTTTTGTGCTTTTTTCCCTGACTCCTTCCTGCTCTTCCCAATGTACAGATGTCATGAAAGGATGCTCTTACTGGCAGGGGTTAATTATATGAAAACTTGATGACATCACAGCAGAGCTGTGAGAATGTCAAAATACATCTGCTGCCATATTCAGACATATTGCTCTCCCTCCTCTCCCCCTATATCAGCTCCCCTCCCCTCTCAAAAGGGAATGATCTCATGACATAAAACAGAAAACAACACAAGTGTCAAAAGAAAACAAAATTAGTGAACTTTTGTCTGCCACCATAGAAACGAGGATTAACTTATGTTATTCCAGAGCATGGAATGGAGACTATCTGCATGAGGATATATAGTGTATTGTCTTCTGTGAATTTTCATTTGACAGGGATTTTGGAGGCTGTGATCTTAATTAAATCTCAACTGACTCAAATAATGCATCTAAAGGCATGCAGTGTTGCGTAACCTTGCTGAGTTGGTAAACCATAAATCATCAGAAAGCTTATGATAGGAAGGGCTGCTTTGAAATTTTTTTTGTTTGCTACAGTTGGTTTGTTTTTTTTTCTGAGTCTTGTTTAACATTCACTTTACTGTGCTGTGCCATTGTGCCCTCCCTTCTCTAAGCAGTGTTATTTTTGCTTTAAAAGATAAAAAAAAAGCTCTGAGACATGCTCTGACCAGCCACTCAGCTGAACTAAAGAGAAGTCATAAATACAATGGGATTGACAGGGAAGAAATGAAATCCCTGTGCTGTCTTTGCAGTGCTCACAGGAAGGTGTGGGTGCCTCACGTTCTTCTGGGGCTGGATGAGCCCTGTGCACGTTTTACAAGTGTAACTCTTAACCCAGGGCTGAAATTTGTGCTGGGATATGAACAGTGATCAGACCCCAGGGTAGATTGTGACAATGGGTCACAGATGGACGGTTGCCCTGATGGACAGTGGGCTCTGACGCCTGCGCCAGCTGAGTTGGTTTTAGTTGTGTGCAAGGAAGAAAAGGGTTGCAACAGTTGTGTGGAGAAGGATAAAATAGATTTTTAGGCATTGAAAGCGAGGTAGGGCAGTCAGAGCGATTTCTTACGCACGGTTTTAACCTGACAGTGCTCAAGCACTGGTGTTGCTTGAGAATGAAGTTGTTTTCAGAATGCTGAAATTATTGTTTCAGTGCGGAATGCCTTGGTTTCTGTGTCTGTGATTACATGCACCGGCAGCTGAAGAAAGGTAAGGGGAGAAGGATTTTTGCATTCAAAAGTTTAAGGAGTTTCAGTAGCTTTTCTGCTCTGTATTTCTTAGTCTTTTCAGAGCTGCTGTAGAAAAACGTGAGCTGGGAGGACACAGCACTGGGATTTACTTTCTGTAAAGGTTTCTCAGTAACAGGATAACTTACTGGTGTTGTTTTTCTCCCCTCTTTGCTAGGGAAAAGCAGTAGCAGGGGTAGTTTTATCAACACCTGCAAAACTAGATTGTGGGAAAGTCCTGACACCATAAGTTAAATTTGTTATTGTTTGGTGAAAGGCTTGGCTAGTTTTAAGCAGTTTGTTTGTTTTATTGAAAGCAGAACTGCATTACTGGAAACTACTTTGCTGTAGTTCAGTTAAAATGTCCTGTCCTGTTTTGTTTTTATAAGGTGCTTGCTTGTTCAGCTTCGCTTTCCAGTTAAAAGGAAAGGGAAAAAAAAATCCGCCATATACTCATCTGCAGATTAAAGTGGCCGTGTAGAGATTGGGAGAGCAGCAGCACTGGTGAATATCTCTGCCCCAGCCTTTTTTTCTTCTATTTCTTTTTTTTTTTTAATTATTTTTAACCTTTCCAGTGCGGTTTTCTGCACTAGCAGGAGGATCTGTAGTCTGTATTGAAGTTGAATGAATGTTACAGAACCCAGACTGAATATTGAACAAATGAGTGGAATTGCTAATTGTTCTGTGCTCTAGTTTCGGATGGATTTGCCTTCATTGATTAGGTAAGATGCTCTGTTACTTGGGAGGGACAACACCCCCTCCTCCCCAAACTGACAACGGGTTTTAATTTTTAAGCTTTATCTTGCCCTTAAATCTGAAACATCATTGTTCAAATAACTGAGAACAAGGTAAACCAACAACATCAAAAAGGTCGGCTTCTGTGATTTCTCAAGGGCTTGTTATTTTGTACTTTCCAATTCTATTTGATGTCTTGACAAAACAAGACGACACAAGGGAGAATACATTAAATTTTGATTTTCATCTAACCTGTTACAGTAGTGGCAGCTTAATTTCTTTTACTTTTTCCCGAAGACGGCTTTTTGCACAATTACTCTAATTGCCACGCCACTTTATGAGAAGGTTTCTTTACGGGTTTCCCATTTGCCTTGATTTTGTGAGGCATTTTTTTGAACGTGCTTTGACCTTTAACACGGCGAGCTGGCTGGTTGGAGTGCGTCTTCATTAGAAGTAAATCAGTGAATGGCAAAATTGTCAAAGAAGCAACTGATGTTTTCTCATTAGAATCTAATTTGCACCGTTGTGCTTAGCTGTGATGTTCAGCTGTAGGTGTCTGCCATAGGTGTGAAAACCTGCACATTTCTAAGCAAATAAAGTTTACAACTGTTATAAAGGCGTCGCTTGGAACCAGAGTGGCAAAGCCAACCCGAGTGTTTAAGCAGAGCTCTGGGTTTGTGTGGGAAATAAACAGCATGATTTAACCAGGTGGATTTTTTTGCAAGCATCATTAGGGTTTTTTTATTTTTTCATCTGGCCACCACAATGTACGTCATCTCAAATGCCCTAAGTCTGAAGAGCAGGCATCTGTGGATTTGATTCTTGCAGGAGAAAATAGCCAGAGATGTAGAGAGGGCTCATCCTTCCTAGAAATCTGTTGGGAGTTTCAATTCTTTAAAATCTGCCATAAGAAAGAAAAAGAAAAAACCCCTCCGTTTAACACTTCCCTTTCACTCACATGAATTTCTGGGCATGTTAAATGTTGCTGGTTCAGTCATGGTGTTTTATTATTTAATTAAGCTCTCCATAATGTATGTATGAATTAATACACAAATGCAAGGAGTCTGACACCATGATCATTCTCAGTATATTGAGGGTGTTTAGCAGAGAGGGTTTCAAGGGGTTTTCAAGGGCTTTAGGGGTATTTTGGATGTTTCTAAGCAGGATTGCTTTTGGTTTATTTGAGGCTTTTTTGGCAGAATACGTTGATCTAACATTTCCTTTCCTAAACTCTGGAAAAAAATGCAGGGTTTTTTTCCTCTTTCTTTTTTTTTTTTTTTTTTTCTTTTTAGTTTTTAACTGAATCATTATAAAATCACCATTGTTTGGAACCATGTACAGCAGGTTATATAATTTTTCCTTTTATGCTAGAGATGGAAACAAAACTGTTAACTTTTAAAATGTGAAAAATCACGATGGTAATCTCAAGCTTAAAATCTCACTCATCTTATTAAAGGGGTATTTGGATGTGTGTGTATGTTCTGATTTAGTCTCTATTTGACAAATGTTAGATGTAGAAAGGATTTAATTTATGTAAACTTTATATTTTTATGCAAATTAAATGGGTATTTATTATAGCAGAAACAATTATCCTGGCACTTAGTGAGAAACCTGGTATGCATGAGAAGTGGAAGATCAGATGTTTCATTCTGTAAACAAATACGAAAATATTCCCGTTTTTCCTCAGCTGGAAGAGAATGCAGAAGACGGCATTCCCCGTGCCAGGGAATGTCAGCATAGCCCATCCTTCTGCTTTCTGTGGGTCAGGAGGAGATCTTCACTCCTGATAAAATACGATAAACAAAATTATAATAATAAAATGCTAATTTAATTTTAAGGAGGTTCGCCCCCCCCTTATAATAGGGAGTTGTATTGTTACAGAGAGCACAGTTATGCTAATGACAAACTACTTAGCTGATTTTACATTAATATAATAAACATTACCTGTCTTGATGCGCTGTGCTGTATTGTGGCAAAAGAACTAAGTCTAAAAGTGAGCTTCCATTTCGCATAATGAGCCAGCACTGCAGTTCCTGCCCGAATAATTCCGACAGTGGCGTTTTTGTGTTGGGATTTTGGAGGATGAAATATTATGTCAGAAATGTTTTAGTCTCAGGATGTAAGCAGGTCCTGCCTGCCTTCAGCACTTCTTATTTTGCTGGGCTCTGCTCTGGCTTGTGGCTCTCTGCTTGCCAGGGTGTCAGTGCTTTATCTTCTCCTGTTTTTCATTGTTTCGCCTGAAATTTTTAAAATACTTTAAATATATTTCAAGTAATACCTTGCTAATAGGACAGCTCGAGTTCATTGTTTGGTTTTGCCTGGCCGTAGCTATTTTTACCGTAGTTCAGTGTTTTTAAGTGTTCCTCAGTGACTTGTTCTTTTCTGTGTTCGGCTGCTTTGCTCTGTTCAACTTTTATCACAAAATCTTTAACCGAAGAATTGCTGTTTGGAAATCCAGGGTGCCTGGCTTACTGAAATCAAGTTCAAACATAGATCGCAGGAGAAAAGGATTTTCTGGCAGAGTTACTCTTTATGAATTAAGGAAATCCTCCCCATCTTCCATGCATGCCTGCTAACAGTTAACAGAACCACAGCCGTATCCAGCATCAGAGGCACTGGGTGTGAAAATGGCATTCCTTTTTTTTTTTTCCTTTTTTTCTTTTTTTTTTTTTCCTTCCCTTCATACAAGATTAAACTACTTGAAATTATTTAGCTAGTATTTAATTATATTAATATCAGGGAAAATGAGGGAATGGAGATGATTAAATAGGACTAAATAATTTTCATCCCTGTGACCCTTGTCTGGGTTGTGTGGAGGAGTGACAAATGCATCCCTGCTGTAATTTCATGGGGAAGTTAAAGGGGATCTTGGCCCAAGTTTGTGCAAGTTTCCCTTGGTCTGTCTTGCCAAAATAGGGCATTTTTAGGGCTTGAAAGGGAAGGGTCTCACAGGGGACTGTGGGGCTGGGAGGGCTTTGGGGGATGCGGAGGAGCAGAAGCAAAACCCTGGGAGAAACAGTGAGTGAAGACAATTGTGAGTATTAAAGACATTTTTTGCCGTTGATGGTATTAGCATGTCAGCAGGTCCATACTAGCACAGCTCCCAAAGCCAAATTGCAGCTGTATTTTTACCTTTGCTGCCAGGTTTACATGCAGCTGGGTATCTACCACACCCTATTGTTATCAGTCAACAATACCAAAAGTAGTTCATTAATCATATCAATAACAACAATCATGTTTCAAGTGCAAAATAGAAATAAACAACTTGAAAGAAAAAATAAAAGATTGATTTCTTCTCTGCATGCTAACTTAGCATTCTTTAAATATATCTGCCAGTAGTTTAATTTGAACTTCAACTCCCTGAAGGCAATAAGACAGAATTATTTTAGTTCTTCATAGACTGCCTTCTGTGATTCATTGTTAACTCATAAAACATGCTCATTTTCATGTACTTAAACAGTTAAGTCATTTTTAAAGTTGGTTTGTAATTTTTTTTGGCAACACATTTAAGTTGACATCTGAGAGATAGAAATCTAAAATGAATTTATAGCTCTTGGTTTAGGTTTCACTCACTATCAGACAAAATATCAGAAATAAATATTTTTTATCTAACATAATGTAAAGTATATTGCACAGTATCTAAAATAAAGTTTAGTTTTGACTGAATACACTCAAAAAGGGGCCCATAAATATTAGAGAGCTGTAGTTAAGAACTTACATGACTGTTTTAAATACTATTGATTTAAACCACTGGCTAGATTTTATGAATCAAAGTGTAATTTCCAAGCTTTGGCTATATTTCTCATCACTAAAGCACTCTCTCTTGTGTGCCTTTAGCAGCTTTCCAGACATTCAACACGGGATTAAATGATAGTAGTTACAATGATCAATAGGTTAAGACCGGTACAATCACTCTTACCGCTAATGACCTCGGTAGTAATGGGTAATAAAGTGTGGGCTATAATAGCCTATTGCTGGTGCTGCATGCCCTTTGATTCCTAGTATTACCAGGGACTAGCTACATGGAAAAGTTGGACGTTGGGAGTTAAGAGAGTGGATATATAGGCCATCATTCTTAACTATTTAAAGTCCCTCCGACCGTACGTGTGTGCCCACGCTCGTCCGCGATGTGTGTTGTCATTTTTAACCAGATAGTTTCTGGTTCATTTGAATGTGTTTGTGCAAGGTTTCCATAAGCTGCTTTCGTGATAAACTGAAGTTCAGGCTGTGGCTAAACGTGGCTGTGTTTATAAATGGAAGGCAGCACCTTCTTTAGAAGTGCAGGTGTGGTGTGAAAATGTGGTTTCAGATGGTAAAACGAAGTCGAACGGACCAACACAAACTTGTACTCTGTGTACTTGTACTCTCTGGCTGTGTGCAGTACATACGTGATTTTTTTTTTTTCTTTCTGCTTAAGTGCTTCTGTTCTAGCAAGGAGTGTGCAGCTAAGAGATTTGTTACTGGAAGGTACATGGCCAGTTTTCAAAGACAGGGCCTAATCACTAGATCTGTCCCAAGATAAACGTGCAGAAAGGCCATGGAAGTGAATGGGAGTTGTCCCTGCCCAGCTGACGGCAGAATGCAGCCCTTTGGATTAATCACCGATGTGTAGGGTTTACAGCACCCCACCCTATTCCTGTCTGCATCCCTGCTTGTCGTCATAAATCTGACTGAAGAGTATTTGTCTTGTCTGTCTTCCAAGAAGGGCACAGAAAACATACTTAAACATGCTTCCTCTTCTGTTTGCTTGGTCCAGCTTCAATGAGAAGTAGTACAAACCCCAGGGTAAAGTAAACTTCTTTGGGGATGAGAATAATGAAGGTGAGTCACGCTTCGGGGCGAAGATAGTGACGGCAGGATTTAATGAAATAATTTTCGACTCCCAGAAAAGTTTTTAAAAGACGGTGGATTAAGATACTCTGAATTAATGGGATGACTCAGTGTCCTCAGAGCTGGTCCTGCATGGGGAGGTGGTGGCTTTCCCATAGGCACGGGGATGTGGCACCGGCCGTGGGAGAATGGCCACTGGTTCTGGTGGTTCTGGTGTTTGTCCCATAATTAAATCTCCTTTTGCCAGCGTTCACTGGACCCCATGGGTGATGTGGGAGCGTGCTGTGCCACAGGGAGGAGGGCTCAGAGGACCTCGCCATGCCGGCATTAATGGCATGTCAGAGGCGTCGAGCACTTGCTGGGCTGTGCTCAGGGAGATGTTTCGGAGGCAGCGTCTGGCCCTGGCACACGACATGTACACAACAACACGGGGAGATGTGCACTGTACATGCGTCTGACCTTCAGGAACCATTTTTAGTTCATCAAGATTAGTGATGCTGAGAAATCAGGACATCAGTGCATAATGACTGTGAAATTAGGAATGAGAGCTTGCTATGCAAATGACAGGACAAATCATGTGAAAAAGTCAAGATAAACTGCATATTAAGACATTATGTTACATAAAATTAATACTGCATTTCTCTCTTGCTTACTACTACACTGGAGGATTTTTTTTTAAACTCCTTTATCTTCTGATCAGCTATTGTCTGCTGATTTTTTTTAAAAAGTGGTTCACGGAAAAAGTGCTAAACATATTATTACCTTTTATTGTAATACATGAGATGACAGGAGATCCTTTTTAGCAAAGTATATCCTTTACTGCTTTTAGTTTTGTGCTGTCATGTATTTGATTTAAAACTATAGAAAAGTAAGGTGCTTCAATATTACTGTTAAAACTCATATGGGTTTTGTCTTTTCTTCTATTGTTTTTTTTCCCCTCTTTTTTTTTCTCTTTTTTGGGGTGGAGGGTAGAGGGGTGGGTTTCCAGGGAAATAGTCTTCTTGCATTACTGGGACTGACAAAATGGTTCTCATGTAGTCTGCAAATTAAACACAAGTGCAGTGATTATTTTGAATAGCTAAATTACATTCTAGAAAGCTTGCAGAATTCATAGCATTGTCATTAGGTATCCGCTTGAATACAATTTGTGTAACCTTGGCCAAGACAGCCTGTCATTTTAATGTCAGTGTTTTATCTGAACAAGACATCATCCTTTCAGATACAGTGTACAGGTTCCTTGCAAAGATGCCCGTGCAGAAACGTGTTAACAGTTGCAAATATGAAATGCTATCAAGTTCATCACTGTAGCTGTTTGTCACTGAAATGTCATGGAAAGCGGCTTTTAATGGTATCTCACATAATATGAAAGAATTGAAGACATCTGTATGCTGGGTGAATATGGAATGGTAAAGACATCGTGGTAGGGCCTTTCTGTAAAAATTGCATAGGAGTCTAGTGCTGTTATTCACATCACTGAGCCTTCCTTCAATTTTCTGAAAAACCTGTCGTAATAGGGTCTAGATCTCATCAGCGTGGGATATTTGGCTGTTGGATTTCTCTACAGAAGGCAAGGGCTTTTTGGGAGGGAAAAGACCCAGCCAACGATTTCTTGTAAAAATAAATAAATCTACCATATATCTTACTTTAAGGAATTTCCATCCAATCATGTTTTGCCAAAGGGGAGTTCAGTCACAGGGAAGGTGTGGTCAGTACCTGTGTGCTGCCCAGGGTGGGCTGTAAGGACTCTCAGCTTCACCCTCCTTGGTGCCAGGAATGGGCTCCCCTGGCGTGGGGATGCTGCAGGAGCTGTGGGGATGTGCTCTGACCCTCTCTCTCTCCTCTTGGCCTTTCAGGTTCCAGTGTCGGTGGCTATGATGACACCTCAAGTGATCACTCCCCAGCAAATGCAGCAGATCCTCCAGCAACAAGTGCTAACTCCCCAGCAACTCCAAGTCCTGCTCCAACAGCAGCAGGCACTCATGCTTCAACAGGTAATTGTTTCCTTAACAGCTGCTCAGGTGGCCCCCAGGGATGCTGGAGGCTTCACCTCCTGGAGCACCCTTGGGGAAAGAAGCTGCCCACATCTCAGGTCTGAACCTTGGAGCAGCCATACTGTGAGCTGAACTGACTGCTCTTTTGTTTTTAATTCTAGAAATAGCTGCTGGAAACAAATCCAGGGAGCAGTGCTAGGAGTGTTTCCAAGATCAGCTAAATAATACAGATGCATATTTAAGTGTCAGGACTTCGGCAGATGTCCCTGTTGCTTTTGCCTGCATCCCTCAGAAGGCTTGGTGTGCCCTGACTAATGGGAATAAACAAGGTAGAAGGGCAGTACTTCCCAATTTAGACCTCGTTATTTCCATCTGGAACCGTAAGGGGCTGTGGAAACGGTGGAGGCAGAAGTGGAGAGGTTTGCGAGCCTGTTTGATTTCAGCCAACATATGCTGGGCTGTGTGTCAGTGCTTCTCACAGCCCGTGGTCCTTTCTCAGCTGGAAGGTGGCCACCAGCAAGCCCTGAGGCTCTGTTGTCACAGGGTTTGGCACAGTGGTGTCCCACAGAGCCCAGGTGGGTGTCAGCATCACCCAGCCCGACCCTGCCTGCTCCCTCCTGCCTCCCAGGCTCCATCCTGCCCGTGGCCACAGTGCTGCCTGTGCAGAGCACATCTGGGGAACGGGAGGAGGAGAGTATTTCCCAGGATGTCTATGCATGTATTGAACAACACTTAATACAGTCAAACCCTATCATTTAGAAAGCATGTGTGTTTCACAACAGAGATTCGCCAGGCTCTCTCAGCAAGGGCATTTTGGCTTTGTTGTTACAATCAAAGGTCATTCCTTGCCTTATTTTAATTAGTTTGTGTAGAAAATGGTATGTTTTTCATCAGTTCATTTTGGAGATTACTTTTCAAACGATAATGCCAAGAATAGTCAGTGTGCACTGAATTTATTGTTGAGTTTCAAACTAAAGGTCAGACCATTACAGATAAAAGGATGCTATTTTTCAAATCACAGTTTGTGTGTTACACCAAAAGGGACACTGAATTGGCTCTCCACTTTGTTACTTACCATCTTTCCTTTTCTTTGTAGCAGCAGCTTCAAGAGTTTTATAAGAAACAACAGGAACAGTTGCAGCTTCAACTTTTACAGCAACAACATGCTGGAAAACAGCCTAAAGAGGTACAGACAATACCCATTTTACTTTCAAACCACAGATCCCTGGGGACTGTCTAGTGGCTATTAAACTGTCATTCATCTTATAAATGATTGCACAACTGAACTGACTCTATCGGGCCTCAGCTTTCAGATTTAGAGTTATTGTCCTGTTTTCGCCTGTGTTTTCCTGTGCTTTCCATTTGCTCGCTGCCACATATTTTATAGCAGGGGACCAGGCCTTGCTGTTGGGTATGAGTCCTGGAGCAGGCATCTAGACTTGCATCTTGGGGGAGTGCTTTGGGGAGTTAGTTATGGTGGAGAGGGGAGGGGGCAAGGCAGCTGGCCCAGATTGCTGTTTTCCTCTCTAAACAAAGCAAAATGCTGAGAGGTGTTGGGTTTGGGCTTGCACTTTCCAGCCAGAGAGGTTCTGGTTGCACGTTCCTCACAGCATGGGCTGAGCAAGAGGGACCACACTGGAGCAGCATCAGTGGTGACAAGGAGAAGAGGTGGCAGGAGACCTTGCTATGATGCTACCATGGTGCATAATTGGAAGGGACAGACCAGGGTAGTTTCTGCCTGTCCTTTAGATGCACTCCCTTCCACAATACCTGTCACATCCGAAACTTTGCTCATTGTTTTTGGTGTGCTTAAATTTAATTCTCCTGCAGTTCCATTTTAAGGTGCTGAGTCCGCCTCTTAAGTCGGGAGGAGTTTGGGACTTTCCTGTTTGGTCTGACATCAGTGCTGGTTTGGGTAGATCCTAGCAAGCTGCCTCTTGGTGCAAGATACTGGGTGATGTCCGGTGGCAGCAGCGGCTCTCCTGTCACCTGGCAAGGGGTGTTGCTCGAAGCGTGCACTGATTTCTGCTCCCCGTTCCCCTTGAAATTTTGGCAAATTGTGCCACCTGTGCCAAGTTTCAACCCAGAGTGAATTTTTCCAGCTGAGTTATAAACCCCTGAAAACAGGGGGGTTTATAATGGAAACGCTGACACAACCTTAACCATAGCGCGCTTACGGGCGCCACTATAATAAAAAGGGAACAGATTAAAAAGTGTCTAAAATGTAAATCTAAAGGACTAACAGTAATTAAAATGGAAATGGCACAGGGAGGGAAGGCATGTAATTGTGAGATATCACTGTGCAGAATGCTCTCAGCTTTGTTTTGCTGGCTGTTTTTCTAATTCAGTAGGGCTTACTCATCAGTGGCAGTTCAATGCGCGTTAATGACTCTGGGATGCAGGCATCACTCTGGACAAAGAAATGATTATTGTGCGGTCAAAAGAAGTTCAAAGACAAGAAGGGAATTTCAGTTTTTTCCTTAGAGATCCACATTCAAGAGCATATAAATTAAGCCAAATGTTAAAAACCACAGTCTGAAAGCTGACTTCAAAGTCACAACTCTCTAATTAATGAACTGCGAGCTTCAGTTTGGACAAGTCGTGGTTTGATGCGCCCATAAATCAACATGACAGGTCTGTTTCACAGTCTCAGACAGCGCTTGTCATTGAGTCACATCAGATGTAAACACAGCAGAAAAAAGAGGGAATATGAAGGAGGTGCAATTGATCAACAGAATTGGTAAAAACCCACTTTTGAAACGCATTATGCATGATCACAGGAAATGGCGATAGCCTCAAGAGGCTTTCTCCTTCTGCTGTTGCTTTTTTGAATCAGATTTCTAACAGCCTTCAAAAGGGAGAATAAGAATTATGGAGCTTCTCCCCTGTGGCTGGCAGGCAATAACCCCCTGTTGTTATTTTGTGCTTCTTTCTTTTCAAAGGCGTCAAAATTTAGTTTTTTAAAGATCTTTAACTCTATATTTGAAGACAAACAATAAAGGGCTGCCACTGTCATTCTTATCAGTTACCAGGGATTGTATTTTTTCTTTCTGTTGCCACTTCTTATTAACCTCTTATTTGGTCTATTAGACATAGTTTTGAATGCAAGCCTGCATGCTGGGAGAACATGAAAGTTCAGATGAGCTCAGAGGGCAGATAAAGAAATTTGAAGGGGAAAGTTACACAGCAGAATGAACGATAAAAGTTAACTCTTCTAAATTGCTGTTGTCAGACAGGAGAGCATCTCAGACACAAAGATGAGGGCTTGGAGCTTAAAGAAAAAAAATACTTTGTGTTAAAAAAGACAAGAAGGGAAGTTAGACAATGTGATGGCATTTCAATATCTAACACACTGATTTACTGTGGTCGCACTTCTGATATTACACTAGCGAAAGCAACAATAAGAAAGGACTCCTTCCTGTTTCAAGAAGAGCATTTTAACACGATAGCTGGAAAGAGAACAAGGACATAACTCTCTTCAGGTTATTCTAGGGGTTTGGGAGGGAGTATTTTTGCTGATGGTTTTCGTGGAGGTCCATTTCAACAATGCATTTCACCCTACAGGTTTGTTCAGCCCAGCTTAAGGAGGTTATTCTTGCTAAATTAGCATGGGAAAGGTGGCCTTGTGTTATTTTATTTCTTCCCCCTCCCTCTGGCACTGAAAACTGGCGGGCAGTGCCGTGGTGGGGGCCGGCGGCTGCCGTGCTAACGAGGGCTGAGCATGTACCTTGACAGATGGAACAAGCGTATTCATGTACGGCATCCCCCAAGTCATTCTGCCAGTGCCTTGTCCTATTGTGCCCTGGTGAAAGAAGGGAAACACAACAAACCTCCCCAGCCCCGCCGCTGAAAGGGACCCGAGCCCCGGGCAGAGCAGCAGGCGGATCCCGGCGAGGTTCTGGGGGTTTTACACATCGTGAGCAGTGACCGACAGCAAGGGGCAGAGGTGCTGGGGGGGATCTCAGCCCCGTTGCTGCTCTCCCCTGGAAAACGGGGGGCTCCCCAGAGGCAGGGGGTGCTCGGGGCGCTGCGCTGGACGGAGCGCGCTGTTCCCAGCGCGGCCGTTCGTCCTCCGGCGCTGCGACAGTTTATGTTAGGCAGTAGGGAGTAACCTAAGAAAGGAAAACAGACCTTTGACAGAAGCTTTAGGGAGGGGATCAAAAATGCAAGTTTTATCAGGATATTTCAGCATTTTAACACTGACTACTGACCTGACAACAGGACTGCACCGAGACCTTTTTTGTATGCATTCAATTGTGAGAAGTAAACAAACTGCCTTGTATCCTGTGTTTGGTAACTGGGTGGGGAGCGCAGTTTGGCAACGTGTCTTGCTTTTAAATTCTTTCTTGGACAATGGGCCTTGTATACTTTTATATCCTGGCTTTTCAAAGTAGAGTGTGTTCAAGAGCTTTTCTTGGGATAGCTGAGAAGACAACCAAAAGGGCATCAGTCAATTGATATAAAGGGGTTTTTTTAAAAAAACCCCATATGCTAACTTTGCACTCTTACAGCAAATATGTAAAACACAGTTTACTACACCTAATACTAATAATATAAATAGATTAATATAAACACATTAAGTATATATATTTTAAAATTAATATTTATGGAGGCAAACGTTACTTTAGCTCAATACAACTGTTGCTGGGGCCTGCATGCATATGGTGCTATTGCAAATAGTTGCAACAAATGGATGTGTCAGAGCAAGCTGTTGCAAAGAAATGTAAACTCTCCGAGTTTCAGAATATCCAAACACCTATTTGTTTAGATGTGCTCCTGAAGTCCAAGGTTTTCTTTGGAAACAAGATAAACGGAGTTTATAGTAAAATGAATGGAATGGCTTGCTCTCAGAGCTGTGGGTATAAAGTCACAGGATTTGGATTGATGGGGCATGGTGGTATGAGAAGGTGGAGGTCAGACCCACAGTTGGTGTCTGTCAGTCTGTCTGTCCAGCTGCTCTGGTGGGGCTTTTTTCCTGTGTAACACCAGTAGGGAATGGGGCCAGTGATCCTCTGGCTTGGTATCAAGGAAGGGTGACAGAAATCTCGGGATCTGGCTGGGGTTTGTTTGTGAAAGTGTGCAGTTTGGTAAGAGTTAATTTTCTTTCCATAATTGTTAGCCATAATGTGTATAAGACCTCCACCTTGATATGATTCCTAGCAGATTAGGGATATTAGATAATTTCCTTCTATTTATTGTACTACTGCACTGTATTATCTTTCTATCACTCAGATAATTACTAAGGAAATCTACATTAATTTTTTTTGGCTAGCACAAGGAACTGCTAAACACTGGCATGATGTATTGATGTTTTACACAACAAAAGTTTTCCTCCTGTCATTGTACAATAAATAAAAAGATATTTATCAAAATGCAAAGCCTTTCATGGATTTTAAAGAACAAAGCAAATAAAATACAAGATGAGCATGGAAGCAAAACCTAGAGGCTTCCTTAACTGAACAAAATTAAGGACTCTGAAGCCTCGAGTACTGTACATATTAAACACTCACATTCAAGTAAGATGTTGTTTGCTAAATTATGAATGTGTGTAATTAAAATCTAGTGGCTGTTTCTATGAAAGATTTACAATGTTATTTCATCGTTTGTCATGGCTAATTAACAATATTAGATGAAGTTTTTCTTCTTCAAAGGTCTGATTTTTTCTCATTTATTTATGTCAGAAGTGATAAACAGAGTAGTTAAAAGCTTCTCTGGGTACAGTAGTTAGAAAAGCAACATGTTCTTTTACACCTCGAAGGTTCAAGGTTCACATCCCTGTGGAGTAAAGCAACTCCATCTTCTTTCTAGTGAGAATAATTAAAAATTTCAAAGTGCAGAAGTAGCAGCCTTAAATACAGCACAGAATAATTCCAGTGTAACAGAAAGTATTGTGGGGCTTGATGGATGAAGAAGAGAGTGAGTATAAAATACCATAAATTAAGCCACTCGAGGTGCCTTAATAGTTGAGACAACCCTTGAATGAGCAAACAGAGCACAGTGCAGGGTTTCTTGTTACACCTAGGTGTGATGTGATCGTGGGGGTGTGATTCTCATGTTCTTTGCCTCAAAGAATTACCCAGGATTTTCATCAGTGTTTGCTTCACCCACCACTGAAGCACAGCCACATTTGGGTAGAACATGAACACGTGGACCAAGAAATTTGTATAAATTTGTATCATTTGTATAATCTGTGTAAGTTTGTAATTGGGATGGCTGCAGGGATGTGGGTTGGGTGAGAGTTAACCACTGGAGATGGGAATCTGTAAGCCTGTGTTAACTCCAGTATCTAAACATACCTTGGGGTCCTTGTCAGGGGTGGTGGGCTCACTGGCTTGGCCATCAGAAGTTGAAGCAAGTTGAGACAAGGAGCCCTGCAAATCCTCTGCTTAGCTCTTGTATTAACAAGCATTTCAATTTTAATTTATTTTGTTTTTTTGCAGCCCCAGCAGCAGCAAGTGGCCACGCAGCAGTTGGCCTTTCAGCAGCAGCTCTTACAGATGCAGCAGTTGCAGCAGCAGCACCTCCTGTCTCTGCAGCGTCAGGGGCTGCTGACCATCCAGCCCGGGCAGCCTACTCTGCCTTTGCAACCCCTTGCACAAGGTAGGTGAGGGGTTTGAGGGTGTGCACACCCAAACTGAATTGTCACGTGGTGGGGGAGAGAGGAAGAGCTCACAGGCGCATGAAATGATGCGCACAGATGGGCAGGGTGGGCATGGTGAAGGTGTTTTTGGGAAGGGCGGTGCTGCAGGCTGCGCAGGGCTCGGAGTTCACATGCAGTTTGCACAGCTGCAGCCGGTCTGGCAGACAGAGCTGCTGCGTGTGCTCATCTGGGCTCGGAATCCTTCGCAGGAGGAGTCTTTATCGATTCCTGGTGCTGGCTTCATGGCTCAGGGTGTGTGAGAGCAGCTTTTCCTTTCCCAGATGTGTTGATTGGGCCTTCCTGGTCCCAGCCTGGCCATGAGCTGGCACAGAGCAGCTCTGACCCGCAGGCTGGGGAGCTGTGAGTGCCCTTGGCTGTGGCTGCCAGGGAGAGGAGCCACAGCTGCTCTCCACAGCCTGCGTGTCACTGCCTCGGTGCTTCTGTTCCTTCCTCCACACTGAAGCAAATTGGGATTAATTCCATTTAATTCTAATGGTGTTATTGACAATTAGATCCTCCTACGTCTTTATTCAGTCCTGCACTCTGCAAGAAGTTACTGCTTTGCTGAAATCCCAATTTATTTTATTTTTTTAAGACACTGATACACTGAAAGCACTACTTAAATCCACAATACTTTTGACAGTGACTATAACCTAGAGGTTTTATTCTCTCTTTTCTTTTTGGGCTTAAATTTATTATTTTACTTTTTAAACTGGGTTTGTCTGCAAGCCGTGGGACAGTTTAAGAGATTTGCCTGAGCTCTGGCTGCTGTGGTTAGAGCAGACTGTTTGGGTTTGGCATGGTTCATGCATGCATGCCATGGCATCAACCATGATTCTGATATTTCTGCATAATCCTGCCTTCTCCTTCCCTTGTCCCATAATAAATTTGAACAGTCACCTTCATAGCTTGAGTCAGCCCAGGTTGAATGATTTGGGATCTTGAAAACAGCCTTAGGGCTATTCCTAGTTTCTAAATCATACAGTGAATTTGCATTCAGCTCTGTTCACTTAAATGGAGGGGACAAGACGAAATTGCTTCTGTTCTTTACCCTCCTTTTTTTATGTATACATAGCTGCAAAAAAGGAGAGTGGGGTGCTGTTGAATATTAACTTGTATGGATAAACAGAGGCCCAACTGGGGAGTGGAGTCTGCTTTGCTGTGTGGCTGACATGCTTTATTTAGGCTTATTTTTGCCAGACTCGGGAAGAGGGCTTAACTCCTGTGTTAAGAGGTTGAGCTTTTGGGGACCTGACCCCCTGACCCCCCCAAGTCTCAAGTCAACTTCCCAGCATCCCAGAACTGGATGCCTGGTGTAGAGCAGCGCTGTGCAGGAGCTGGAGGCTGATCCATGGGAACCAGGTGGGAGCTGCCAGGATCAGGCTTGGGGCAGTCACCATCGATGCAGAGTGATGGGGAGAAGGTGTAAAACGAGTCCAGGGAAAAAGGGCACATAGATGAAATGCCATTTATGCTTGCAAGATGTTGTAACGTGCATTAATTACACCTCAGATTTATTGTTGGAAGCATCCCAGTCTGTTCCCACACACCCACCGGACTAAAGCTTCAACCTTGCTAATTTTTCCCACAGCTCCTATACCATTAAGTTGGCTCAGTAAGGTTCATTGTATAGTCCATCAGTTAAGCTGTCCAAAGGAGGGCAATTGGGCAGTGACAAGACACGCTCATGTGTAATGTGAAAGAAATGAATGTGGTGATGCATGAAGTGTAATCTGTGCGGTAACACATCGGAGACACCAGTAGGTAATTCAGCCGTCGTGGCATTGATTGATATGGTTAGCAGGGAAGTGTAACTATTAGTCCTCGCTCAGGAGCGTATTTAAAACCTGAGGGGTGCTGACTTGCACGCCAGAGACGACACAAACATAAGCAGAGAGGGCTGGTTCTGGCAGGGAAATGAGCTGTGAGCGCTGGGAGCCGGCAGGAAAGAGGGACTGGAGACTTGAGACGGGTTGCAATCCAGCACCATATTTTATTCCTTTTTATCAGAGAGACGATGGCTTAAAACTGATGTCATTATGAGGTTTAAATCAACTTTCTGCTTGCTTGAACATGGTCACCTGGGTATGGAGGTACAAGGACACAAAGAGGTTGAGCAACTCTGTTTGTCTTTGAGCCGGTGATACCTGGGGTTGGGAAATTGAGTTCCGTGAGCAGTAATCTGTCAACTGTCCCCACAACATACATTTTTTAAACCTGTGCCTACATTTTCTTTCATAATCAAGAGGACTAGTTGTCCTGAAAAATGCAATGAAGAGCCAGGGCTATAGTTTAAAATAATTGGTAATGGATGCTTCTTACCTTAAAAAAAAAAAAAAAAAAAATTACATCTCTCATGTCCTTTTGTTTTCAGAACAGTTTGCAAGACTGAGACAAATACTGTAAATGTGTGTATAAAAGAAATGAAATCATCCCTCTAGTAAATGTGGCTGTGAATTCAGTTTAAAGCAGTTTGCTTTTATTCTTAAGTATCTGTAATAATAATAAATGTTTCCAAGGAGAGAATGCTACTTCATAAGTGACATTTTCGTTATGTTTTCAGAACTAATAGATTGTTTAAATCTGTATTTTAGTTTCATTTTATTTTTTAGTG
This sequence comes from Sialia sialis, assembly GCA_009812075.1. NCBI lineage: Eukaryota > Metazoa > Chordata > Aves > Passeriformes > Turdidae > Sialia > Sialia sialis. Next base: position 16,543,993 of record VRYO01000638.1, on the reverse strand, counting down.
CTTGCCCATTGTCTCAAACAAAATAGCACATCCTTTAATGTTATATTTGTGTAATCTTTGCTGCTTAGTATTTAGACACTTCTTTAATCTAGATTTTACATCTGTGCATAGCAGCAATTCTAAAATAAACCCCATTTCAGCAGAGTTCTGAGCTGCGGGAGTGAGATCTTTAGTATCTTCAAAATGAAACTGCAAATCACACTTCAGATCACCAGCGAGTGAAAATAATAGGACTGAGACATCCGGGTGCCTGATTGCTCCCGGAGATTTGGCACTTTCAGGTCTGGATCCCGTTCCTGGTCCGTAGGAAGTTGCAGCGATCTCGAGTAATTGCAGCGCAGTTCTGGGAATCTGACTTGAAATTTAGCTCTTGCTGTTAAAATGAGACTGTTAAATGGTAAATTACATAATTTATTGCGAGTGGTCGTGGATCTGTTTGACTTGCTTTTGCCATTTGTTCTATTATTTTATTTAACCATTTTGCTGGATGAGTGATGAGCTTACCTTTCAGCTGCCCAGTTTGACAGGCTAGTCAGAAATTCTCTCCAGAATTATTCTAAAGGAACTAAATTCAGGGCAGGAAGAGAGAAGCTATTTCTAATTTTATTTTATTAATCAGGTGATGTAATCAATTTTTGGCAAGGGGTTGTGCGTGGACATGTATGACATCACAGACAGCTCTTTAAATTAATGTCACCCAGCCTAAAATCCTTACTATCTGCAGCATTTTCCTCCACACAACTGGGTATATTTTATTTTTCTTTCCATCTGTGGTATAGCTGTTGTTAGTACTAATGGGAGTTACACTTGCATGGGAAGTTACTCCAAACACTTTGACTTTTAGAGGCATAAATACCGTGTGTATGTCTGTTTTAATGGCTGTAACACTTTCAGGCTTTTCCTTGGGACAAAGCACTGGTAGATCCAGAAGTGACCGGGAGGAGGGGAAAGTGGAGAGCAGGGAGAGGAGAGTGAGTGATAGCCTGTGTCTAATTAAAAACCTGCATAAATCCAGATTAAAAAATAAAAGAAAATTTTAAAAGGCCAGTTATTCTTTCCCTATTTGCTTATTCTGGAAAATAAAAATAGGTGTCGGCTCTCATGTTCTCATATCAATATGTTATCATCAACAGACAAGTCTATTCACTATTGTTTCAACTGAGTAAACAGTGTGTAAGGGTCAGCCCTGCTCACAGGTAATTGTTAGTGTGCAGACAGTCCTGTCAAGCGTGTTAGCTAAAAATACATCCCACACTGTCACTTTGCGAGGTGTTTGAAAATAATAGCCCCCACACAGCAAAACAGGACACGAGCTTGTGTACTGACCTTTTTCTTTGTTTAATTTGCTCAGAGGTTTAATTCCAGGGGACAAGTAATAATTGAATATGTCTAATAACTAAATGCTCATTTGGGACAAAATCCATCAAAATATAATTGGCATTTGGGGCTGATGAAAGGAAAATGACGTGGCTTTAGAGAAACGGATGTGTCCTAAGAATATCTGATCACTTAATGTATAAATTGAAGCCTCTTCCCTAATATATATTAATTGCAGATACTTAAGGATTTCAGCATTTTTTTGTAGTGAACCGTTACCGGAGACCAACTGTTTTTGTTAATGCTACTCTGGGAAAGGCGGGGAAGGTTATTGGTCTGTCGTGCAATAATTTACTCCTCTTTGATATGCAAACGATCCACGGTGAATATAAAAAAATCCTATCAGACTCATTTCACAGTTCTTAACCACTTAGATTCTCTGGAGTCTATCGCCTCATTAGACCAGTGCTCTCCAAAGCTAGCATAATTAAAATCTTTAACAGTTTAGCAAAGTAAAGATGTTTGGCTGATCACGTTGAGATGATTATCTATCCATTGTATTCTAAATGACAAAAATAAATTAAATTTAGACCTTGGCATTTTTTATTATGTGTTTCAAATGAATATAATGCATACTGCCTTTTTTTTTTTTAATTTCAATACCTTAGGTTGGGTGAGGTACAAGCCTGTGTGAGCTGCTGCTGTACACTCAGAAAATGGCAGGTTTCCTTAGGATAGCTCCAGAGCTACAACATGGTGAAACAATGAGCACTCACCCAAACGATGAGCTGGAAGCACACTGATGAGAAACCTCTTTAAAAACACACAGACACTGGCTTATTATTATTATTATTATTTTTTCCCTGAATATTTGAGTGACGTGTCTCTGCTGCTAATTTTTTCCCATGGCCTTCTCTGAAAGAGCACTGAAATAGTCTGCAGTGAGAGAAACTTGACTTGTTGGATCATGCCACAAACATCAGCTTTATCCAAAAGCATGATCTCAGCGTGAACACATGGTTCACCTTCCATTTGGCCCACTGGAGTTTCCAGCTTTCGCTTGCATTAGTTAGTCAATGTTGTCTCCCTAACTCTGGTGTCCACTTTGGCACATTCTACAAAACACAATTTTTTATTATTATTTTTTCTAGAAGCTTATTTTCTGTTTTCATTTTACTTTTGAATGGCTCATTAGCATCGATCTAAGAAATGACAGTAATAATAGTGTTACTTGTATAGAAAGTTATACAGTTTTTCGGTAGACACATCCATCAATTAAGTGAGCAGTTCGAGAAACCAAAATTAATGAGAAAGATAGGTGTGTTAATGAAATAATCATAGTATAATCAATTTGACTGTTAAAATTTGAAAAGCATTTCAGGAAGACAGTATGAATTCATAATTTACGTCTTAAAGTGATTAATAAAAACTGTATTTAATAACAAAGCTATTTGTCATCATTTAAAACTTAAGCACAAAATTAGTCATGTTGTGGTGCATGTTGTCATAATAATAAAGCTGAGTATTTTTTTTCCTAAGACCTTCCTTGTTTTTAATAACAGGTTAGAAGGTAGTCACTTTGCTGGGAAAAAAAAGGCAAAAAAATTGTGGCAAAAGGAAGATATTTAATTTCTTAGCTGAACATAGAGTAGCCAGTAGCTACCTTTGCTGTGGGTGTGGGGGCATTTTGTGCCCAAGTAGGGACTCTGAAAATGGGTCTTTGGTCTAAAAATTGCAAAAAATTACAATATTTAACATGATGTTTGGGGTTTGTGTGGTGTTGTGTGGATCCCTCTGCCCTGCAGCCCAGATTTTGCATTCCATGAGTATTGCAGGTGTCACACCAGAGCGTAGCAGAGTCGTGCAGTGCACTATTAGCATTTAGTTATTAAAAAAAAAAAAAAAATGCGCAAAAACACACACAGGCAAAACTAACACTAGGCTTTGTTTACTGACTCTTTGATTTAATTACTGTTTGAAGACGGCCGAATTAGCTGTTAATTGATTTAATTATCCAATTTGTTTGTTTCAGGCATGATTCCAACAGAACTGCAGCAGCTCTGGAAGGAAGTGACAAGCTCGCACACAGCGGAGGAGGCAGCCAGCAACAACCACAGCAGCCTGGACCTGTCCACCACCTGCGTCTCCTCCTCCGCACCCTCCAAGACCTCCTTAATCATCAACCCACACGCCTCAACTAATGGACAGCTCTCAGTGCACACTCCTAAACGGGAGAGGTGGGTGCCTGCGGGTTTTGCACACCGAGCGTCGCGGCGCTGCGTCCCCGAGCGATGGCCAAACACTGGGGAGCAGTGGCCAAGTGCCTTGGCCTCCGTTTTGTCCTCCACGTCTTGCTCTGTCTGGTGTTGGCGTGGCTGAATAGAGTCTCCACTGGGCAGAATGTGCTCCTTTTGTTCAGATCTTTATGGCTTGTTAATTGGATCAATGTTGGCACAATTAGCTAATTAGAAGTGCACTGGATAAGCGTATTGGGAAGTGTGAAGAAGCTGAAGGGTTTTTTTGAGTTTTGCGTCGCAGGTGGTGGTACTCTTGTGTTTTGGGTTTGCAGGCTGGAGGTGAGCAAGAAAATCTGTTGGTCAGTACAGTCCCCATTTTTCTACCAAATTTTGGTGCCCTTTCTCATCTAACATATTTGCTTTTTTTCACTTTGTATTACCTGCTTTCACAAGACACGGTAGGCTTGAGTTTACCAGGTTTCTCTAAAACAAAGTAGCTTCTTGGGGTTTTTTTTTCCTCTTCTTTAAGTGCTGATAAAATTAGCTAACTGGTGTTGTTTGGCTTTTAAAAGTGTGAGTTAATTTATACTTGCTCGGCTTGCATTGTTAAAAGAAATGGCTTAAATCAGGGGTTGTCTGTTGACGTGCTTCTCGGCGCGGGCTCCGCTTTATTCCAGAGGATGCTTTATTGCAGGTTTGTTTCTTTACACCCCCAGATTTCACTGAGGCGTGTCTAACAACGTAACTTTTGCTTCTGGGGAGATAGACAGGCCCAGGCGCTGGGGCTGTGGGTGCCAGCACTGGCTGCAGCCTCGGCGTCGCTGCCGGAGGAGGAGGAGGAGGAGGAGGAGGAAGGGTCTCGAGGAGTGGGTGCAGTGGGGAGGGCAGTGCTCCTTTGCATTCAGGAGAGTCCCTTTGCCCATCCAGAGATGTTACAGCAGGCATTAGTGAGAGGTGGATTTTATGGAAACTGATGGCTTTGTCTTTCCATCCTCCTTTCATTCATTAGAAGGAGGATAATGGAATTTTTAAGCCATAGAGTTTGTATTTCTGGTGGTCTGAAAGTAGATTGATAGGGAAGCTATATAAATACCTCTTATTTTTTTCTGATATTAAGAAAATAGTGCTGCTGGGAATAGATAGATTTTAAAGGAGAGCACACCCACTGTTGGGAGAAGTGCTGTGTGTGTAAGGCATCCTTTATATACCCATTGCAAGGACGTGTGTGGGAACATCAGTGGATATGTTTATAATGCATGTAAGCGCCAAGGACGTGGTTTTCATGAAGACTTACATGGGATACTGAAAAAAAATTGAATGTTTATCAAACAATTAATTCCCTTTTTGCTGCATGTAGAACTGAACAAGATGAGGTTTATGGCTTTTCAATACATTTTTTATCTATGTTTTTCTTACCGAGTATATAAAGTAAAAACCCATGCAGCAAGATGGATCTTCTTTCACTGAACAGAGGCACATGCTATGTGCTAATGGCAATCTAAACCAGGAAACAGATTCAGTTCAGTTTGAAAAGCAGTGGAAACACAGGAATCTGTTCTGAAGTAAGAATTTTCTCTGTGTATAGTGTTGAGCAGACCTGAAAATCCATGTCTGAGTCCTGTAATTGTGGCCTGGAGGCAGCTGAGATCTACAGACAAGGTGATACAAATGCTTTTATTAGTAAAGTTCCAGTTTAATTAGGAAGGCATAAACATGCCATGGTATTGTTTGAGATTGTCTTAGTTTAAATGCTGGAATCAGTACTTGTGTTGTTAAGCTTGCCTTACACTTTTCTTACCTATCTGTTGAATTTGCTGAAATACCCAAATACAAATAGGAGTACAAATATGAGAAGTACAGACTTTGCTTTGTCCTGCCTCTCTTTGGTACATGAAGGCTTTATGCCATCCATTTGCTGCAGTGATTGAATTACATGTTTATCCATAAGTAGAGCAGGAGACTACAGGCAGGAGAATGCCTCCTGATGCACTTAAGGGTTTTGTTGCAGTCTCATCAGGCACCGTGGTGCCTGCCTGGATTTCTTGTGACACAGAAACTCCTCTTGGTGAGACATTTTGCACTGGTTTCCTTTCTGAAAGGATATTTATCTACAGGCAGGGAGCTCGGGGTGGGGAGTGAGCAGAGAGGGAGAAGTTGCTGTGCTCTGCCATCACGCGTATGTTTGAAAGCTCTCAGATGGTGAAATTTTAGTGGGCTTGCAAAAGAGAGCACAGGCACAAGCAGGGGTGTAGTAATTCTTTGATTGCAAAGGTTAAGATTAGAAAAAATCGTGAGTCTGGTGGGAGCATGAGTTTGCTCCCACCATTCATTAGAGTGAAATCTATGTGTTCTTGTACCCATCTGGTTCAGCACAACAAATCTGAGAAGTCTTTCAGAGGCTCAGGTCAGGTGGGGCTGTGGGAAGGGCTCACTAGGGAGGTATCAGCCCTTCCACCTCCCATCACATAAGTCACAGCCTGGGCTGGCCAGGGCAGGTTTTTTGTCTTGTGGATTTCCCCTCATTCCTGCCCCTTCTGTGCAACTGGCTGTTAGCTCTGGTCTGATACAACCACGAGCTATTTATTTAGATTTAACCAACAATAAAAAGCACATAGTAAAATCTGTAAGTGTCCTAACAGTTAAGCACAGCCATCATAACGACTGCCTAGCAGCCATAAATAATCATATACAGGTAACATTAACTTTTAGGGTGTGCTGTAAAGCTGTTTTCAACCCCTTTCTCTTGGGCTTTTGAAAAGGAGTGGGCTGCAGGAGGCAAGTTGGTTATGTGGGAGTTACTATAATCACTGTCATCTCTGCCACATGTCACTGCGATAGTTCAGGCTGTGTTTTAGGGGGTTCCTGATCCCGCAGGTCAGGCTGGGAGGCTGCTCCAGACCTGTGAGACAGGAGGCACCTGTGATAGAATCAGCAGGCGAGCAGCAGATCTGTTCTGTATCTTGGGTACAAAACCACATTCTGGTTATAAACAAGGGGTTTAAAATAGCAGGAGCAGTAGTCATTGGCTGCCTGGCGTGCCCACACGTCGCCGTGCCGCCAGCCCAGACTGGGATTCTGCACAGGCTGCAGGGACACAGCTCTGGTGACACTGGTGGCACTGCCCACTGCAGGGCTGCTGTGCTTGGGGCCCCAGTGACAGCAACATTTCTCCTTCATGACTCAAAAGCAAATGGCAGGTGGGTGACCAGAGTCACCCAGGATGCCCAAAAAGCAAATATACATTCAAAAACAGGAGGCACCTTCTCTCCTGGGCCAGGGAACACTGTGGTGCTGAGCTTGGTTTCTGCATGCTCTGTGTGTATGGCTTCCCTGGGAATGAAACAATTCCAGCTATAAATAATGGGTTAATGCTTTCATTCATTTGGGTTTTAAATGTATATTACATCTATGCTTTTGTCCCACATTTTGCCCAGTTTCTCTAAGTAGCAGCAGCGGCAGCTCTGGGGTTTGGTGCACAGCAATCTGTTAAGGAGATAAATAATCTGCTTTGGCATGACACTCCTACTCTCCTCTTTAATTTGTCTTACACAAGGAAAATTATAATTAAATCATTCAGGGTAAACCCTTGAGTGTAGAGAAGGAAAAAACACACTTTGGTAAAGATTGCCAATAGAGACCAACTTCCCTGTTGTGCCGTGCAGAGACATTTATCAATATTCAGCACTATTAAAGAGAGAACATTTCGTGTGATTTGTGAGGCGGATGCCAAAGCTCAAATCAAGGCTTGTTAAGATCCTTTCCCCATGCAATCATGGGCATTCAGCATCATTAGAATTCAGCACTGACTGTGTGTTTCATGCTTTGATTTTACTCAGACAATTTAATAATGTTTATTGTGCTGATTATATATATAAATTCACTCAATGCAATAAACATACCTCAGTCATCAGTACCCTAAGGGAAATATTTAGTTATAGATACTTGTATTCATTCAGGATAAGGGAAAGTGAGACCATCAACCAACATGCAAACCTCTCATCATCTTATCAGCATTTGGGTTTCTTCAGTAACAAGCAGTTTTTCTCTACACAAGTAAATAAATAAATAACAGGAGCCAGTTAAGTACATCTGCTGTGCTTAGAAATGTCAGGGACTATACCCACTTTCCATCTTGTTCCACTGCATCTTATTGGGAGAAACTTGATTATTTTCTTAAGAAAAGCTCAAAACAAAGCGGGGGGGACGCCTGGTCCCTTCAGATGGCTATTGATCGTAAAACCTGATGAACAGTGGGCATCCTGAAACCTGCATGCTTGGGAATATTCCCCATGTGGGTAGGTTTGGAAAAACAGAACAGTGCAGAATTCATCAGTGCTTTGCAGTGGGCAGAGGTTGCTCCAGTTTGGGCTTGAACTGGGAGTTCTGGGGGTGCATTGGAGCTGTTGAACACCTTGTGCTGGTCCCATCTCCTGGCACCATCCTGCACTGACTATAGCAGGGCTAGGATGGTGGAGGCTGTACATAAACAAGAGAGTTAATGAAGGTCCAGACCTGTTAATTTAAGAAGTGCATCTGTTGTTTACCAGAGGTAAGGTGAAGAGTTGCAGATAAAGGCTTCATGTCCAAGAGTCCTTTCTCCATCTGCCAGCAGTCTCATCTCTTCCCCTCGTTGCCTTTATACCCTTTCCAACTATGTACTTGAGTCTTGCTCTTCCACACAAGCAAGCAGCCATCTCGTAGGAAAAATAGATGGGATAAACAAGGGATTTTAAAATTGCTTTTCCTTGCCAGTGTGGCAGGAGGACAGAGTCTGGAGAAGGCTCTGAAGGGAAGTGAGGAATGGCGTGGCAGTCCCCTGATCTGCTGCTTAGGCCTAATGCCTCATGTTTTACTGTTGTTATCTTCCATGCCAGCTGATCCTCCATCAAAATCCCAAGGCCCTTAGATGAGGGCATTACTAGGATTCAGCACAATTAAGAATTACAGACTTGGGTCCATTATTAATGGTTGGGATGAAACAGTTCAGCCTGCAGTCCATATGCTCCCAGGGCCCGATCCTCTCTTGGCCAGCCTCTGCACTTAGTCCCTGGCATTCATTCTGCACTGGTGCCAGCATCAGATCTGCTCAGCCATGTCAGCTCCCCTCAGTTGCTCCCTGCAGCTGATTTTAGTTCATTATCCTTCCCCATCGTCAGAGTTGTGTTGTATTAGGTTAACTCAGATCCATTCTCCCTTAAGAAATAGGTGTTCCTGGGGCCTTTCCTCCCAAGAGGTATTTAGCTGCTCCATGTACTCACAGCTCATCATCACCCTTGTGCTCTTACCTGTGCTCTGAGCAGCTCAGGTGCCTCCATCCTTGCTGTGGAGACTCAATCTGGGTGCCCAGCTGGGTATGTGATAAACCATCCTGCTTTCCACATGGCTGCTGTCCTTCTCATTGCACCTGGAATGGCTGTGACAATGACACAGTGACAGCAGGGCACCAGCCTGGCCATCTCCATTTATTCTGTGCAGGTACAGCCCGAATTGTCCCAGTGTCTGATCCCTTGGCACTCACTCCCCTGCCAAAGAAATGCCACCAGTTACTTGAACGGGCTCCCCTCTGAGTCACTCTTCTGTAATCAGCTTTGCAAAAACACCGGCTGTGACTCAGACCTGGGGCTGTTAATCTCCAGTTCTGAGCCTTATCAGGCACTTTTTATTGTTCGTGCTTTTCAGATGCGGGTGTGGAGCCTCCTGTGCATCGCCCGCACCCACCGTCTGCCACGGTGCTAAATCAGTTGTACAATTCCACTTGCTCCTCGTTCTGCCCAGGAGCTCCTTCATCATCACGCTGCTCAGGGAATTCCTGCACTAAACTAAGAGCAGCTTACTTGTTTTTCCCCTATGAAAGGTGCAGAGTGAATGTTTGATGTGCCCCTGGCTGGAGGAGGGTGCTGGGTTTGATGCTTGGGAAGCTCCTGCACGCCAGCGCTTCGCTCCTCTCTGGTCCTGTGTAATAACCATCAGTTGTACAACTCCAAACACTAAGCTAATGTATCAAAAAGCACTTAAAATAGATTGGGTGAGCCTTGGCAGACGCCTAACAGAACTTTTCCAAATTTTAGCATATGTATTGTTTTATTCCTCCATCTGGCCAACAGATCATTGTTTGATATCTGAGTGCTTTGCATATCTCCTCCCTTTTCTTGCAACTGAGATACTTACACGTGCATTTAATACAGCTTAATGCTATTTTTACATACCAGAGAAATAGCTGATGGCTTTCTCTTAATTGCATGCACTTTGCAGTTAAACTTTTACTAAAACATTCCTGTCTAAATACTTAAAGTCCAATGAAAATTTGTCCTCTTCTTTTATTAGAGGTGTTTATGTAGTACTCTTAAAAAGGGACCTGGTTTTCGTTTACTGCACTGCGGATTTCTGTTTCTTTTTATTTCCTCCTGTGTGCAAGTTGTCCTTCCTCAGAATTTGCTCAGGTCTGATTGTCCTGAAGAGCTGAGCAGGGAACTGATAAAGAACTGTGTTATTTTTTTAACATATATAGCACAATCTGAGAACAGAAACAGCCTTGAAAGTGCTGTAGAAGTAGAGGACTTAAGTAACTTTGGTGTGACTATTTTCTATGCTGTTCAATAAAAATGGAGCAGTTAGTATGACAGCTGTTATATCATGTTATACTGTACTGCTAAGATATTGAGCAGCATTTAAAGTAAAACTCCACCATTAAGCTGTATAAACTTTATCCGTTTCACTGTGGTTTAATGGAAAAAAAATGAGTTTCTCAATAAAATGACATCATTTTTCCCAGGTTGTAATGTTCACTTTACAACTATTTTTCTTTAATTCAATTTGTTTTATTTTACTTTTTCTTGGCATCTTTTTTTTTTTCTTGCAGTTTGGAGAGGGGGAAATCTCTTTCCATAGAGCAACTAGGTACTGCTCATATCTCTCTTCCCTACTTTTCCCTTCTCTTCGCTCCCTCAACATCTTGTGCTAATCTGGAGCTCTATTTTTGTCAGGCAGACACAGTTGTATTTTCAAAGTGGTGAGATGCACATTTAAATTTGGTAATCAGGATTTGTGACTCTACCTGCTGCACAGTGAGGAGTGGGGGAAGGAGCCCAAGAAAAATTCATATTGCATTGCTTGCTGCTGGAGCAACATTTGTGAAATGCCACGGGGTGTTTTTTCTGTATAGTTGGTGGTGGTAAGGTAGGAGGCCTGTAATTTCTTCTGTGTGATCAGGAAAACATATGTATATTATAAAGTAGATTCTTGTCCTTAAAAGGATGGTATAAGCCCAGGCAGGGAAACTGCTAATATGTGTTGCAGCTTGTCATTTTGGGCTGCATGAATAAAGAGGAGAGCTATTCCTTTGGGAAACGATCTCGGGAACTGAGCAACAGATCCGCTAGCCAGCGAATTCTTTTTAACTGTAATTTTCCTTTTTGTGTATACTCAAAAATAACATTGCGATGGGCCCTTAAATACCATTTCATACACAGAGCACAATTTCCACAGCACAGGTGGTGCTAATATAGGACAGTCCCCTAGGCACTTGTCGCCAGGAGTTGTACAGCTTGTTCAGTGTCTGCATCCATATGGCAATCTGTCCCATTCATAGAAAGACATTGTAGCTGTGCCTGTGGGTGCTGTGGTCAATGTAGTGTAAAAAGTAGATTTTAACTCTGGGCAACCTATGTTCTGCTGTTTGTTTTATTGTAGAATCCAATTTATAACATAGGGGAAGAAAAAGCAGCTCAGAGCAAATTCCAGAACAATCTGGCTGGCTGGGGTTTGTGTTTATTCTTGGAGCGCATGGTTAATCAGCAGGTGCACAGCCCCGCGCTCCGCGCGCTCTAATGAACAGTTTACAGGAAGTCTTGCTCGGAAGAAACATTTTCCTTGTTGTTTATACTGTGAATTAACTCAGAAGTTGCAAAGCTGTAAACCATGTTAGCTGGCCATGTATGTCATGCAAGTCTGTTCTGTACTTCTTGTCTTTTTTTGGCTTTCTTTCCCACTTTTGTGTGGTTTTCCCTGGGTGGGGGATGCTCGGGAATTGTGCTGAGCTTCTCTATGCTCTGAGAGGGGTAAATCATGGCAAAGAGACCCTCCCAAAAAGCAAGATGAAGCTCTAGTGTTACCCAGCAGTTCAGATCTAAATGCATGAATATGATTTGTTGCTGCTCTGGTACCTATCAGCCCAATGCCAAGTGTTGTTCTGTTTTAGTGGGACTATTTGTTATGCCTTTTAGTAAACACAAACAAATAGACCGCCTAGCACCTGCAACAGCATATGATATTTACACTACCTGTATGATTCAGCATGCTTCCCTGGGGAAGCAGGCTTGTGTCCTCTCCATTTTAGTGCTTTTTTAAACAGCATTCTTCCAAGGGGAAAGCATGTGGCAGAGAGAATGCAATGCTCTAGCTGTACTTCTCCCATGGAGTCATTATTTATCTTAATTATATTTTTATAAACATTTCCCCAAGGGCACTTTGCTGCTGCTGCAGGGGCATGGGGTGGGCAAAAGCCCCCCGAGCGAGCTGCCAGGCTGTGTGTGATGTGACAGTCACCTTCTGCGCAGGTTTTGTTGTGCCTGTGGGACAGGGGTGAAAAATACTGACGTGAATAATCCCTGTTAATCATATTTGTTGACGTATCACCGGTTTATATAAGAGTAGAAGACTTGCCTCAACTCTAAATGTAACAGAATGGAATTTTGTTGAACAAGAATAGATCTTGTTTCTCAGTGTTTTCTTTTACTATAAATTTAAATGTTACAACAGAATATAAATTACAGTAAAATAAGGTTGGCAAACAGTATCTTTTTACAAAGTATGTATGTTGGTTGGTAATTTTACACCTCAGCCTCAGTGAAGTCCAAGGTCTAATCCTGTGTTTTTATACTTGTGTGTGTTCTTAAAAGGGTTGCTGAATTGGGGCCAAAGCTTTGCCATTGCCACCTCCCTCTGCCATGCGAATTGGGTGTGTAAGAGGGATGGGATTGCTGTGCTGAAAGTCAGTGTTAAAAAAACCAAACTGAAAAAAAACCCGCAGAACATCCCTCTAGCCCCAAAAACCCAAGAAAGTGGTTGGATCACATTTTTTTCCTAATTAAAATAAGATACTGAATCAATCCGTTTTAATCTGAATAAATTAGGAGACTGTTCAGAGAGGAATAAAATGTGATTTAGCAGGGATAAGTAGAAAGTAGCCCAGCTAGGAAATCAAAATTCCAAACTGCGGGTTTGACATGACACGTCAGCTGCTCAGCATCGGTTGTGTGGGAAATGGCTGAGGCATAATCGGGGTTGAGAAATTAAGGTGGGACACTCTGTGCCATGTCTTAGTCAAAAAAGGTAAATGCAGTCATGGGAGACATAAACATGCATGTTGCATCCGAGTCCTTTTTTTTTTTCCTGTTCTGCTTTATGCAGAACCAGTTAAACCACATTGAGTGTGATGTACAATTGGCCACTCTCTTGCAGAAAGGATAAAGAGAAGCTGGAGCAAATATAGAGGAGAGCAGCTAGGGTGATAAAGGAGTTGGAGGGAATAGGCTATGAAGACAGATTAAAGGGAATTAAAAGATCTACACCCTGGAAAAATAGAAGCTCTAGGAGGATATGATTATGGTATGTAAGTACATGAAGTGATGCTACAAAGAAGAAGAAGGAAAAAATTGTTCTCATTAGTTAGCAGTGCTGGAATTTAAAATCCAGCGTTTCAAATCGTGTGTGTCTGGGTATATTTGATGTACTTTTCACTACAGTACCTAGGCACAAGGTTGAAATAAAAAAAAAAAAAATAAGAGTTTTAAATCATAGAGAAACTCGTTAATTCAAATGCAGGAGTGGAATTTTCACCAGAGATAAGTGATGGATTTTTTGCAATGGACATTTCTTTTAAATGCTCAAGAAATACATTTAATTCTTCCAAGGAAGGGGATGTAGGGCAGTGACTGTCCAAGCCCTGTGGCAGTTTTCCTGCAGGGCTGGAAGAGGGGCTGCCACTGGAAGGAGGATGTGTTAGAGTGCTGGAGGGTCATAACGTTGATTAATAATCCAAACCATCAGTGGATAGATCAAAACCAGAAGATGATGCTTATAATTATCCAGTCTGGTTCTGCTCTTTGCAGTGAGGGTGGGGGTAGAAGGGAAGGGGAATGTCAGCCAGATTTTGTCTCAGTCTTGCTGCAGATTCTCCGCTGTTCTTGCAGAGCAGGAATTCAGGGAATAGTGCCACAGGAGGCATAAATGGGGAGCAGTGATTTGGGGTGCACAGGTGACCTCGTATTACAGCAGCCCTGCTTTTCCTTCTTATGCTACAGGAGTACACAATTTAGTGCACACCGATTAGGAGAGAGGATTTCAGCCTGTGGGCTGCAGTTTTAACTTGATTTGTCTTAAATTGGTGTAGTCATTTAAAATGTAATATACCATCTTGTTACTTCCAATAGGGCTTGATGTAAAACATGAGCTGCTTGTGGTCCTGGGTCTGGATGTGGACTAAAATAGGGAGGAAGGGGAGAAGTGCCCCTCTAAAAAGCATCCAAAAATTTGCAAGCCAGTTGTATAAAGAGATGTCACTGACCACTCGTATCAAATGCCACCTCTCCTCCAGGCCCATGACCTTCTGTTAAGCTTTATCCAGTGATGGACAGGCATCACCCTGCCTGGACAGCCCACTGTTTAGATCACATATCTGATTCCTGGGCAGTTCCTGAGGCTTGGGCAGGAGCATGAGTATCTAGAAGTTTTGAGGGTTTTTTTAGTTATTGGTTGGGTTTTTCTTTAATTCACAGTTTAGAGAGGAAAGAGGTTCTGCCCACCTTGCTAAAAATTTGAAGGGATTTGCACCAGTGGAACTTCACTGCAGAGCACATCTTTGTTCAGTTGATTCTGTCATGAAGACAGGAACTTGCACTTCACTACAGCTAGTACAAGGATTTAATCATTACTGCTTCCGTTTCATTTTAAAATCCGATACAGTGAGTGTTTCTGACTCAGAAAATTGTGACTTTTTCAGCAGCCTTATTCTTTTGGTGCCTTCTGATGAGCTTTAGAGCTCACCAGGCAGTCACAGCTCTGGGAGAGCCATGTTGGTTCCCAGTTGTGTGCCTCATTCTCCTATACAGGACCAAAATTGTGGCATTTTTCCTCAATGGCTGTGCCATTTATATCAGAGAGAGGGGGGAATGTGGTGTGAGACAGAGCCCCATGCTCCTGCCTGGACTGTATATGGATATCAGTTTCATGGCAGCTGGCAAAGATGAGGTCACTTCCCATTGACCCTGAGGAATAAAGTAAAATTAAAAAGGCAATTCTACGCTTTCTGAGGGTGCTGTGCTCCAGCTCCTTGCAGGAGGAGAGCAGGAGACATGGTATTGATTTTTCAGCATGCAGGTGGCTCAGGCATGTTCTGAGCTCTGTTAGAACGTGAGCAGATGCTTCATAACTATAATAGAAAATCAAGGATGCTTCTTTACATCACTGACTTCCCCCAGTGTTTTGGCAAAGATCGTTGGCCCAAGCAGATGTGAAAGAGAGAGAGTGGAATTATGAAGTATGTCTGAATCATGAATATTTAAAATATGGTCCACTGTGTGGCAGAAGCACAGACACTCAGGCTTCTGCTTAGCTGGATTTTTTATCTACCCCATGACTTTCAGCCAGTGTGTACAAGCACAGTACCCAGTTCCATGTGGATAATAAATGTGGGTTGAATTAAACCATTTAAAGAGTACGGGGAGTTTTCATGCTGGGGCTTTGGTCACTGCTTTCCCCAATACCCAGCATGTTCCCATCTTCACTTCAGGGTGTCATCTTCACTCTCCATCAGCACTTGGCTGTCTCTCTAGCGTCTGTGTCTCTTGTGCTCTTGTATCCCAGGGTCCTGGTTCTTCCAGGATGCTGTAGCACAGCAGGTGTATTGCAAAAGGTGAGTGGCTGGCAGGAGTGGGCTGTGCAAGTAGCAGCTTCGACAGCCATCCCTGTAGGAATGGGGTGAAATTGCTGCCAGACCTCTGGAGATCCTTGGGGTTTTGAGGCAATGTAGGGGGAAGAAGGCAAAGGTAAAATTTCCTCTCCTGTATCCAGCAAGCCCAGGGGAGCTGTGGAAGTGCCTGTCCCTTCTCCCTTCCCCTCTGTACTGGAAACAGAGCTGGAGGCAGCAGAAAGTAAGTGGACACTTACACAGTTTTCAGCCTCACACATGGATTTTGTTACTGTCTTGTATGAATGAATAAGTGACTTAAGCAAGACATTTCATTGCCAGAGTGTTCTTTGCTGTACTTCAATGCAATAATGCATCACTGTTGCATTATTTGGAAGTAATTCTATTCTCTTAACTATTTTTTATGCAAGTACCTTACAAAGAGAAAAAAAAACCCCACATTGTCTTGAATTTAAATCATTTATTCCTTCACTACTTTGAAAATTATGTCTTGTTATAAAATCATTTCCACTAACTGGTGTTGCATCACCAGTACCCAACCATGAATATGCATTCCTGGGAAGGAGAGGGTGACAGAAACAAACACCTACTCTAATGTGTCATTAGAAATCAAACAGACCTAAAACTTGCTTCTGCTTGCCAATGCTCAGATCTTCTAAAAGTCTGTCTCCGGCAGCGAGACCAAGGATGCATCCACATTACAGAAGCTGTGCTTGCTTGCAGGCGAAATATCAGTGAACAATTTCAGATTATAGGTTTGTGTTGTGCTCACCAAGCTGTTTATTTATGTACAGGATTAAAGTCTTCTTTTTCCACCTCTATTTGCTCAAACAAAGTGAGTACTCAGATCGGTTCAGCAGGGTTGTCCATTCATTTCCAGTGGCTGTATCCTTTGTGCGTTACATCCGCCTGCGTATAAACCCGCTCTTTGTTTTGTTTGGAGGTGCTTCTTCAGGCTCTGTCAGGGAACAAGTGGCAATCTATAATATCTTCAAAAGTGGGATGGATGAAATGGCAGTAATCTGATACAGACACATAAAGGTCACTGAGAGGCACAGCTGAAACCCCCCCAGCGGGATGGGAGTCGCTGCCTTCGGAGTGGCACAGTGCCTGCAGAGGGGGCCGACTTTGTCTTTCAAGACTGAAGGTTTTTTTCTCTTTGAAATATCTTATTTTTGGTAGGTTGAAGTAGTTCCTCAGCTTGGCTGAATGGCAGTGGAAGCTCTGCGTAGGTGTTAAGCGTGTTACGCACAGCGCCATGTTAGCAAAGTGACCTTTTTACAGTCAGCACGAGCCTTTGACATCCTGAGCATCACTCAGAGCTGGAGATTGTCTTGGTCATTCCGTCATTTTCTTTGGACACAATACCAGGGTGTCATGTCCTACATAGTTTGTCTTGTCTTGTGCAAGTTCCCTGGAAAGAAAGGAGATTTGCACTCGGATTTAAAAAATAAATACAAATCTCGGTGGGGCTCTTTCCGTTGGCTTGGCCATGGCCTTTAGGCTCTCATAGAGAAACTTTAAAAATCCCTGCTGGGGGTTTAAGCCATGTGACTCCTGTTGATATTATAATGAGATTTACAGTGCTTAAACCCCACGGGGGACTGACTCCTTAGTTGGCCATCACAAGTCCCAGTGTGTGTGTGTAACATGCACTGGGCAGATTCATAGGCTGCTTTTTTTTTGGTTTTGTTTTTTGTTCTTCCAAACACACTGAAATCATAACTCTCATATGTCATCTTTATGGGCTTTAATGGAGTGTTAACATGAAAGCCTCCTTTCTCACCCTTTGCTCTATCCAGGTACAGAAACAGATGATAAACCCCATTATTTTCCGAATTTTCTGATGTGTGTGGAGGATGTTTGACCATATGCCTGTTTGGCTTGGGTGGATGGTGTTTTTCAGACATTCTTCCTCTTCCTCAGCTGAGGAAATGTGTGGTTTTAAATTTTTTAAATTTCCCTGAAAAGATTGCATCTGTTCCCTAGTTCTTTAAAAAACTTTACAGAGATTCTCCTCACTTGAACATTTTTTGAAAGACTGATACAGTTAAACCAGTCTAGTATTCATGTATAGAGAGTGCCGTGTAAGGGTCTTCACCTACTGTTGTGTTTTTAGGAAATTACTTTTCACATATATGTATTTATATTTTAAGGACTATTTGTAAACAGCCAAAAATGCATGAAATAATGAATTAGATTCATGTAAAACTTACAATACCTTTTCTAGTCAGTACTTTTTAATTAATATTTTTAATGTAAAATAATTTTTAAAAACACCTTCAGTAGTCTTCATATGCTCATTGGGCTTAAAGTCAAAAGTTTCAGATCTGGGCAGGAATTTCTCTTCCAGTTAGTTTGCATTTGGGATGGCATCTCAGGAGTGAATTTACAGTGATCTGGCTACCCTGTGCATCTGAAATAATACAGGAGTACAATTTTGTTGGAGTGCACAGATAGATAATATTACAGAAGAAGAAAAACCAACATTTTCTCATGTGTATAAAAGTAAAATGGGAAAAGTAGGCATTTTTCCATAACATTACCTGTAATCCAGGATGAAGTAAGTCATAAAAGCCACACCTAGATGCTGGTATGTGTTCATATCCTTTGTGTATGTTTGAAGTCCATAATACAGCACAGACACACTGTAGCAAAAAGATTTGCCATGAAAAATACATACATGTGTGAGCATAAAATAGAGATTTCATTATTATTTTGACATTTTGCTTTTAAAGTCATCTAAGGTTATGGAGATGGTTGCAAAAAATAATTCCTTTCCTTACGAAGTTTCCATGCAGAAGTGGAATAAAGAAGATATTTTAGAATATGGTTCATCAGTGAGTGCAACAGATACATTTCCCTGAGCACCACATGGCCTGGATCAAAGCGTCTCATGACTTGGATCAGTGCAGCCAAATCATTACGTATTGATTGGAATCCCGCTGAAGGATTAACCCCTTAGTGCTCATATGAATTTTTTGCTTTAACCCAGGGTTCAGTAGTTAGGAGGCTCTCTGACATTCCTGCCCAGTCTTAGGCAAGGTTAATAGCCCCCACTAACCCCTCATACTGGGGAATCTTTTTGATTGCGTGCCCCCTCTTCTTTATGGTCAATTTTGCATTTGAAAATACATCACAATTCTTGTTTCTTGGGGTGTAAGGGATATATTTGTGCAATGAAAAGAAACTAACCCAGTAAATAAATAACATGGTGGGAAAGCCAAGGCTGCAAATTTGATGCTTTTCTTTTCTCTAGCCACGAGGAAAGCCTCAGGTCCGGCTGTGTTGTGGTGTAATGGGACACTGCTGTATGGAGATGACTTCTCAATGAAGTTGAATTGTAAATATGCAATGTTCATAAATTTTTTAGCAAAATATCAAGCAAGATATTAAGCAAGTCTGTCAAATGATTTCTCCCCCGTCCATGTTAATTTAAATTCTTTACAAACCTCTTAATTAATGAATGAAATGTAGGTGGATAACTAAGTAAGAATGACACATGTTTCAAACTGCAAACGGTATTTAATTCTGTTTTGAAAAACCCTGGGCAGGAGTCAGGCGGGTATCGTGAGCTGTTGGGGATGCTTCAGGATCTGGTGTTTGCTGCTCTTTAGGAGTCTTTTCGAGGATGAATTGTTACAGCACCTTCAGTTCACAGTGCTTTTCCTCTCTCTTTCCCCCTCCAGTTTATCCCACGAGGAGCACTCGCACAGCCACCCGCTGTACGGACACGGCGTATGCAAATGGCCGGGCTGTGAAGCAGTATGTGAAGACTTCCAGTCGTTCCTAAAGTAAGGATGGTTTTTTTGGCACTTGCATTGTACAGAAAGCATGCCCTGAAATGTTGTGTGCTGTCACTCACCCTGGGCCTGATGCAAAGCCCATTGAAGTCAACAGAGAGCTCCCTTTCACTTCAGTGGCTTTTGGATCAGGCTCAAGAACGTTTTAACAGGGGATAGTAAATTAGCCCCATGGGGAAATTAAGGTCTTGCTCAGTGTATTGCTATAAAACAGTGTTTGCAGTTCCGCAGCTTTTTTTATTTTATTTTATTTAAATAATTTTTAAGTTGCAGTATCGATCATGTAAATAATGAAACCTTGTTTTAACCTTGATTTCACTTTAATTTAGAAATCTAGTCTTAAATTAACTCCATAATTGAACAGAGAATTGCAGAACATCACGTGAAATTTAATTTATGTCAAATAAGTAACTAATGAACAAAGTCTACACTACTAAAAATAAACTATAATTATATTAATTGGGCCCCTGCAGTTTGCTGCAGACCTTTTCCTTGCTGCCAAAGAACACAGTTTTACACGTTGCATAAACAGGGCATTATGGACTAGTGTGTGGTAGTGCGTGCATCCCGATGCAGGGAAGGACCTCAGAGCCCTAATAGCTTACACATGGCTGCTCCACAGCTAAAGCATCAACCTCACCCCTGTTCCCATCACAAAAGAGTTCTTTGTCTGGGTAGGACACCAGGTACACACGTGCATCCAGGTTACTGAAGGTTTGTCCCAATCTTTGCTCAAGTTCTGTGGCTGGTCACTTGTAAGATCACTAAAGACCAGCCACCCAAGCAGTGCTTGTGATTTAAATGCAAAAAGAGACAAATTTTTCTCCCATGTAGAGTAGTGGTCTCATGAAGTTAGTCCACATAAATACATGAGATTCTTTGGGATGAATGGGTAGACTTGGTTCCAAAAGGTTCAGCTGTGCCTGCTGTTTCTGGGGTGGTTCCTTGGATTTTTACGTGGGGGAGGGAAGGGCAAAAGCAAGCAGAGGATTGTTGGGTAATGTTAGATGGTACAGATAGGGTTTTACTCTCAGAACAGATTGGAACAGTTGTGGTTCCAGTGGCAAAACCCTCCCGAGTTCCTAGGAGCAGCGCTGGTCCTACTATAAACATATGTTACAAGTGAGGAGTGGTACAGTAATGAGAAGGTTCTCATTACAAGAGGATTACAAAATAAGAAGGTGCTAGTCATAAATTTCCATGAAGGGTGGCCTCATTCCTTGTAATTCATCCTGTTGTTCACTTAAGTGAAATAAATGCTAATCTTGCCATACTTGCCAGCTCATTCATATTCATATGCCATACTATAGCATTTAGACCTTTAAAACAATTCCCATCTTCACTGCAGTAAGTGCAAGGGAAAGGTGCTATGGTAGCCTTAGATAGCAGAATAACGTGTGTGGTCTCATGTGGTCCAATTGTGCCACCTTTGCTTCCTGTGCTAGTCCAGTGTTCCAGGTGAGAGCAGCTGCTCTCAGGAATATTCCTTAGGAATCTCGAGTAGTCTGCTTGAGATGGACATGCATACAAAACACAGCCCTTAATCACAAGCATGGATAGAGGCAGAGCTGGCTTTTATATGGTATTTTGGAGATATTTCAATACATAGACCCACTTCACCTGAAGGAGATAGTGAGCAATCAGTAATTAGGAATAACCTGAAAATTGTCACCAGCCTAGGGTGGACTGCAAGCTGCTCCATCAGTTCTAGTTTTTTCACAACCAGTCTAGTTTCTGCCTCCACTGAAACCTTTCATCCTTTCAGATATTTCCTGTGAGTTTCCTAAACTCATCTGCTCATGTAAATTTTCTGATTATCTGAATGCTGCAGTGTCCAAAATCGTATTATTCAGAGTGATATTTAACCTAGAACAAATGCAGAAAGGGATGTCCCTGAGCAGTGTATTGACACTTGCTTCATAAAATACCATAGCCTTCCATGTCTCCTGTGGAGCATCTGTCCTTAAATTATGTTGCTACTTATCAGAATTCATTACTCAATGAAAAGATAACAGGTAGAGGGCTGAAGTTTCTTTCTGATACTTGTATAATGTGTGACACTCTTTTGAGGGCCCCTCAAGAGAAAAGCTCTTGTTTACCAAGTGAAATACAGCCTGTGTATCGAGTATTGCTTAATTTCACTTGCCTTGTGAAAAGGCAAAGAGAAGTTGTATGTGGAATGAAAGCCCTGTATGACAATAAAATGATTCTTCAGTTAAGGGAGAAAAAAGGACTCGCAGGTCTAAAACATGGTTCATTTCTTTTCCTCCTGAGGAAGAAATATCATAACTGTTGGTAAATCAAAACCAGAGATTTGACACTCTTCTGTGATCGTTCTGTAGTGTTTGTTCCCAAGGTGAGGTACACCACAGGGCCCTTGATTTCAAAGATAAATACTGTACAAATAACGATCCTAGTTGTCTTTCACTCACAGCCAACAGGAGGATGCTTATCAGAACCAGCAGATACACGGGCTATTGTACGCATTTATTTCCCTATTTCTTTTTGAAATAAGTTGCAGTTTTAGCATGGCAGCGTTGTGTTTCCTTTTTGAGCCCATCAGCCACCGGTCCTCATGCGACGCGGTACCAGTTAGAGCTAACTGATAGCGGCAGGGGCTGCTGCTCTGCCTAATGAAACAGCAGCACCCTGCATGCTCCAGAATACTCCCTGAGCCTAAAAACAAAAATAAGTCCAGTGTCAGGGCGGTGACCCTGTGGCCTGTGCCAAGCTGCAGGGTGCACACGTGTCTGGCCTGTTAACCAGGGCTCGCCTCACAGGCGGCGGCCAAAGGAGCAGCTCGCAGCGCGCAGCGACTTCGCTGCAAAATTGACTGTATCCTTGATTTCATTTGCATGTGTTTAAAGACCGTTGAAGATAGAAATATATACCCCTTCTGCAGCAAGTTGTTCAGGAAATCCCGGCTGGAGGGAGGGTGGTTTATTCAGCCGGGGTAGCCAGGTATCCAGGGCAAAAAATTAGGAAGACTGAATAGGGTTTTATTATTCCTCCCCCTCCCCTTATTTTTTTCTTATAATTTGATTGTGGGTTAGACGTTGCTTAATCCTGG
Organism: Sialia sialis; assembly: GCA_009812075.1. Lineage (NCBI taxonomy): Eukaryota > Metazoa > Chordata > Aves > Passeriformes > Turdidae > Sialia > Sialia sialis. Next base: position 16,521,640 of record VRYO01000638.1, on the reverse strand, counting down.
CCGTGCCATTTTTCAATCAAATGTATTCTTTAAAAGAAAGGACGCAGACCTTTGGAGAGACCTGGCAATCCTGTCTTGCAGTGATGCTGGTAATCTGCTTCATGTGCATTTAACTTTGATGAAACGAAGGGGAGTTTATGTGAAAGAAACTACTAAGTGCACTCTGTAATGTTTTCACAAGTGTTTTTATCATGGTAACATCTTGTTTACTTTAGTTGCCTGCCTAAAACTACTTGGAACATGTTAAGAAAACATTTCGAGAAAGCTTCTACAAAGAGGCTTTTGTTTAGCAGCAACTGTGAGACTGCTCGGCTCACAAAGGTGTTAACTTTCAACCCCTTAAGCACTTCCACATGAAATTCCAGCAACTATGTTTGTGGTTTTGGAAAAACAAAGTGCATATTAAAGAAACCAGGTATATGCTAATACATGTTGAAGTAGGCCGGAAATCATAAATTGTTTCAAAGGCATTAATTGCGCTCGTTTGCATGGCAGAGCGTTCCGCACTGAAACCATCCTCACGGCGCGGATTTAATGGAGCAGGCAGCGAGGGAAGGCCGGGCTGTGCCTGGGTGTTTCAGGCTTCTCTAGGGCCGGCGGGATCCCCCCGGGGAAGGGGAAGGAGCTGCGGGATGCGGGCCCGTCCCGTGCGGGGGAACCCGGCCAGAGCGCGGCCCGCGGGGGGACGGGGACGGGCCCGGGCCGGGGCCGGTTCGGTGCCGGTTCGGTGCCGGTTCCCACCGCCTCCCGAGCCTCCCCCGTGCCGGGCAGGGGGCTCGGGACCCCCGCGGCGGCGAGCCCGGGGTGGCCCAAATCCCACAGTGCCCTCTAGTGCTCCCGGGAATGCTGCTGGGAGCGGGAGCGGCGCCGGGAGCATCCCCGGAGCATCCCCGGCACTGCCCCTCCCGAGCCGGCTCCAAAAAACCCCCTCAATCCCCATTTCATCATTTTAAAATCGATTTATTTAATTCTTTACATTTTTAATTCTTTATTCTAGTATTTGAATTGTTATTTTTTCCTGTCATTTTAATTTTTATTATATATTGGTGCATGTTTTATCATGTATGTGTTGCTTAATTGTCATTAGGTCATTACTTATTCTAATATTTTTATTTACTTTAGTATTGTAACTTTATTTCTGTTTTATTTCCATATATCCTTTACACACGTGTACACACACACACACACACACATATATATATATAATAGTTCTGCTGATGGGATATATGTAGCAAGCCCTACATATATCCTTGCATTATCCCCTTTTTTCCTCTCTTAAAGGTGCACTTAGTTTATGTTTCCCATTATAATTTCCGGTGTGCAATCAGAAAGCATTCCTTAAGAGACAGGGATCATCTTTGTTTCATACTTTTATTGACACTGTCTACCATATTACTGCGATGTCTAAATGGTAAAATTTATTATTAGCAATAGTGTCACAAAAGTCTGAGACAGCGATTTTCCTTTCAATAAAAGTAGTTAAAAACCTTTTAGAAAATCCATAATTTTGATTGCTGGTACTTCATAAATGTATAACTGGTACTTTTTAGCTGTCTCTTTAGGGAAAAATGAGTTTTATCACCTGCAGTACCTGGGTTAATGAAATTGTGTGTTGGAATTTAGCCAGAATGAAAGATGAGATCATTTGGTGGCACTAATATTGGCAACAGGTCTCATAAAAAGGTTCGACTCTTTTTAGAGAATTATCATTAGGGCTTTTTCTTTTTTTGAGCATGGGGGAGAGATTCGAGTTATTTGTCATTTTTGAAGTTTCTGTGGTTTGAAGATTTTTGTCTGCTGTAATATCCCAAACCCAGTGACCTAAAAGCCTTCGCCAAGGCCAAGAGAAACACAACAGTGTCCATCAGTGCCTAGTAAAGGAATTTACTTGCTTCAGATTTCAGCTCCAGTTCCTGTTTCAGCCCTTTAAAAATCACGACTCTCAGCTCAAAATTGAAATAACGCTGCTTCTTTCTCATGGTCCTCTGTGTTTGATTGTTTGTGGATATTAGCTGTCCAGGAAATCCCATACTTAGAGATATAAATCCAAAATGATCTTGTTTTTCCGCAGCCAGCCCAGGATGTATTAGACAGTTATGATGATTTGTTAATTTTTGTGACCTGTATTTATTTTATGTGTGCTGTGTGCTTTTAAAGGAGAGAATCAGCTGTCGAAATAGGCTACTTTTGTCAAAAGGGAGGCTCTTGACTCCTG